>LPNX010568083.1:81347-158703 GCA_001517045.1 Pseudotsuga menziesii
TCCCGCATTTGCATTGGGTCGTGCTCAGGAACTTCTGTTGATTCTTGATGAATATTGGGCAGCACATCCAGAGCTCCATAACGTTCCAATCTACTATGCTTCGCCTTTGGCGAAGAGATGCATGGCTGTCTATCAGACATACATCAATGCAATGAATGACAGGATTCGCAGACAATTTGAAGGTTCAAATCCATTTGATTTTAAGCACATAATGCCTCTCAAAAGCATAGAGAACTTTGAGGATGATGGGCCTTCAGTAGTAATGGCTAGTCCAGGTGGCTTGCAGAGTGGTTTGTCAAGGCAGCTCTTTGATATTTGGTGTCAGGATAAGAAGAATGCATGTATAATTCCTGGGTATTTAGTAGAGGGTACACTGGCAAAAACAATTATGAATGAACCAAAGGAGGTGACCTTGATGAATGGGTTGCAGGCTCCTCTGAATATGCAGGTTCACTATATTTCATTCTCAGCTCATGCTGATTTCAGCCAGACAAGTGCTTTTTTAAATGAACTGCGTCCGCCAAATATCATTCTGGTGCATGGAGAAGCAAATGAAATGGGACGCCTTAAACAGAAGTTACTTACTCAGTTTGCGGACCAAAATATTAGTGTCTTATCACCCAAGAATTGTCAGACAGTAGAGATGCATTTCAATGCTGAGAAGACAGCAAAGGCAATAGGTAGGTTGGCGGAAAAGACTCCTGAAGTAGGCAGTCAAGTGAGTGGTTTATTGGTAAGAAAAGGTTTCACTTACCAAATAATGGCTCCCGATGATCTTCATGTATTCACTCAACTCTCAACAGGAACCGTTACACAGCGGATATCTATTCCATACAAGGGAGCATTCACTGTACTTAGGCACCGCCTTCAGCAATTGTATGAAGGTGTAGAAACTTTAAATGAGGAAGTTCCTACTCTTAAAGTACATGGCAAAGTCCTGGTGAAACAGGAAGGAATGGATTATGTAGTGCTGCAGTGGGTCTCTGATCCCATAACTGACATGGTGTCAGACTCCATTATTGCAATGATGATGAATTTCAATCCAGAGTCTTCGAAGATGAAGACATCTGATTTAGAGTCTATGAAAGGCAATGCAGTTGATACTTTGAAAATAGTGCAATCATTGTTAGTTTCATTGTTTGGAGATGTGAAAGAATTGGAAGGAAAACTGATTGTATCTGTGGATGGTGTTGTGGCCTCTGTGGACCACACAAGCAATACTGTTGATTGCGAAAATGAAAACTTGAGGGAACGCATAAAAGTTGCACTACGCAGAATGGAAGCTGCTATAAAGCCTGTCAGAATGTAATTTTCTTTTATTCTGAAGTCCTCAAAAGGAATAGAAGAGGAAGGTGTCTAGGTGTGATAGCATTGTCTGCCGCCTAGATCTCCAGGTTGTGTAACACTTAGCATTTCTGTAATGAGGAAGGTACTAAATGTTAACAATTGCTTGATTTCATGCAAGCTAATTGAACTGAACCAGCCAAATGCAATTTTATGGATTGATAATCAGAGATATTTAAGGAGAGCAAAGGCAATTTATCCTTTCAGTCTATGTTTTTTGCTTCTTTCTTGTATGTGTGTGTGTTTTATAGGATGCTGTTGCATGAAAAGTGGGGAAGTCTAACAACTTGTCCCCAAAACTTGCCCGCTATCCTGAAACTCATGCGGAACATTTATTTTCTCCTCCACAGATCAAGTGCTATGTGCTTATGGTTTGATGAATTTGATTTATTTTTGGCTATGGTTTTGTTTCTTACTTTGCCATTGAAAATTATATAGGTCTCCTTTTTCTTTAGTATTTATTGTAATAGTTTCCTTGCTATAATTGGTTGTTATGTGATTGGGCAGCCTAGATTAATTCGAAATGAGCTTACAAACTTTATTTCAGATTAATAAATGCTTTTAAACGTGCTTTAACTGATTTGAAGATTGTATGACAGTAAACATTTTTCAAATTTGTTCCCTGGACTAGTGATGGAGTGAAAATTAGAGACTTAAATGTTTGAGATAAGTCTGTTATGTTGTTAGATAGGCTTTTCCTTTCAATGTTATGTAAGTTATAACTTATATGGTTTATGAGGTTTTATCTATTTTGTTGGTGCCCTTTAAGTTATAACCAGTGTCTTCGAAAAGGTTATATTTGATGAAGTAAGTGACTTTGTTAATAATAAAATAAAGCACATTATCAAGAAATGCATTTGACTTAAAGTTGCTAGCTTATTCAAGCTTTCTTTTTTTGTTTCCATTTCATCCTTGAAATTTCAGTTGAGGTGTTCTGATTGTTTCAGCTACATTTGAGTTGCAATCAAACTTTTTTCTACGGGCTTGCTAGCAACTTAGGAATCTGGAGTCTGTACAGGTAGTTTATAACAGAGATTCTCAAAGGCTTGACAAATCAGTTTGAATTATGTTTTGAAAGTCTAAATTAGTTGCAGCATGGGACAATTGAAGAAAAAAATGCTATCTAAAGGATGATTGATTAGAGTGCCATCTTCACCACAAATGGACTAGAAATGTGGTTGGCATGTATAATCATTTAATTCAATTCAATACAGTGCATGTTTTGGGAATCCTCCATCAACTAGCATTTCAAAAACCAGATTGCTAATCTATTCTAGGTGTAAGGTTCGACCTGTTGGTATTTAAACATCGACATGACATAGAGAGGTTTTAGCATGAGTGTAATGAAGGAAGGAGAGAGAATTGTGAAACAAACTCAGTTTTTGAAATCCACTGTACCTTTTATACATTCATCTTCCTTAATGACATTGATCTAGAATCTAGATCAACGACATGTTTTCATTGGTTACTTTTACTCATTGGAACAAATAAGATGAGATTGAGGTTAGAGGCGAATAGGAGTGGCTTTGTAAGCACCACAGTTTGATGCTATGGGGATGTTCATTTATGCTCAATCTAGGAAACAATTTTGCCTGATAATGCATTCAAAATCTCTACTGATAACCACACGTGAATGTCTTTTATAGTATGTAGCGGATATAAAACTGAGAAATAAATTACAACATCACATCATAATATTGACACTATTATTTTGGGTATGGAAACCCGCCGGAAAAACCCGAGATGGGAAAACCGGTGCAACAGTCAGATATATATTTTATTATGAGAAAATATGGCTCTTTTACAAACACTGCATATTTACCCAAACCTGGCGAATGCAATACCTGGCAGAATCACTGGGCAAATCCCAACTAAACCCCAACACCCTCTTGCGTGAGTGTATGACCCAACTGTACAACTTCCCACGTGCGGATCCGTTTGACTGCTGTATGGAATTCGTTCGGTCTAGTACGACAACTATACGAAATCCGTATGGCCTTGTATGACCTCCTTTTGCAGTTGTTGCCTGTCGATCTGTGCGGGCTCTGTCTTGTTTGGCAGCTCGATGATCCTGTTTCTCACTCCTCTGTCTTCTCAGCTAAATCCTCTATCTGACTTTCTCTCCTTGTCTGTATCATGTCTCTATTGGAATACAAGTGTGTGTGTGTGTCCTCTCAACCAATTTACCTTTCTTTTATAACCTTAGGTAAAGCAAAAACCCTAATTACATTTTCACTTAAAATCAATAAATAATTAGATTGCTTTAATTATTTTCCAAAGTAAACTTAGGAAAAATAATTAAATACCACTGGTTTCCTGATTTAAGTTGTTTGCATAAAATGACACTTGCATGCAGGAAGACCTTCCTTGTTGCTGCTAATTTAGCACTCCCTCTCAATGAGGAAGGGATTCGGTAGCAACCCCAACTTATCCCTGAACTTCACAAAACTCTGTCTGCAAAGTGCCTCGATGAAAATGTATGCTGCCTACTCATCTGTCTGTATGTACTCCAACCGAATGGTTCCTCTCTAACACAATCTCTCAAGAAGTGGTACCTGATGTCTATGTGTTTGCTCTGGTCATGGAACACTAGATTTTCAGATAGCCTGATGCCACTTTGATTGTCACAGTGAACTACTGTAGCCTCTAGCTCACACTCGAAC
Source organism: Pseudotsuga menziesii (assembly GCA_001517045.1). Taxonomy (NCBI): domain Eukaryota; kingdom Viridiplantae; phylum Streptophyta; class Pinopsida; order Pinales; family Pinaceae; genus Pseudotsuga; species Pseudotsuga menziesii. Next base: position 85,355 of record LPNX010568083.1, read on the forward strand.
AACCCTGAAAGTAACTTTCTCAGCCACATATCCTCACAAGTAGCCATGTACTCGGTCTCTGCCGAGCTCAATGCAACTGACTTCTGCTTCCTGATGAACCAAAACACAACCCCTGATCCAATGCTGAAACAACAACCTGAAGTACTCTTCCTGTTCTCTACACATCATGCCCAGTTAGCATTTGTGAAACCTGCTAACTCTACACTCCCCCTGCGCTCATAAACCAATCCATACTCCACTGTACCTCTAATGTAGCGAAGTATGTGCTTCGTAGCCGTCCAATGCACTCTCCGAGGGTCCACCATGAACTGACTCAGAGAGTTGACTGCAAAGCTGATCTCTGGTCGAGTGTTGACCAGATACATAAACAATCCGATAAGCCGACGATACATGTAGAATCAAGTTCGTCTGACCCTAATGCATCAATCTTCCTCCAGTTGGAAACTAGAGGTATGGCCATAGGCTTGTAGTCCTCCATCCTGAATCTCTTCAAGATCTCTACTGCATACTACCCTTGTCCAATGAAGAAGCATCTATCTCTTTGCCAAACCTCCAAGCCCAGAAAGTATTGCATCAACCAAAGGTCTTTTATCTCAAACTCCACTGCAAAGTTGGACTTACAGTCTCCAATCAACCTCTCATCTCCTGTCAAAAAGAGATCATCCACAGATAAGACCAGTATGAGAGGCACCTCACCTGTCAAGAAGTACAGGTTATGGTCAACCTCACTCCGCTGAAACCCCATCTCTTGTAGATAGCTGTCTATCCTCGATTACCATGCTCGAGGTGCCTGCTTGAGCCCATAAAGAGCTCGATGCAGTCTGCATACATTCGTCTCCCTGTTCTCCACATCAAACCCCTTTGGCTGCTCAATATATACCTCCTCCTTTATCACTCCGTTGAGGAAGGCAGTCTTGATGTCCATTTGATGGACTCACCAACCTATCTCTGCTGCTAAAGAGATAATGGTCCGAATGGAAGAATACGGGGCAACTGGGGTGAAGGTCTCCTCATAGTCAATGCCCTCCTTCTGTGAAAACCCCTTTGCCACGAAGCGTGCCTTTTACTTTTCCACACTTCCATCTGCTGCATGCTTCACCTTGTAGATCCACCTGGATCCTACCACCTTCTTGCCTTCAGGTCTCAGCACAACCTCCCATACCTGGTTCTTCATGATTGAGTCATACTCCTTAACCATGGCCTCCTACCACATGTCATGTTGTGCGGCCTCCTCAAAACTGGAAGGTTTAGAGTTAGTAAACTCTGTCATCAGTGCCATATAACTGAGTCTCTCTGGTGGTACACTCTGTCTGAAAGATCTCTTTGGAAGATCCACCTGCCTGGAATCATGTACTGTGGACCTATACCACTTAGGTCGTGGCCTAGTGTTTGCCTGCTGCGGCTGCTGGATGTCTCTCTCCTGCTGCAGCTCATCCTCCCCATCAAAGATAGGAGGATTCTGTCCACCTGACTCCCTTTGACTACCAGAGCCTGTGCCCTGTGTTTGTACCTGTACCTGTACTTGTACATCTGACTCCTCCAACTTGATCCCTGTGTCCTGTACTGGCTGCTGCTCTGTTGGTGAGTCCATAGATCTTTGCAAGGCCCTGTCCTCATCGAACTGGACATCCCTGCTCACAATGATCCTATTGCAAGCAGGAATGTAAACTCTGTATGCCTTTGAAGTCTCACTATACCCAACAAGTAACCCCTTCTTTGCAGAAGGGTTCAGCTTCTTCTTAGTGTGAGCATGAACATGACAATAGAAGACACTGCCAAATATGCGAATGTGACTCACATCTGGCCGAGTGCCTGTGAAGAGCTCCTCTGGTGTCTTCCTCCCTAAAGCTGTGTGGGGACACCTGTTTTGAATGTAAACTGCAGTCCTGTATGCCTCGGCCCAAAGGAATAGTGTAATCCCTGATCAAATAGCATGGCCTTGGCTGCTCCAACCATAGTCCTGTTCTTTCTCTCTGCAACTCCAATCTGTTGAGGGGTATGGGGCACAGTGTACTCTTTCTTGATCCCCTTTGCCGAACAATACTCCATGAACTCGTTGGAGGTGTCCTGTTGTCTGTCCTCAACACTCGAATCTTCTTTCCTGTTTGGTTCTCCACGAGAGTCTTGAACTCTCAGAACTTGTCAAAGACCTCTTATTTGGCCTTCAGGAAATAGATCTAGGTTTTCCTGGAATAGTCATCAATGAAGGTTATGCAGTAACTGTAACCACTGAACGAATGGACACTCATAGGTCCGCATACATCAGAATGCACCAAGTCCAAGGGATCCTTAGACTTGTGCTCACTCTGTGGGAAAGGCTTCCTGATGTTCTTCCCCATAGCACAACCCTTGCAGTGGTTATGCTTTTCCTCCTGTACCTGAGGAACTCCAATGACAGCCTGTCTCAAATGCTTCAGTGATCCATGGTGTAAGTGTGCCATCCTCCTATGCCACAACTCACTCTGACTGCTGCTGCTGCTGACTAGAGCCTTTGCAGGCTCAAAGTGTAGTCTGTACACTTTCCCGCTTCTTCTGCCAATCACCCGATCCAAGATCCTATTTGACCCCTTGGGCCTGATATACACTCTATGGTCACAAAATTTCACCTGATATCCCTTGTCCTCCAGAGTGGAGATTGATATAAGTTTCTTGGTCAGTCCTGGAACATATAACACATCAACAAAATTGAGGAGTTTGCTAGAATCCCTCTCAAATGAAACGGTGCCAACTACCTACGCCTGATACCGCGCATCATCACCCAACTCAACGTGGATCCCTGTTCCACCCTCCCGCAAGTCTCTGAAGAATCTCTTCTGTCCAGTCATGTGACTAGATGCTCCACTGTCGATGTACCATATACTGCTCCCTGTGGTGCTTGCCATGCAAGCTATCACACAGAACTCCTCATCGAAGTTCTTGCTGAAATCCTTCGTCTCTGTAGATCTAACCATCTGATTGTTACTCTTCTTCTTCCTGTCCGGGCCCTGGGAGGCAAAGTGTCCCTGCTTGTGGCAGATAAAACACTTGACCATTGAAACGTCAAGTTTCTTCTTACCATCCTTCTTCCTCTTTGCCTTACCCTTGCTCTTCCATGTCAGGGCTAGAGCCTCCTCATCCACAATCTGTGGGGCACTGCTGGATGAGCCTGATCCTTGACCCATGCGGGTCTCTTTCTGCACAAAGTCATCCCATAGTCTTTGCCAATCAAGGAGCTTCTCCTTAGCCACAACACCCTTGACAAAGGTGTCCCATGGCATAGAGAAGCCATTGAGGGATATTTAAACTAGCTCCTCATCCTCAATCTTAGAGCCAACAACTCCAAGCTCATCCCTGATCTGTGTGAGCCTTGTGAGATAAGGCACCACTCCTGCTCCCTTGGCCATCTTGGTGTTGCGCATCCTCTCTTGCAACACCATCTTCCGGTTCTCGTTCTTGCTCTGGTACAGACTTTCCAAAGCCTTCGACATCTCTAATGCAATCTTCTTCCCGGAAAGGTGAGGGACTATGTGGTCCTTCACCCCATCCAAGATGATCAGCATGGCTCTGGAATCAATCTTCTTCCATGCTACTAACTCTGTCGGATCTGTGGGTGCAACTTTCTTGGAGTCAATGTGCTCCTCTGCATCACTGACGTCCAGGATCCTTGTGATCCTTTCTTTCCATGTAGGAAAGTTCTGAGCACCCTGGAGTCCATCCTCAACTCTCAATTGTACGACCATACTGAAGTGTACCTATCAAACCCTAGATCTGCAATCTAGGTTTGTGTCTTCAAATAGATCTGCCCCCGATCTATCACTGCTGCTGCAAATCTCTCAGCTTTAGTGCACCAGAGCTCTGATACCATGTAAATTTTCCTTTAATATTCAAACCAGGACTAAACAGTCCATTCAAATTTCTACTGATAACCACACATGAATATCTTTTACAGTATGCAACGAAATATAAAACTGAAAAATAAATCACAACATCACTTCACAATATTGACACTATGATTTTGGGTATGGAAACCCCCGAAAAAACCCAAGATGGGAAAACCGGTGCAGCAGTCAGATATAGGTTTTATTATGAGAAAATATGGAACTTTTACAATCACGGCAAATTCACCCAAACCTAGCGAATACAGTACCCAACAGAATCACTGGGCAAATCCCAGCTAAACCCTAGCACCCTCCTACGTGAGTGCACGACCCAACTATACGACCTCCCACACGTGCGGATCTGTACGACTATATGGAATCCGTACGGTCTGTACGACAGTTATACATAATCCGTACGGTCTTGTACGACCTCCCTCTGTAGCTGCTGCCTGTCGATCCATGTGGGCTCTGTCATGTCTAGCAGCTTGGTGATCCTGTTTCTCTCCCTGTCTGTATCTTGTCTCTGTTGGAATATAGGTGTGTGTGTGTGTCCTCTCAATCAATTGACATTTCTTTTATAACTATAGGTAAAGCGAAAACCCTAATTTCACTTTCACTTAAAGTCAATAAATAATTAGATCACTTTAATTATTTTCCAAAGTAAACTTAAGAAAAATAATTAAATACAACTGGCTTTCTGATTTAGACCTTCCTTGTTGCTGCTAATTTAACATATAATTGGGATTAGGTTAATATTGAGAGATATCAAATCCCTATAGCACCTGCATAGGCTGTGAGGACATATTTTAAGTTAAAATTATTCAATTATCTTTTGAATTTTTTACCTATAGTTAGTGCTTGAGGTCGAATCTACTTCTCTACAAGCAATTCCTTTTCTTGCTTGTACAACATATTTTAGATACATCCACTGGCTTTCATTGCATCCCCTATGAAGTTGTCAAACATCAAATGTTCCATTGGCACTATCCACTTCCTCTGGTCCCTTAGTGCTCTCTTCATTTGTGTTTGATTGTATCTCTGTTGTTTCCTCAATTTACAAGCGATAGCCCCACATGTCACATAGCCTTTATTCATTCTTCTTTGCCAACAATTTTTTCTATACTTCTTAAGGATTCACATTGTGCAGGTTAGAGTGGGGTCTGAAAAGTTTCCATATTCATTTCTTTTGATTTTCGCTGATGCAAATTAGTAGACTAAAACAAAACAATGGAGGTCTTTCCCCTCCCTTATCCTTGTTGACTTACACTTGGGACTGTTATAACTTATAATGGTGTGATATTGATAAGGATATTAGTAGCAGATTTGGGGCAGAAATCTTATATTGGTATTAACCATCAAAACTTTTTATATTACACTCTTTGTGATCGGTTGACAGTGGATAACTAACACTGCTAATCAATGGGATGACTAATCACTGTCTAATCCCCAACTAATATTTTATTATGCATCAGATATGGGCCATATTTATCGTATATTGCATTTTTCCAAAAAGAACATTTTTTGCTCATAAGTCCTCATGTTTTGCATCTGAGATCTTTATTGTTGAAATATTGTAACTTCAAAGAAGATTCTAAATGTATTTTACTGATGTAACCCATGGGAGATGTTTTATTCCTCCGTCGAGATGTTACTATTGTATTTGGTCTTCATAGAATCATGAGGTATAACCTCCGTTTTAAGTCGGGTCAATAGCACCCTCCTGAATATAATATAATATTGTTTGTGACTTCCTAGAAGTTGGCCCCATAAGTTTGTTGGGGCCGACTTGATTAGGGAAAAAGTAAGTGTAAGAAAGAGTAGAAGTAGAGGAGGTGTGTTTCTCATTTGAACACACACTCACTTGTGTATAGCGCATATGATAGAGAGAGAGACATATTTGCAAGGAGGAAGAGCACTTGTTTGGGATTTTATCTTTGTACTTTTGATACATCTATATAGAGGAAGTTTTGCTGGGTTTTCTTCCCCTTGAGGGCTTCCCAGGATAAATCTGTGTCCATCTTGTGATTGTGTTTCTTTCAGTGATCCAGCGTATGTTGTTGTTGTGAATTTGAATTGACTACTAATGATATCTAGCTAAGCATATGGAATCTTAACATGGTATCAGGGCTAGCATGAATAGAACAACTTTCACAAGGTGAAACTCTCTCTCCTCCCTCCGGCAAGAAATTAGGGTTTCTGTCAAAGTTGGAATTTTGAAGATCTGTTTGCATAGAAAGTTGCGTCTCCCTAGAGCACATCTACTGAGCCTTGGATCGAAGTTTTTGAGTGGGTAGATCTCTGGGAAAGTAAAAACCTAGTTTGGCCTTGAACTAGAAAACTGCAGAAAACCAGAGAACCATAAAACTACAGAAACTAACATCTTGCAAGACAATTTGAAGGGTGAAGATTTGGAATCTCAAAAAACTAAGTGTACCAATCAACTCGCCTCAATCAAGCGCATCTCCTGGTAAGGTCAGTTTTGCATTTTGAGAAATTTCATTTTTTTGTGACCTCCTGGATAGGATGGCCCCAAGCACTAAGCTTGAGGACAAGCTAGAAGGCATAGAAAAATTCCGAGCATGGAAATATAGGATTGGTCTCATTCTTAGAGATAATGATCTTGATAAATACATCAAAGGAGAAGTTGCAAAACCAGAAGAAGATGAAGCTAAGGAGAAGCACAAGAAGGACCTAATTAGGGCTATGAGGATCATTGCTGATTCTATCAAAGATCACTTGATTCCTTAAGTGTCATCCAAAGAGACTCCTAAGGAAATGTATGATGCCCTATCCAGAATGTATGAAGGAAGGAACATCAACAGAAAGATGAATCTAAGAGCTCAATTGAAAAGTACCAAGATGAGCAAAGGAGAATCCATTCAAGACTACTTCACAAAGGTCTCCTAGTTCAAGGAACAACTAGAAGCCATTGGAGACCCCCTTGATGAAGATGAACTAGTAATGACTGCTCTCAATGGTCTCACCAGACCTTGGGATTCTTTCATCCAGACTATGTGTATCAGAAAGGAAAGCATGAAGTTTGACATTGTATGGGAAGACTGCATCCAAGAGGAGGCTAGAGTAGCCAATAGAGAAGCTCTACTTAAGGAAGATGATCAAGCCCTAGCCACCCATACTAAAAGAGGAAGAAGTCAATCTAACTTCAAGAAGGAAAGCAACAAGGAGTCCCGACCTCCCAAGAAGTTCCAAAGGACAAGAGGAAATAATCAAATGAAAGACTACTCCAACTTTCAATGTTTCAATTGTCACAAGATAAGACACCTTGCCAGAAACTGTCCATTGAAGAAAGAAGAATACAAGAAGAACAACAAAAGACATCGTGCACAACTAGCTGAAGATGAAGAAGAGGAGGAAGAAAGACCTCAAAGAAAACTAGTAAAAGTAGAAGATGCAGAAGCGTATGTATTATTCTCTGCACTCTTTGTGTCTATCATACTTGGAGAAGATACATGGCGTATTGATACTGGTGCTTCAAAGCACATGAAAGGACAGAAAAACACTCTATCAAAACTTGAAGAGAAGAACTCTCTTCAGAAAGTATCTCTAGGAGATGCCTATCAATATCCTATCAAAGGGATTGGTGAAGCAAGCAATAAGCTTGACTCTAGAACTCCCATGAGAACTTACTCTCTATCTCAGCATTAGATAAGAAAGCATATAGGGTTGCATTTATAGATGGACAAGTACTTATGTGGCCCAAAAGAAAATCAATTGAAGATGCAATTGTCATTGGTGAAGAAGAAGGAGGATTATATAAACTCAAGGGACATTTGGAAACAACCCTTGCTCATGAGATTAGTAGCCCAAGTGAGCTATGGCATAGGAGGCTTGCTCACATCAACTACAAAGCACTACCCCATTTGAGCAAAGTAGTAACAGGTTTACTAGATTTGAAGATCAATCATGAAGGCACCTGCAAAGGATGTGCAAGAGGGAAGAATATCAAGAATCCATTTCCGAAGAGTGAACCAAAGACTAAAGGTATGTTGGAATTAATTCATTCTGATGTATGTGGTCCAATGCCCTCCACATTTGTGAGTGGTTTTGAATATTTTGTTGGGAATCAATCAGAAAGAAGAATCAAGACACTTAGAACAGACAATGGTGGAGAATAAACTTCAAAAGAATTTGAAGCCTTTTGTAAAGAAGCTGGAATCAAGAGGGAACTGACCATTCCCTATAATCCTCAACAGAATGGTGTTGCAGAAAGAAAGAACATGACCATTATGGAAGTAGTGAAGACAATGATACATGATCAAGATCTTCCCATGCATATATGGGTTGAAGTAGCAAGAACAATTGTTTATGTACAAAATAGATTATCTCTTAGTGCCCTTGGATTCAAGACTCCTGAAGAAATGTTCACAGGATAGAAGCCTTAAGTAAGCCATCTCAAAATATTTGGTTGTCCAGTATATATTCACATTCCAAAAGAAAAGAGAACCAAGTTGGACCCTTCTGAAAGGAGGGAATATTTGTTGGATACTGTGAAGTCTCCAAAGCCTTTAGAATTTACATTCTAGGATTCCATCACATGAAAATTAGTAGGGATGTCACATTTGACGAAGAAGCAACTCTCAAGAGATCCAGAAAGTGTCAGCATGAAGAAGTATATGAAGAAGATGCACCTCCCGTAAATGTAGAAGCTGCACCCTCCCCTGAAAATGATACTTCAGAGGACCATGATATGATAGAACCTTAAGAACCTCCTACTATGAATATATCACGAAAGAGAAAACCTGCTTGGGTAAGAGAAATCATACAAGAAATAGAGAAGTATGGAGCTCCAGAAGGCTCCACAAGAGTAAGCAAAAGATCAAAGCCATTCTCAAGTTATGTAGCTTTGATTGTGATCTTGTAGGTCGAGAACCTACCAGTTATGAAGAAGCTGTACAAAAGAAAGAAGGGTAGAAGCAATGATGGAAGAATACCAGTCAATAATGAAGAATGATGTTTGGGATATAGTTCCCAAACCCGAAGGCAAGAGTGTGGTATCTTCCAAGTGGATCTACAAGATAAAGCATGCAACTGATGGAAGTATTGAAAAATATAAAGCAAGGTTTGTGGCTAGAGGATTCTCTAAAAAAAAGTGAATTGATTATGAAGAGACATTTGCACTAGTAGCAAGGTACACTTGCATCAGGATCATCATGGCACTTGCATCCATGATGAAATGGAGTTTACATCAGATGGATGTAAAGACAACCTTCCTGAATGGTGTAATTGAGGAAGAAGTATACATTGAACAACCACAAGGATTTGAAGTCGAAAACAGACAGAATCATGTATGTAAGTTGAAGAAGGCTTTGTATGGACTAAAGCAAGCTCCTAAAGCTTGGTATGGAAGGATAGATAGCTTCTTGACAAGCTTGGGCTTTACCAGAAGTAAAGCCGACCGTAACCTTTACTTTAAGGTTATGAATGATGAACCTGTCATACTATTACTGTATGTGGATGACTTGTTTTTGACAGGAAATGAGAAACAGATTGTAGAATGCAAGAAGAAGCTCGCTGAAGAATTCAAGATGAAAGATCTTGGATTGATGCACTATTTTCTAGGCTTGGAAGTATGGTAGAGGCCAGAAGGAATCTTTCTTAAGCAAGGAAAGTATGCTGTGGAAATCTTAAAAAGATTTGACATGATGGAGTGTAAAGCCATGGCCACTCCCATGGATACCAACTGAAGTTGCTATCGGATGAATCATCAAAATTAGTGGATGTGACTCAGTACAGACAGATTATTGGGTCATTGATGTATTTGACGAATACCAAGTCAGATATATGCTTTTGCTGTGAATACCCTGAGTCGATATCTAGTTAAACCTAGACGTGTTCACATGATAGTTGCAAAGCATGTGATGAGGTACCTGAAAGGTACGATAGACTTTGGACTCTACTATGATGGAGATCATGACTATAGATTGTATGGCTATACAGATGCAAATTGGGCTGGAAGTACTTTAGACAGGAAGAGCACCTTAGGTGGATGTTATTGTCTGGGACCCGCCATGATCTTGTGGTTTAGCAAGAAGCAGTCCAGTGTCGCTCTCAGCACAGCTGAAGCAGAGTATATAGCAACTTGTTCTGCTAGTTGTGAAGCCATATGGCTTCGGAAGTTGATGTCAGGTCTGTTTGATCTGGAGCTGGATACCATAGTGATTCTATGTGACAACCAAAGTTGTATAAAGATGACGGAGAACCTAGTATTCCATGATAAGTCGAAGCACATAGAAATCTGGTATTTTTATATATGGGACATGGTATAGAAGGGAGCTATAAAGCTCCAGTATGTGAGTACCGATGAGCAAGTTGTTGATGTGTTGACCAAACCTCTGTCTCGAGTAAAGTTTGAATACTTCCGTGACAAGCTTGGTGTAGTCCGAAAAGACTTTCCTCGTAAGGAGGAACAATGATGTTGATGCGAAAAGACTTTCCTCGGAAGGAGGAACATTGGTGTTGTTGCGAAAAGAGTTTACTCATAAGGAGGAACAATGATGTTGATGCTGAAGACTTTCCTTGTAAGGAGGAACAATGATGTTGATGCTGAAGACTTTCCTTGTAAGGAGGAACAATGATGTTGATGCTGAAGACTTTCCTCATAGGGAGGAACAATGATGATAATGGTACAGACTTTTCTCACAAGGAGGAACGATGATGAGATGGACCCTTCTCGAAAAGGGGGAGTAGGTTGATGATATAGACCCTCCTTGGAAAGGGGGAGCAGGTTGATGATATGGATCCTCCTCGAAATGGGGGAATAGGTCGATGATGTTGCAGTGGGATTGTATCATCCTTGGACATTAGTCCTAAATTGTATCCGTAGACTTTTGTCTCCGAGAAGGTTGTAGGATTTGTTAAGTTTTTGTAACTTGGTAAGATCCTTCACCGTTTTTGTAGTGTCTTGGTGGGGACACATTTTGGCTTTCCTAAGTTTCACTTTTATATTATAAAAAGTGACCTTATGTTATAAAGTGACTTTATTGTACTTTGCACACTAAATGATTAAAAAAGACATTTAATGAGCAAATAATGTGAGCCTTAGATCTAAAGTGATCTTAGCCCTTGAAAAGTAAGTTAGGGTTTTGAGGAGATAAAGTGCTTATTTAAGAAAGCATTGGGGGGAGAGCCAAACAACTTTCACCAAGGAGGAAAGAAGATGAGGGTTTTCACCTGTGGGAGAGCAAGAGAAAATCTCCACAAGTGTGAGAAAGAGAAAGTCATTTTCAGCAAGAGAGAGAAAGAGGAGAAACTAGGGCACAAAAAAATCAAGAGGTTTTTTTTGTTTGTTTGCTGTTGCACAGAAATCAAGGAGGGCTGTTCAAGGCCATTTTGTACGCATTGTACAGACAGTCGTACAACATTTATTGCTGTTCAAAAGTCGCTGTACCTTGCTGCACAGAAATAGAGGAAGCTGCCGTACTAGTTGTTGAAGTTTTCTAGCATAGAAATTGAGGTATTTTATTGGCACGTTTTCCAAGGCAGTTTAGCAAGAGGAAGAAGGCCGTACAGTTAGCCGTACAGCAGTATTTATTGCTGGTATTCTATTTCTGTTTTGATGCACATTTCCCAGTGCATTTTTCAGATTTGCTCTAGATCTCTTTGCTGAAAATATACTTTTCTCTTTAATAAAATTCTTTCCGGTTTCCCCCCATGGAGGTGGGGGTTTTGCCTTGGGCATTGCCCTAAATTTCTAAGTGTTCTCTATGTGTATTTATCTTCAGCTAGATTGGTTTGGGTGTATGCTTGAGTATCTATTTTCCAGTTATCTGTAGATTTACTTTTCAAGAATGAAGTAAATCATAACTCTGATGAACAATAGATCTAGACATGCATTCAAGATGTTTGATGAAATGTCTAAAAGAGAAATTGATATTTCCTTCAAATTTCTACATGGTATCAGAGCAAGCTGCTGAAGATATTTTACATTTTTGTGTAGAACATAGAAGAGAGGGTATTGTAGGTGGAACTTCAGTCCAAGAATCATGGCATCAGTAGGTTTGAGGTACGAGGATAGACTGGATGGAGCAAGTAACTTCAGCCCATGGAAAGAAAGAATCACGAGACTATTCAAAGAGAAAGCATTATGGGATATTGTGGGAGCTACTGCTATTGTTGTAGTTCCTACAGACACCGTACTGAAAGATGAGTTTGAGAGAAGGGACATCAAAGCTCAGAAGATCCTCTTTGATTCTATCGAGGATCATGTGATTCCATTTATTTCTGGAAAGAAGTATGCTTTTGACATGTGGAATTCTTTGTGTACATTATATCAAAGTAAGAACTAGAACATGAAGACGGTTCTTAGAGAGAAGCTGAGAAACACCAAGATGACGGAGACTGATATGGTGACTACTTATCTCACCAAGATTACTCAAGTCAGAGATGAACTGGGTGCAACCGGTGAGAAAGTAGAAGATGAAGAGCTTGTGAGACATGCTCTCAACGGGTTCACTATTAAGTGGCACTCTTTTGTGTGTGGGGTGGTAGCAAGAGACAAGCTACCAGATTGGACGAGGTTGTGGGACGACTTTGTTCAAGAAGAGTCCAGGGAAGGGACTTTTCAGGGCACTCAGAATCAGTGTTCCACGGGGACGCGCCTCCCAGGGTCGGGGGCTCGCCCCCTATGCTTCCCACGCCCCGGGGGCTCCATGGGAAACGTTTCCCAGCGCCCCCCTTTCTGCAAAACTTGGGGAAACGTAGGTCTAGGAGTTTCCCGGATTGGGGGGCTCCCACACGCCCCCTCCTGAAAATGGGGGGCTCCGACAGGCCCCCACTGCCCTCGATTTTTAAATTTTTTAACTTAAAAAAGAAATGGTTCATCTTAAATTTTAGGCTTTTACACTAAATGGTCATTTTAAAACGAAATTGAAACAAATAAAAAGAAACAAACATCGATATGATATGCTTGGCTATAACGATTACATTAAATTACACTAAATTCTTCGCGAACATAAGCATGCTAGTATGCAAATGGTGATGGGATGAGGAATTGACATGTTTATATGTTGGGGTTCATATTTTTATTATTTTTCTTTTTTCTTTTTTATAATTTTAGAGACCAACCCCCCTATGTTAGGGACCCTGACGCCTCCCCGCCCCCCCGTCCCCCAAAATACCCCAAAATTTTGGGGTGTCTCTACACGTCCCCAATGTGCGTTTCCCCGCTCCCACACCCCCTCTTCTCGGAAACTTGGTGGAACACTGCTCATAATAGTGAAGAAAATGTAGCTCTTGCAGCTCTTGGCAAGGGAAAGAAGAAGGAAAGGGACCTTAGTAAGATAAGATGCTTTGTGTGTAACCAGTTGGGGCACTTCGCTTCTCAGTGTCCAAACACTAACCGGAAGAAGAAGGGAAAAGATGACGAATCAAATACTGCAGCTGTGGCTATGACAAAGTTTGGTAGGACTTTTAAAGAAGAGCTTGCCTTAGTTTTTGAAGTAACTAGCATGGGCAGCTGCCCGAATGCATTTGATCATGATTGGCTTCTTGATAGTGGTGCCACAAGGCACATGACTGATACTTGGAGTAATTTCCTGAGTGTCACAGAGATAGGTCCTGGTGTCTTTGTCAGACAAGGTGAGACTGTTCGAGCTGTCAGGGGAATCGGCATTGTTCGGTTCAAGTTGGTGTTAGATGAAACTCTTGAGTTGGAGGGAGTTTTATTTGTACTAGGTTTGAGAAAGAGCTTGATCTCAATCTCAGCCCTGGATAATGCAGGATGCAGAGTCATGTTCACTGAAGGACATGCCTACTTGTTTGCAGTGGGAAATCCAGCCGATACCATTTTGCTTGGTAGTCGGAAAGGTGAGTTATATGCATTGGAAGGACACAATGTATATCCGAGTTTTGGATGGATTTCAGAGTCCGGAACAGAGGGGGAGGCTGCAGTGGCGCCTGTTATTTAGTTTCCCGAGAACAGTGGTTCTCTTGAGAGTACTGGCAAAAGACTCAGTCAGTATGAGGGATGTGAGCACGGTGATGTTGAAGAAGATGCAGACTCTTACTCAGCATTCAAGATGGTCTACAGGTCACAGGTCCAGATTCAGGAGCAAGAGGGAGCTCTAGCAGAAGAAACAGGAAGTGATTTAGATCTTAATGTTTGAAGGACTTTCCTTGTTAAGAGGGAGTGTTAAGTTTTTCTAACTTTGTAAGATCCTTCACCGTTTTTGTAGTGTCTTGGTGGGGACACATTTTGGCTTTCCTAAGTTTCACTTTTATATTATAAAAAGTGACCATATGTTATAAAGTGACTTTATTGTACTTTGCACATTAAATTATTAAAAAGGACATTTAATGAGCAAATAATGTGAGCCTTAGATCTAAAGTGATCTTAGCCCTTGAAAAGTAAGTTAGGGTTAAGGTTTAAGTTAGTTAGGGTTTTGAGGAGATAAAGTGCTTATTTAAGAAAGCATTGGGAGGAGAGCCAAACAACTTTCACCATGGAGGAAAGAAGACGAGGGTTTTCACCTGTGTGAGAGCAAGAGAAAATCTCCACAAGTGTGAGAAAGAGAGTCATTTTCAGCAAGAGAGAGAGTAAGAGGAGAAACTAGGGCACAAAAAAATCAAGAGGTTTTGTTTTTTTTGTTTGCTGCTGCACAAAAATCGAGGAGGGCTGTACAAGGTTGTTATGTACGGATAGTCATACAACATTTATTGATGTTCAAAAGTTGCTGTACCTTGCTGCACAGAAATCGAGGAAGCTGCCGTACTGGTTGCTAAAGTTTTCTGGCATAGAAATTGAGGTATTTTATTGGCATGTTTTCCAAGGCAGTTTAGCAAGAGGAAGAAGGCCGTACAGTCAACCGTACAGTAGTATTTATTGCTGGTATTCTATTTCTGTTTTGATGCACATTTCCCAATGCATTTTTCAGATTTGCTCTAGTTGTTCTCTCTGCTGAAAATGTACTTTTCTCCTTAATAAAATTCTTTCCGGGTTTTCCCCCATGGAGGTTGGGGTTTTGCCCTGGGCATTGCCCTAAATTTCTAAGTGTTCTCTATGTGTATTTATCTTCAGCTAGATTGGTTTGGGTGTATGCTTGAGTATCTATTTTCCAGTTATGTGTAGATTTACTTTTCAAGAATGAGGTAAATCATAACTCTGATGAACAATAGATCTAGACATGCATGCAAGATGTTTGATGAAATGTCTAAAAGAGAAATTGATATTTCCTTCAAATTTCTATAGGATTGCATCGTCCTTGGACTTATGTCCTAAATTGATAGGGACCGATCATCCTGTAAGTGTATCCATAGACTTTTGTCTCCGAGAAGGTTGTAGGATTGCATCGTCCTTGGACTTATGTCCTAAATTGATAGGGACCGATCATCCTGTAATTGAATCCGTAGACTTTTATCTCCAAGAAGGTTGTAGGATTGCATCGTCCTTGGACTTATGTCCTAAAGTGATGGGGATTAATCATCTATTAATTGGATCATGTGTGTTGCAGGTTATGTTGCTGCCAATGATGATGTTGATTAAGAGATCAAGTGTTTTTGCAAAGGATCAAATGATCGAGTGCTGCAAAGGATCGAATGATTGAGTGCTGTAAAGGATCAAGCGATCGAGTGCCGCAGAAGATGAAGATCAAAGATGAAGACTGATCAAGTGTTGCTGCAAAGGATCAAGTGATCGAGTGCTGCAGAAGATGAAGGCTCAGTACTATAGAAGATGATGCTCCAGTGTTGAAGATGTTAAAGATGTTCAATAACTGATCCAGTAGTTGATGATTGTTGAAACTTCCGATGACGTATAGATGTAACACATTGATGTTGTTGTAGATGTTCTCTCTCCCCTTGCTCCTACAGTTGATGATGTTGTTGTCAGTAGAATACTCTTCTTGTTAAGGGGGAGTGTTGAAATATTGTAACTTCAAAGGATATTCTAAATGTATTTTACTGATGTAACCTATGGGAGATGTTTTATTCCTCTGTCGGGATGTTACTATTGTATTTGGTCATCATAGAGTCATGAGGTATAACCTCCGTTGTAAGTCGGGTCAATAGAACCCTCCTGAATATAATATAATATTGTTTTGTGACTTCCTAGGAAAAGTCAGCCCAGTAAGTTTGTTGGGGCCGACTTGATTAGGGAAAAACTCAAGTGTAAGAAAGAGTATAAATAGAGGAGGCGTGTTCCTCATTTGAACACACTCACTTGTGTATAGTGCATAGGAGAGAGAGAGAGACATATCTGCAAGGAGGAAGAGCACCTATTTGGGGTTTTATCTTTGTACTTTTGATACATCTATATAGAGGAAGTTTTGCTGGTTTTCTTCCCCTTGAGGGCTTCCCAGGATAAATCTGTGTCTATCTTGTAATTGTGTTTCTTTACTGATCCTGCATATGCTGTTGTTGTGAAATTGAATTGACTACTAATGATGCCTAGCTAAGCATATGGAATTTTAACATTTATATGATCTGTTTCTTCAGATTTAGTATGTTTCTATTCCTTTTTGTTTCGATGACCGGTCATTTTGTATTGTTTCTATAATGTAAATTGCCATTTTTGAAGGTTTAATTTTGTGCTGTGGTCTGTCATAACTGCTATTTTTGAATTTTTTTAACTTCCTCATTTGTATTTTGCAACTATTTTCCGCGACTGCCTGTTTTTCTGATATCAATCTTTGAGCATGTCACAGCTTTGATTATGCTGAAACATTCTGGTTATATTATTTTGCTATGGCTATACCTGCAGTCAAATGTAATCTACATGTCTGATGCTCACCTTATTGTTAGTGGGTTTGCTGTTTTGGTGATTTCCTGTTCAGAATTAAGAATGTATTCTATTCAGGCATTCCTCAACATGAGTTAGAAATTACAATCAAGAAAGGATATGTGATCATATGTAGGTTGTGTGGATGTCCTGTCTGGTATAAATCTCTGTTATCAGTTTTCTATGAGTGCTTATTTTCTGTAACTTTGGTTGAGAGCTACACTTAGGATCTTTCATTTATCTATTTTGAAGTGGAATGTTACCTTTACTCAAGGACCTATATGTTTTGCCCCCCTCTGAGTTTTGAATGTTAGCCAACTTGCTGCAAATATTCTCCTTTCCCGACTTGGACTACACTTCACTTGGAGTCTATTCAGAATTTGATATGAACTACTGATCAGAACATTTAACTGATTCAATTTTTGGTTGCTTTTGCTACCTAGTATCAAGTAGTATTGACATCTCTCAGTTGTCTGTCAGAACTGGACTGAATTCTCATTGTGTATTTTCCAAGCGAACGTTGGGTCATAATTACTATCATGCAAGGGGGTTCTCCATGTGCTCCATCCTCACCGCTCTCTATCTTAGAACAAAAGATCAACTTATCTATAAAAGGAGTGTTAACTACTAAGCAGTCCTCTTTAAATCCAATTGCAGCAGAATTTATTCCCTCAGCACTGAGAGCTGCACCTGGCAGTGCAAACAACACAGATGCATTTAAGTTCAAAGCTGCAGAGAGCTGTAGTAAAGCTGTCTTAAATAGAATTAAATCAACAACCTCTAGCACCTCTGATGATGAGACTTGGCAATACTGCCGTTTTCAACTTCCTGATGATATTACACCAGATATTGGAAAATTTATTCCCTCAGCACTGAGAGCTGTGCCTGGCAGTACAAACAACACAGATGCATTTAAGTTGGAAGCTGCAGAGAGCTGTGGTAAAGCTGTCTTCAAATAGAATCAAATCAACAACCTCTAGCACCTCTGATTATGAGACTTGGCAATACTGCTGTTTTCAACTTCCTGATGATATTACGCCAGATATTGTAGAGGATGCTTTGCATGATTCTGAGGGTTTTTTATCAGGAAGTTTGACTAGTCATGATTGTCCATGTGCATCCAAGTCTGACGGTGTAATGGAAAGTGGGTAACTGACTTTTGACAAGATGTCTCAAAGCATTGATGTCAGTTTTCCCAATGGCTAGTCTAAATTTGCATTTCCTCACTATGTAGAAGGTAGATCCGGTATTGGAATGGCACCTTTATCATCTTCTAGTGGATGGGAGCAGCATATTATGGGTCACGATCAGCAGCTGGTGAAAAATAGAGATGGATATTTTAGTGCTGATGAGAATGTGATGTTGGGGTTTTGAATGAATTGGTAGGAGAACAAGCACTTTCAGACAAAGGGGGATATCAAACCTGTGGAGCTTCTTGCTACAGAATTCCCAGTTTTTGCAGCTGAGAGTCTGGCAGACATATGTCATATACTATGGAAATGGAGGTGATTTAAGCTTGACAATGGAGATCCTTACTTTGAGGTACTGGCATACATGATTTTGCCAATTACAAAAGTGTGTTTTTCAATAAAATTTACAATGATTTGCTTTCAAGATTGTCTCATGGATGGATTGTCTGATGCCCTTTTGTTAATGAAATTATCCCCAGACGTTACGACGTTACTCTTTTCATTTTCATACATGCATTTTTACTAACTATATTATGGATGAACTTATTGACGATTGATACTCTTTTATAATTTTCTGTTTTTGACAGGATTTTTTTATTGGATCGAGAGTAGTGAGGCTCTCTACAGTCCAGTTTGGGGGAGATGTCGCGTTCCTAACGTTATGCCTATGTCACATGGTTCGGGTTCGAATTCGAATTCGACGACCTTAAAATTAAGTTCGAATTCGAATTTTTTTATAAGGTTCGGGATGAGGTTCGGCATTATGTTCGCCAATATAAAAAAATTCCAATATATATAATAAAATAAAATAAAATGGCTAAGAAATCAAAGAAAATATATCAGATTTATCATTATGCTTAATGATGCATGCACACCCAAGTCCCAACTGAAGTGACAGTGTCATCTAGCTATACCTACCAAAGTGACGCCGTCATCTAATGATACATCTATATTTTTGTTTCTCCCGATTTCACATTCTTTTTATGTTTATTTCATTTGTGCACTGTGCCAATCTGACTGAGCAATGGTGTTGGACTGTTGGTGCGCAATGCTAAATGCAAGGGATTCGAGACTGTGGTTGCTGGCAGCGAGTAGGGGACTCGGGAGCAGTGAACGGGATGTGCAGCAAACGAGAAGAGAACACGGGAATCGACGAATGAAATGAGAAGAGAATGCGAAAACCGACAGATGAAAAGATGAAAGTGGCGGCATGAGGATAGTAGGGTTGGGTAAAATAAATAAAATATATTAAAAATGAAAATCCACCCTAAATTTTGCCGAAATTTGCCTTGAAATCTGACTAAATTCACCTTAAATTCATCACAATTTGCCTTAAAATCCGTTTTAACATTCGAATTCGATTCGATTCGATTCGATTCGTTGAAGTTCGCCTCTTTGAAGTTCGATTCGATTCGCCTTTGAGTTCGACATTGAAATTCGCCGAACTGAAACGAATTTAAATTTTTTGATAAAGTTTGCCGAATTTCGAATTTCATGGAAGAAATTCGCCGAACCCTGTGACATAACGTTATGTTACCAAAAATAAAAAATAATTAAAAACAATCATATCAGCTCATAAAAAAACCAAATAAAAAGTAGGTTCATAAAATAAAAATTTAAAACCAAATAAAAAGTTATAAAAAAAATCCATGGTCTCATAAAATATAAAATAAAAAGCATAGATCAATCTTAAACAAAGATCTATCAAGCACGGAGAGGGATCAAATTTCTTGAGGCGTAAAGTTTTTCTGGACGTGGAAAAAAAATAAAAAAATTACACCTCAAGAAATTGGATCCCTCTTGGTGCTTGATAGATATGGGTTTAATATGGATCTATGCTTAGTATATTACAAACAATCTTGAATGCTGTTATTGGCTGACATGTTGATTTGATAAAATCAGTCTTAATTGGCATGATACTTTTAACCCCTCTGTGATTGCAGGTTCAAGATGACGCTGGTTCACAACAATCCTTTCATACAAGGATGCCGTCTGCCCCAAACCTTAACATGGATTTTCCTGCATTGAGTTCAGAAATGTTAAATGGCTAGTCACAACATACAGACAGTGAAGTCCAACAAGCAGTGAACACATATAGGAGAGGGGAGGCAGATAAGCTATTCTTTGGTGGGTGCAGTATATCTGGTGGTTGTAGATTTGCGAGTGACTTTTCTACAGTTGTCAGGAAAAGTGATCTGATTCTGGTCATTTGGAAATATGAGAAAAATGGTGCTTTGGATATCAATCTTGGGTCTTGTAGAATTTCTCAAGTTTTATTAGGTTCCTCTGCGGTGAATAGCGGAGTGATCAATGCAGATGGGCTACGTAGCTATACGTACTCGACAGGATCAACAACTTTGGCTTTAAACTGGAGAAGCGGTCGGTATTTTTTTTGACATAAGCCTTGTGTTTTTAGTCTTTATCCTCTTTCAGATGGTGGGTCCTTAGGTTATTCTTGGGCTTTGATGTTTTATGAAGTGTTTTTTGCGTGATATATATACTTACTATTTTTTGTGCCTTAATGTGTTTTTTCATAAAACTGCATTTTTTTTTCATTTTTCTATTAACAGAGGTAACAAAATTCAAAGAAAAGCACTTTCGACATTCTACGGGGGCCTGAGACTAATTGGTCAACCGCCCAGTTGTTCAAGAAAACCAAAAGTTCTGTTCAAAACTATCAAAACTATCAGGAAACCCAGTCCAAATTGTGCCACCCGACTGACATATTACATTTTTGACAAATTAAACTACTAATTGACATGAAAATAAATACACTATTGAGCAAAGAAAACCAAAAAAACTGATAGAGACAGAGAGAACCCGGGGCCGCCTTGGCCATCTTAGGTGGTTGCGTCCGCATGCGTCGAGTCTGACGCTTCCTCTAGAATTGGACAGACACCATATTCATCTTCCCGCGCTTGAGAGGGCTGGTTAACTGGTTGAGGCTCTGGAAGATGTCTCGAAGCCGTGTTGCCCTCGGGTTCCTCGCGGACTCATTTTGCAAGCTGGGGGCCTGTCGTTGTTGGCGTCATGAATGAGTGTTTTCCAGGCTCTCCCCATTAGGAGCAACAGACCTCTGGGCCGCATCGGAAGTCTTGCCCATCGCGCTTTGTCTATCAGTATCCCCACCACCTTCAGTCTCCCCAGCACAACGAGCAATGGCATAGTGCTTCCAGTTGAAATTGACTTCCAGAATGTTGAACTTCTCTTCAGTTTGCATCAGGATTTCCCTAACACCCTGTATTGTCTCTCTGGCTCCACTCCATTTTTTTGTCAGGTCTTCCATTAACATGCTCCTCATGTTTTTCGCCATCCAGTAATGGTTTATCCTGCCCTCGTTCCTTCCAGACGCCAAATGCTCAGAGACCACACGGGATTCTCAGTTATCAGTCATAGACCGCACCGACATAGAAACATGCGTCGCATAACCATCTATTGCACCCAGGTAGACCTTTTCCCTGGCACCTCCACACCCCATGCTGCCTCGCCTTGGGGTGCCTCTCTGCTTTGGCATGTCGCAGTCTTGGTTAACAGCTTCGTTGACAGAGGAATAAACCAATAGCACCAAGATAACTAACAGTCCGACTTCCTTGAGGTCGATAAGCTCCATCTCCTCCATAGTTATCCTTCCTAAGCCCAGCCTAGTCACACGTGAGAGCATTCCGCTCATTAACTCTTGCACAAACTCCATCATAACTCGTCCCTACAACCAATCCCGACGAAATGACATTCCAACTGCAGTTGGTGGTGACTTAATGCTTGACGTCCTGGGCATTTAACCTTGCATAAACCGAGAACCACATGGCCTGTCCACCGCCTTGTGCGAAGTGCGCTGGCCAAGTGTCTGCATCGGCGATTGCTCCGTGAGTTGTCCACACGTCATCTCAGATGGATCGCCCACATTTGGGGATCTTGTGCCTTAATGTTGTGGTAACAAAAAATATGTATTCAGACCTGAGAGAGGAAGCTTTGGATATTTCTTGTTTTCGAAATGCATATTTTGAACAAGTATTGGACTTCTCAGGTCCTAAGAAATGGCATAATGTCAATTTTCATTTTATAATGACGAGCACAATGACCATTCCATTTTAATTGCCTCTACTTATACAAGCTACATAACCCCAAAGCTTTGGTGCCGTAGGCTTGCTCGAACTTCGGTGATCATGCAGCACCACCTGAATTTTGTCTCAAGGACTTGGTCACCTGAGGTTATTCTTCATTCACGACATGCCCATACCTTTTGTTGATGAGCTACACATTGCTTGAGCCAACCTGCACTTGGACTTAGATTATTATGTGTGTGATTTTACTTAGCCAATTTAACCCTTAAACAAGAGACCAAACCATAACACAAAATATCGGGTGGGTGCCCAAACCAAGCACCCAACAAGTTTTTATTAAGTGAACAAGTTACAATGGGTGGTCTTGGCAATAGCCGGAGCCTCAAATACAAAGTGGGTGTGGCCTTCAACTTGCTATTCGAAATACAACAAACAACACTCCTTGGGCGCTTCCTCCCAATCTCTCTGTTTGCTTGCTGCCGCTTCTATCTCTCCCAAAGCTTGCTGTTGTAACCTGTTTTTCACTTGGGTACTCTACCTCAGCACCTCTTTGGATCACTTCTTGGATTGCTCCTTAAATCCTCCTTGGATTGGTGGATTGTTGGATTCCTTCTCCTCAAGTGTGCCCAACTAATTTATATGAAACATTCTCATCATAAGTGGGTGCTCAAGTAAGCAATGCCTTGTTTGGGAAGCCCCAGGAAATTTGGGTGCTCTCTCGATGGTCGGCCTAGAGGCTCTTTGGTAACTTTGTTGACCTGATTTCCAGCACTTGGGCGTTTCTCCCGATGCCTTTCTTGGATGCGTTAGGTGCACCACACTATTTATTGTTTTTTCTGATTCTTTGACTTGAGCCCGAACCCCTTTGTCCATGAGCTTGAGTGTCGTGCTGACAACGTCCATATGTGCCTGGTGTGGTCTACCTGTTTTGCCCCTCATTGGGGTGTTTGACCACCACGCCTTAGTCAAATGGACATGATGCAATCTTTTCCACTTCGCTGCTTGCTGAAGCCTTCTTTACCGGGCACAACTGCCGAAGTCCCTTGCCGAAAGCTTTGCTGACTTGTCGGAGCCTCCTCTTGGTCTCATGCCTCGCTGTTGAAAGCTCCATGCGCATGCCCAATCCATCACTGCCTGTGGTTTCCTTGCGTGCTCTTGGAAGTGCCCAAATGTGCCAATCCACCTCTTGGTCATGCCGAGCATGCTAGTTGCTCGTCCATTTGAGCTGGCGATGAATGTGTTGGTGAGGGGTTGTCTCCTGCTACAAGGCAGAGTTGTTAGACCACTGGTGTTGCAATTGTTCTCCAATATTCTTTACATTTTAATATTTTATTGGTATTTACTATTTGTTATGATCATCTTCTTTATCCAGGAATGGTTACATTGTGGTTTAAAGCGTTGACAACTGTAGATAATTCCTACCTTTATACGTGAGAAACTCTATTCCTCCACAAATGCTAATCGCATCAATTACCACAAGCTTGAAAAGATGATTCTTATCTACACCTAGAATACTCAAAAATATTATAGACTACTCAAATATTGACTGCATTATAAATTAAAACCAATATCAACTTTTCCATAACTTGTGTACTGCTTCCTTTGAGGAGATTCTCTTTTTAATACACAATTACACTACGGAGTGCAGATTTAACATTGATATCTATAATGAAACCTGCTTTCCAAACAACCAAGTGACCGGGGACTAATGGGACATACTCCAGTGAGGTTTTAGTTGTTAGGTATTTGTTTTCTTTGTTTCCTTCACTGGAGCGATAAATTGCTAAATGAAGTCCAAAACCAAGTTGCTTATATCTCATTTTCAGTGAATTAGTTGACTAATCAACGACCATGAAACAGGCCAGGCAAGCTTATCTTGTAGGTAATTAGGCTCTTACAAAGGAATCGAGTACAAAAGGGCAGTGGCACAATGGACTAATGGAAGTTGCCCAAAGTGATCTGTTGTACTGCCCTTTAGAGTTGGGATCTGTTGGGGGTTTGTATAGGGCAGTGGCACAATGGACTGGTGTACGAGATTTCTTTGGAGAAGCAATTTATCATTAGAGGTTTGCATCTAGTTGGGTTAAACAATTTGCTTTAGCGTTTTTTTAACTTGTTTTTATGGCCACATATTGTATTTAGCTTTTTGTTCCTTTGTAGGAATTTAGGAATTACTGATTTTCAAAACATCATCCAATGGGAGGATAGGTTGATTAATCTTCATGGTCTTCACGTGAATGAAGCCATCCATGTATTAAAGAATGAACTTGCTGTTCTCCACAACACAACAAGGTCTATTGGCCAGTGGCAACAAGTTTTATTTTGTGTTGGGACAGGGAACCAAACAAAGGGATCTCGTACACCATCAAGTTGACTGCTATTGTTGAAATGTACTTGTTACAGGACGATCATCTTGATTACACTGAACCACGATGAGGAATGCTACGAGTTTTGATGTATTGATTGGAGATATCTGAGATGTGCGATATGGTGTCCTTTCTTGTCATTTAGTGTGTAGGAAAGAGCACGGGGATCTCGAGTCCTTTTCAATTTCTGTACGTGATGATCTGTATCTTTATGGAACATTTACTTCTTTCAAGCAAATGATAGATGGTAGTTTTCAAAATGTAACTCCCTAAATGTGCCATAGACCGCAAGCCACAGGAAGAGTGCCCTATTCAAAAGCTTTTACCTTCCTGCAAGTAAGAAAACAAGTGACAAGGCTTTTTAATAGTTGGGTTGCCTGTTACATAAAAAGATGTGTTGATGTATTTGTAACTTCGGAATGTATTCACTTGTATATTTTATATTATATTTCATTGTACCCCGATGGAGACGTTTGTTCCTCCAATTGGGAGAGTCATTAATAAAATAAAGTCATGTAAAGTCATTGAGGTTAACCCTCAGTTGTAAGTCGGGGCAATAATTTCCACAGTTGAGGGGTATTAGGGTTATTAGACTCTTCTAGTGAGGTCGGCCCTGTAGAGTAATTATCAAGTGGAAAACTAGTATAAATAGAGAGTGAGACTCTCTATTTGAAATACACACTCACTAAATTGTAGCGCATGAGTGAGAGAGGAGGAGCTCGCACAAGTGAGAGAGAGAACAACTGTCAGAGATCATCTTTGTGTCTTTGGGTTTTACTTTTTCTATTGGTGCTCATTCTATCTCTGAGGAAGTTGCGGGGTTTTCTCCTTTATGGTTTCCCCGAGGAAAACTCTTTGTGTCTCTTGTCTCTTGTGATTATTGCTATGCATGTTATTCTATCAGATAAGATCCTAGATCATATTGATTAAATGATAAAAATCTAACAAGGTATTAAAGCTAACCTGAGAAGAAGACACTGTGCAGTTGCAGAAGCTAGGGCTTCTTACTTTTTGGGTCTCTCTCCACAGATCATCAGCAAAAGGAGGCTAAGCTAACTCTCCATTGAAGGGCGCATCTTTCTGTCGAAGCAGAATTTGATTCCGGGGGTTTTCAGTTTTTGCCCTGTCACTGCTGCGGGAAATTTGGGATTTTCACAAAAGATGAATTATTGAGTGAGCCGAACATAGGATTGCTCTCCTCTTCAAAATCGAAATTTAGAGACCAAGATAGAAATTTTTGGTTGGGTAGAACTCTGGGAAAGTCAAACCCTGATTTGACCCAGACCAAAAAACCCTAAAAGACTAAAACTAGTCATTTTGGTGCATTCACTATATCTAGAGATTGGAGAAGGCTTAGGAGTTGAAACTTTTACAGGCCGAAGATAAATTCATGATGTACCCTTTGTAAAAGTTTCAGCCTCGGATTCGCTATATTCTGGGAGATATGATTCTTCCAAATTAGGGTTCCAGCCTCTCCCTGGATTCATCCCTAAGCAAGACACACAGGGAGAATTTCTATATCTCGAGCTACGAAGGTTCAAATGAAATTTCGCAAGATGTTCCAGATAGGGCACGGACTATACTTTACGTGGTAAAAGTTTCAGACCCTGAAGGTGAAAAAGTGACACGTTGCAGTCTGTACAAGTTCGCTATGATAAACAGTCCTGAAATAAGTCACCTTGGGAAAATTATCATAAGTCCCAATTGGTGAAACCAATTTTGGTCAAACTTGCGGTGTTGGAAAGAGGACAGACAAGGCTACCTCAGTGCGAAGTTTTAGACACAGAGGAGCAGTACTTTCAGAGATACCGCAGAAACAATATTAGGCAACTCTGCGAAGAAATTGAAGAAAACTAGGGCATCAGATATTTTGCAGTTCTGATCACAGTTTTGGAAAAATGAGTATGCTGCCCAGCTTGCCTTCAGGAGGCACATCTCTCTATCCAATCAGATATGAAAGATTCCAAGTTTTGAAAATTAGGGTTTCTTTGACAAACTCTATATCATCCAGCGCCGGAACCAGGATGGACACCTCAAATCGGTAAGATCTAATCCTTTGTTGTTTACATTTGAGGTTCTCATTTCAAAATGACTAATCATACCAGCTTGATGACAAGCTTGGTGAAGCTGACAACTTCCAAGTATGGAAGTATAGGAACTTCGTGATCCTTGAATAAATTGACCTAGATCAGTGTTTCAGTAAGGAAGTTCTAAGAGCCAGAGGGAGATGAGGCTAAGGCTAGAGGCAAGAGAATCATTGCTGCAGATTCTATTAAAGATCATCTTAGCCCTCATGTGTCATCCTTGAAGACACCAAAAGGAAGTGTTCGATGCTATGGCGAAGCAATCGAAGAAGACTAAGATATTGTTATAAGTTATAACCACCTTGAATGGGCTCCCAAGATCATGGGATTCATTCATTCGAGGAATGTGTGTCAGAGGGAAGTGATTGCCTTCAGCAGACTCTGGGAAGAGTGCACACAAGAAGAAGCTCGACTCATAATAAGAGAAGAGAAGATGGGAGCAATTGAATATCAAGCTCTCACGATTCAAAGAAGATCCCTCAAGCGATGAGAAATATGAATAACTCAATTCTTGAAGAACCTTTTATCCATCTTAGCATTTGGATAAGAAATGATGATGAATGAAGAAGATGATGAAGCTGAAGGCTCAAGAATGAGTCTACACACGAAACAAATAAAGATAAGTATTTTAATTGCCTTTTCCTATATATCTAGTTGTTATATGACATTGTTTATTTATTATGCATAGTAGAATGGTTGCATTAATGACAATATACTACTAATATGCATGTGATGGGTAAGTAGTCCATGGTGCTATACAACACTCCAATGCTACTTATCTAGAATGAAACCTCTTTGCTGACATATTGGATTAGTGCACAATCTCAATGATGTCATGGTAGAGATGGAGGCATCTAGAAAGTTTCGTGAGATATAGATGAATGTTGTATTGGCTAAAATAGTTGCATGATTATATCTTTATGCATAAGAATATGCCATTATGGATATGCCTTATGAAATGTTTCTAACCATACAACTGATGCATTTGACTTGTAGGAAAGATCGCGTACAATCGCCTACAAGAAAAGAAGGATGAGACTTGTTTCGAAGAACAAGTGACGACAGTTCAAAATTCACTCTAATAATCCAAAATGAAGAATGATGACTAGAATGCGATGTCGAAGACCTGAAGGGAAGTCTGTAGTATCTTCCATATGGATCTACAAGATCCAGCATGCAGTAGACGACAACATCGTGGGATGCAAGGCAAGATTCGTAGCACGAGGCTTCTCACAGAAAGAAGGCATAGACTACGAAGAGACATTTGCAGCCACTGGAAGTCGAGACACATGATAGTCAGACTTGTGTGCAAATTAAAGAAGGCCTTATACGAGCTCAGAAGGCACCCATGGGATAACACATAAATGAGGAGCTTGGAGATTACCTAGAGTGATGAAGATCTTAACCTTTGCGACAAGGTTGAAGATGAAAGCCTTTAGAGGATGACAAACTCACAGATGGGTGCGAGAAGAACTTTTGAAAAGGTTCAAGATAGAGGATCTTGGTATCCAGTGACCCTAGATGGATACTTAGAATATTAGTAGCAGAGGAAGCTACTTGTCACTTCAGTACAAAATGTTTCAATACATAGAGTACGAAAGGTAGAGGGAGAATGATTCTCCACTTCAAAGGGAGTGACTGCAGAAGATCTTGAGGTTCGACATGGTACGACAAGATGGACACCTTACTGATGGTTCTAGGCTTTACTGAGAGTAAAGCGGATTCCAACCTTTACTTAAAGGTTGAAGGTGGAATACCAATGATGCTCCTGTTATATGTCGATGACTTGTCCTTGACAGAAAAAGTGGAACTCATTAAAGTTGCAAGAAGGAGACTTGTTGCCGAGTTCGAGATGAAAGACTTGGGTATGGTGTATTACTTTCTAGGCATGGAGGTGTGGCAAAATGCAGATGGAATCTCCCTGGTACAAGGGAAGTATGCAATAGAGACCCTGAAGAGGTTCATGATGATGGACTGCAAGGCCATGACCACACCTATGGCATCGAACCTGAAGCTATTGAGTGATGTTTTATGCCACGATGTATTGTCAGATGTTTTGTCCATTGATGTTCCTGACATATCCGAGACATGCTCACTTGGTTGCATAGCATGCAGTGAGGTACCTGAAGGGTACAGTTGAACATGATACGAATCAGAAGACTAACTTGCATGGTTATGTGGATTCGGATTAGGCAGCAGTGCCATTGATAGGAAGAGCACTTCGGGGTGCTGCTTCAGTATGGGATCAGGTGTGATCTCTTGGTTTAGAAGGAAGCAGTCCTGCGTGGCATTGAGTATAGCCGAAGCAGAGTATGTCGCAGCTTGTTCGGCTAGTTGTGAGGCAGTGTGGTTGAGGAAGCTACTATCTGATTTGTTTGATCTCTAGTTGGATGCTACTTGCATACATTGCGACAACCAAAGTTGTGTGAAGTTGTCGGAGAACCCGGTGTTCCATGACAAGTCGAAGCATATCAAGATCAAATATCACTATATTAGGGATATGGTGCAGAGGAGCAATGGAGCTCCAGTTTGTGATCCAGATCAAGATCTATCGAAAGAGGGAGTTCTAGCATAGCCGGTGAGATAGGTTGTCTAAGCATAAAATCCTGGCGAAGCTCGTAGGTTGCTCAGGCGTAAACAGTCTTGTAGGTTGTCCTTGGATGTAATTAGTCCTGGCGAAGCTCGCAGGTTATCCTTGGACGTAATTAGCCCTGATGTGATTCTATGCTAGAAATGGCCAGAGCGAAGTTTGAGTACTTTAGGGAGAAGCTTGGTGTTTTCCAGATCGAGGTTCCTTCCAAGGGGAAGTGATGAGTACGGAAGCCTTTCTGACATGGTGGCAGGACTGGTTCCTCCCATGGTCAGATGTAAGTGCTGTGCCTTTCTGACACGGTGGCAGGATTGGTTCCTCCCATGGTCAGATGTAAGTGTTGCACCTTTCTGACACGGTGGCAGGATTGGTTCCTCCCATGGTCAGATGTAAGTGCTGCACCTTTCTGACATGGTGGCAGGATTGGTTCCTCCCATGGTCAGATATAAGTGCTGAAGATGTGAAGACCTACGTGGAGGCTAGGCCTACATCCAACAAGGCTGGCTCTGTAGAACTTCCTATGACGATTAGAATTGAGAGATAGCACCGTTTGCTCGAGATAGCGGGAGCAGTGATGATGATGATGATCCAGTGATGAAGGACTTGTGCTGATGAATTGTGTCAAAAGAATACCTTCCTATTTAAGAGGGAGTGTTGATGTATTTGTAACTTCGGAATGCTTTCACTTGTATATTTTATTTTGTATTTCATTGTACCCCGATGGAGATGTTTGGTCCTCTGATCGGGAGAGTCATTAATAAAATAAAGTCATGTAAAGTCTTTGAGGTTAACCCTTCGTTGTAAGTCGGGGCAATAGTCCCCACAGTTGATGGGTATTAGGGTTATTAGACTCTCCTAGTAAGGTCGGCCCTGTAGAGTAATTGTCAAGTGGAAAACTAGTATAAATATACAGTGAGACTCTTTATTTGAAACACACTCACTCAACTGTAGCGCATGAGTGAGAGAGGAGCTCACACAAGTGAGAGAGGGAACAGCTGTCGGAGATCATCTTTGTGTCTTTGGGTTTTATTTTTTCTATAGGTGCTCATTCTATCTCTGAGGAAGTTGCGGGGTTTTCTCCTTTATGGTTTCTCCGAGGAAAACTCTTTGTCTCTTGTCTCTTGTGATTATTGCTGTGCATGTTATTCTCTCAGATAAGATCCTAGATCATATTGATTAAATGATAAAAATCTAACAAGATGAACGCTAGAGTTTTAACATTCACTAATTTTTTATTGAATACTGATCATCTATTAACATTGTAATATCCAACCAATTAATTTTAACGGAGTACAGGGCATTTCATTTTATAGTTTGATTGTGCACTTTTAATTGGTCTTGGTGGTTGATGTTCATAAATTCTTGTTTTTTATTTCATTCTATAATGCTGGATTTTGGAGCCGTCTAACTAGGGGACGATTTTGACTTCCACGTTGATTTTCAGCCGGAATCCGGTGAATTTAACCCACAAAGTCTGTAATTTTTGTTGTTTGTTGGGCGATTTTAAGCGCAGAAATGAAATCACATGACAAGAAAACCCCCAACATCCACATTCTGTAAGATCTAGCAGTGTTTTTGGGCCTTTTGAAAATTCCGTGAAAACTCATGGCCAGAAACAGGTAAAAACCAGCCGGAAACAGGGGGAAAACTGTCCCCTGTTTAGACAACTAGCTGGATTTTTAGTTGTGTTTTTTGATTTTACATAAATCCAAAGAAAAGTATTTTATATTTTATATTTGCACACGACACATTATTTGAATTGATTACTGATATTCAGTTGTTTTTATAACTAGTATTAATATTTTCACTTCACAAGCTGGGGATGGTACTGCTGGGCTTTCTAATTGGGCAGTTGAATTTATATCAATAGCAGAACTTGAAAAATGCCATTTATTGATTGGATGTACATGGTACTCCTTGTCTTGGTTGATGCCCGGACATTTTTTGTAAAGAGCCAATCTATTCAGTGAGTTAGGTGGGTTGATTTTTGCTATCACTGTTGAAAGTGATATCTAATTCTGGGCAAGCTTTGTAGATTTTAAAACATTTAGGTATCTAGCTTTTGTATGTGTAAGTAGTCACCAGGGATTTCTATTGTTCAGGGCAGGATGTGGATGGCATCTGGAATACTTGAACTCAACAGAGATTTTCTTGTGATATTTGTGTTGGGGTACATTCCTTCAGATGATTTTTGTTCCTGTTGTTCTAATCCATGTTACATCAGAAACCATTTTGCATGCATCATTAGAAGATTCGTCTTTAATTGCTACACCAGAAACCATTTTGCATGCATCATTAGAGGATTTGTTTTTAATTGCAAGATTGCCTTGCTTTCATGTGGTTTTGAAATAAGTCTTAAGATATTCTATTTTGGATGATGATGTTTAAAGTTATGTTAGTTGAAATGAATTATCCCGTACACCTATAAATTTAACTTGCTATATGAATTTAAAATGCCCTTTTCAATTTTACGCCAATAGGCGTTTTTTCGCAGGTGTGCATTTTGAATAACACTGTTCATGTTTGTCGTCCCTCCACCCAACTATATTTCGCCACGCATCTTTCTTGATTGGCCATCTGACTAACGCCATGTGTTTACTGTGTCCTTGAAGTTTCGATTTCGAACAGGAAAGTGGCGCTGCGAATAGGGAATTTTCGATTACAGATAACATCCGTGGAGCCGCTGCTCAGCTTCTTCATCGTCGACATTCTCCTTAGCTGGGTTTTGGCAGTGGCCAAAAAATTCAGCATCCCCATAATGTGCTTCGACACCTCGGGCATGTTTGCAGAGTCCCTCCATCAGTTCTCGTGGGAGGCTCTGCCCCATAATCTGTCGTGCACCTTTTCTGGGTGATAAGTTGTCTTAGTGTTTTCCATGGAAGTTTACTTTACTCGCATATTAAGGTATTGAAGAGCACACTAGCATCTACAACGTTGTCAATGAGTTCAGTTTCTGTCGCTGGGTTTTTAGCACCCATTTATGAAACTCGTTCTGCTGGGGTTGGGCTCCAGACTTTTGCTGTTAGCTTTCCTGCGAGGAAGGTTCTCAAGGCTTTCAGTGGCTGGTGTAGCCTGTGAATATGAGGCATCGTTCTTT
This sequence comes from Pseudotsuga menziesii, assembly GCA_001517045.1. Classification (NCBI taxonomy): domain Eukaryota; kingdom Viridiplantae; phylum Streptophyta; class Pinopsida; order Pinales; family Pinaceae; genus Pseudotsuga; species Pseudotsuga menziesii. The sequence goes on from LPNX010568083.1 coordinate 117,333, forward strand.
AGTCATAGACAGATGCAGTTCTTTGGTCCTCTGTTTGCAGGCCAAGGTCAGCAGAACACAGACAGATTGCTCAGACAGCTGGTCAGATTTGGGCATCCACATTTAGGTTGCTATTCTCGGAGCCGCTGGAGGGATTGGGCAACCTCTCTCACTTCTGCTTAAAATGTCTTGCATCTTTATAATATTGCAAATTTGAAAGGAGTTGCTGCAGATCTCAGTCATTGCAATTTGCAACACACCAGCACAGATTCTAGATTTTACTGGGCCAGCTGAATTGTAAAATTCGTGGAAGGGTGTAGATGTGGTGGTCATCTCTGGATCATTTGGGACTTTTTGGAATCCAGTGGCAATATGATTTTTTTATGGGTTTTGCAGTTATTGGCTTATTGCTTGCCGTGGACAACTGGCCACAGGTGCACACTTACATGGATCTGAGAATGATCTAGCCTGGAGTTTATTGGCACCTAGGAAGAGGACCAGAGAGAATGAGCTTTTGGAAAATTCTCAAATTTCATCTATTGATTTTCTGCAGAGCCAGCGCACTGCTCAGATTTCTCTCGCTCAGTCCAACGGAGCTGTTTTGACTGGGTTGCTGTTGTCATTGGATGATGAAAAACTGAATTCCTCCTGCAACATGTCGTTGGGTACCTTAAAGGTTTCCCTTATGAACGAAGAGCTGAGTGGAGTTTTACAGCAGCAGAATGCCAAGATTGACCAGTTTTTAAGATCTCAGGTACTCATTCTTGATATTTTGGTGCCTTTTACAGTTTTCAATGTTGTTATAAGCTATCTAGTGTAGGAAACTGCAGATGAAGTATTAGTTTAGGCCTCAAAATAAAAATGCCCTCAACTGTGAAATTCTAGCTAAAACTGATTGGCCCAAGGTTTTCAACCGCAGATTCTGCCTGCTTGGTAATTTGGTGGTCCCCAGGTTGCAATAGCATTGATTTTGTCCTTACAAAATATCCGAAAAGAATACTGAAATATGCATGTATATTTTGTTGTTGTGTGTACATCTAGCACCTTCTGATTTCAAATTTCATCTCTGAAAGATCTTAGGTTCCAAGTTGTTATGCCTTCGCCTTATTATCCTATTCACCAATGAAACGACTTTCAGTTTACTTATCTTTAACATTTTGTACCGACATTTCAATTTTCCTGACTATACTTTTGGACTTAATTTCTGTTTCCGCTGAACTTTATACTGCTGTTTTCTTGACATCGGTGTTTTGAGTTTTAACTTTTCTACTTGTTTATTTTTGAGTATTGTCTGTTACTACTTACTAAGAAATTTGAGTTTCTGTGTGATTAATAATCTTTCTTCAGATCATTGTTTCCATTTTCTGCATTTCTGCATCCTTATATTCTGATTTTTTGGATTAGCATTTCTGCATCATGATCTCATTGTTGCAAAGAAATTGTAAAATTGCTAATGAATATTTACAAGTTTGTAAATATGTCCTTTTCTAGTTCCATGTTTTGTCTCTCATTTCAACAGATACTTTACTAAGCCTATTTACTTGCCTTTGCAGGAGGAGCAATTCAGGCAAGTTCTGGATGAGAAGACTATGTGGTTTCAAATGAATATCTTGGTTTCTCTCAAGGAAGCTGCACTAAGGAAGCTCAGAGATAAGGATTTCGAGGTGGAAAACATGAATAAAAAAATATGGAACTAGAAGAGAAGATGGAGCAATTGAGCATCGAAGCCCATGCTGTTCATTTTTTCTAAGAAGCATCGAGAGCCATTCTCTGGGAGAATGGAGGCACCTGGTCAGTTACCAGGAAATTGATCCAATCTAGGATTGGGGGACTCAGCCTGGGGATGAGAGCCATTCTTTGAATGGAGGCACCTGGTCAGTTACTAGAAATTTGAACTAGTCTGGAACTGGGGGACTCAACCTGGGGTTGAGGGCCATTCTCTAGGAGAATGGAGGCACATGGTCAGTTACCAGGAAATTGACCCAGTTTGGGACTAGGGGTCTCAACCTAGAGCTGAGGGCCATTCACTGAATGGGAGGCACCTAGTTAGTTACCAGGAATTTAACCTAGTCCAGGAGTAGGGACTCAGCATGGGGATGAGGGCCATTCTCCGGGAGAATGGAGTCGCTTGGTCAGTTAGTCCTAGACTAGGTCTGGGCAAGTGATGCACTCCTCTCCTTGAACTATGGGCTATGATACCTTCTCCAAGGACTAGCTACCCCTGGTTGAGAGACCTAGCACCTGATCTTGGTGGCACGAGGAGATCAGGATAAAGCATTTAGTAATTATCCCTGGTCATCAAAGGATGGTCACAAGTATGCCTGAGTTATCTCATGAACATAGTGGTGTTTGCAAAGGTTGTGCTCTATGTAAGAACACCAAGAAATCCTTCTCCATAAGTAAGAATAGATCTAAAGGAATCTTGGACTTGATTCATTCTGACATATGTGGTTTTGTCTTCACCCTCCTTGAGTGGGTGCTTGTATTATGTATTGTCATAGATGATCACTCTCACAAGTCCTGGATCTACTTTCTAAAAGTCAGGAGTGAAATTTTTGACAAATTCAAAGAGTTCAATGCTCTAATTGAAAACCAGACAGGAAGACACATATGTATCCTGAGGTCAGATAACATAGGTGAATATGAATCTAATGAGTTTGATGATTTTTGCCGAGAAGCAGGAATCAAGAGGGAACTAACAGTGCCATACAACCCTCAACACAATGGGGTCGCAGAAATGAAGAATAGAACGATATGTGAAGTTGCCAAAGCTATGCTAAGTGACCTCGATCTTCCTTTATCTCTATGGGTTGAAGCTGCACGTACTGCTGTATACATTCAAAACAAAAGCCCTCATGTCATCTTGGGGGAAAAGACTCCAGAAGAAGTATTTACAAGCAAGAAACCTGTAGTTGACCACATGAGGATTTTTGGCACTCTTGTGTATATTCATGTACCAAAAGAAAAGAGGTCTAAGCTAGAGCCTTCCAGAAAGAAAGACATATTTGTTGGTTACAGTGAAAGCTCGAAAGCTTACCGCATCTATGTTCTTGGACAAGGTACATTGAAGTCAGTAGAGACGTGATATTCCATGAGGAAGTTGTGTTCCGCCAATCAAAAGAGCTTCCAAAATATATAGAAGAATCTCCTTTTGAAATTCCAGATTCAGAAGGAGGAAGAAGAAAATGAGCCTCAAATTCCAAATGTGTCCGTAGAATTAGAAAGACTAGTTGAAGACTACTTGAGGCTCCTCCTTCCAAAAGAAGACCTGCCTGGTACCGAGAAATGTTGCAAGAAGTTGAGAAGCATAAAGCTCCTCCCGAAATGTTCAAAGAAAGCATAAAGCCCCAGAAGTACTCAGGCCTTATGAGCAAGCTCATTAATGCAAAACCCTCCACATACAAAGAAGCAACAAGTCTACAGGTATGGAATGATGCCATGATCGAAGAATACCGTTCAATTATGAAAAATGATGCATGGGAAGTTGTTCCTAGACCGACATGGAAGTCTGTGGTAACGTCTAGATGGCTTTACAAAATCAAGCATGCCGCTGATGGCAGCATTGAAAAGTATACAACCAGATTTGTAGCTCGTGGCTTCACTTAAAAAGAAGGCATAGGCTATGATGAAACTATTGCTCCCGTTGTCAGATATACCACCGTCAGAACTATCATCTCCCTTGCTGTTGTGTTTGGATGGAAACTCCATCAGATGGATGTAAAAACAACCTTCCTCAATGGCAAAATTGAAGAGGAAGTCTACATTGAACAACCAGAAGGCTTTGTGACCCATGGGGAGAAGTCCCATGTGTGTAAACTGAAGAAAGCCTTGTATGGGCTCAAACAGGCCTTGAGAGTTTGGTACGAAAGAATTGATGGCTACCTTCACAACTTGGGGTTCTCCAAAAGTACTATTGACTCCAATATGTACTTTACGGTTGTTCATAACCATTACTGGATCCTAGTATTGTATTTGGATGACTTGTTCCTTACTAGAGAGGAACGACTGACAGCCCAGTGTAAGAGGGAGCTTACCTCTGAATTCAAGATGAAGGATCTGGGACTAATGCACTATTTTCTTGGCTTAGAGGTTTGGCAAAAGCTAGGCGAGATCTTCTTAACACAAGGGAAGTATGCAGTCGATATCTTGCAGAGATTTGGAATGCAGAACTGCAAGTCCATGAGCATACCCTTGACGACGAACTTGAAGAAGTTATGTGACTCAGGTAATCACAGGATGTGGATCCCACTCAGTATCGATAGCTCATTGGATACTTGATGTATCTAGTGCACACAAGACCAAATATCTGTTACATAGTGAATTCTTTGAGTCAGTTCATGTTCAATCCGAAGCACATACACTGGGTAGCTGCTAAACATGTACTCATATATGTGCAAGGTACTATCACTTATGGGCTCAGGTATACTTCCAGCAGTGGAGTAATGTTGGTCGGATATGTTGATTCCAATTGGGTTGGCAATGCAGTATACTGGAAAAGCACATCATGTTACTGCTTTAGTATGGGATCAACAATGATCTCTTGGTCCAACAGGAAACAAGGTTCCATAGCTCAGAGTACAACTGAAGCTAAGTATATTGTTGCTAGTGGTCCCTACAAAGAAGCAGTTTGGCGTAGGAAACTTCTCTCTGATCTATTCGGTGGAAAGCTTGAGTCAACTATTATTCATTGTGATAATCAGAGTTGCATTAAGCTTTCAGAGAACCCGATGTTTCACGACAGATCGAAACACATTGAAATGAAATACCATTTCATCAAAGACTTAGTATAGAGAGGCACCCTGAAGCTTCAATACATCTGTACAGATGAACATATTGCAGATATATTGACCAAGCCTCTGACATCAACAAAGTTTGTGTACTTTCGTAACAAGCTTGATATGACAGAGAATATCTCTCTCGTTGAGAGGGAGTGTTGATTTTTTCTAAGCAGCATCGAGAGCCATTCTCTAGGAGAATGGAGGCACCTGGTCAGTGACTAGGAAATTGACCCGGTTTGGGACCCGGGGACTCAGCTTGGTGCTGAGAGCCATTCTTTGAAGGGAGGCACCTGGTCAGTTTCCAGGAATTTGAACCAATCTAGGACTGGGGGACTCAGCCTGGGGCTGAGGGCCATTCTCTGGGAGAATGGAGGCATTTGGTCGGTTTCCAGGAAATTAACCCAGTCTGGGACTGGGGGTCTTAGTCTAGAGCCGAGGGCCATTCACTGAATGGAGGCACCTTGTCAGTTACCAGGAATTTAACCTGGTTCAGGACTAAGGAATTTAACCTAGTCCCTGCAAGTTCCTTCACCACAGCTGCCTTTGGTCTTTGATTGTCCTCTTCTTTCATTCATAGGATGCAACCTATACCTCCTCCCATCCTTCTCCAATTGGCTTCTTCTAGCCTCGTGAACATCATATCTAATATCTATCATACTCCCATGGTCTCCCCAAAATAATATGGTAGGCATTCACGGGAAAACATCACACAATGCTTAATCGTATGTATCTGGGTGAGGTGTGCATTTCAAATTCAACTTCCACACTACTTCAGTAGAAACAAGAATTTCAGTACTACCTCCATCTACAATTAAATTACAACACTTGCTTCTTACTTTACATTTGATCTTGAAGATACTCTTCATATGCACTAGTTCTTTTGCATTTTCCTTTGACAACAACTACACTTCTTAACATCAAGTTTTTTGCTTGCTCTGATTGCACTTCAATAACTTCTTCTGCTATTGATTCTATTGCTTCAACAACATGTGTTATTGCCTCTTGAATTCTTCCCTCATGCAATTTTGAAAACTTATATGCTTTATGTCCATGCCCTCCACATCTGAAATAAATTCCTTCAAATCCGCGACATTTTCCTCTACCTATTGTTGATCCTATGCATATGTTAGCTTCATATCTTCTTCCAACAGGTGGATCCACTGTGTTGGCAGTTGGCACTGGCTCCATCTTCACCTCTCCTTTCCTGGATGCAATTTTGAGCAACGTTGTCCATGTCAATTGGTATATGGGGAAACAACATCCAATATTACAATATACATGAATGCAGTATAAGTTAAAGAGGTCAAGGCTGGAGTTGATTTTGTTATCTAATAAGATTTGTATGTTTTGAACAACCAATAGAGAGCAAGCTTGCACACAATAATACCGAACAACTGACAACAAGATGAGACTATTAATGAAGTTTTGGTCTAAGGATCGATATGAAACTATCCTTACAATCCTTATTGAGACTCAAAGAAACTTATTTATGAGTGTTGAAAGTATTTGAAGACTTCTTATGCATTAAATTAGATTTAGTGATTACATTAGAAAAAAAATGATTGCTAGGTTAGTATATTGTAGGCTATAGCCATAAAAGCTGAAGATATATAAGTTCAGTTCATTGCGTAGTTTTGGACTTGTAGTATCGAGTAATGCGGATATACACAACATTCAAAGGGGTTATCATCTTTCATTTTTATTTTTTTAAGTGTGGTTATAATAGTTGTTATCAAATACGAGGTCTCGACACTCATACTCGGTTGGTAAGACCGACACACACCTCTTCCTTGGCGTAACCATGGAAACTGGATCATGGAATCAAACCCTTGTCAAAGGCCTGTTCCCATTGGAATCTCATGGACTGTCATGTAATGAAAACTTTCAACTACAGAGCATGCCGGAGGATCCATCAAAACGTGGGTTGGCTCATTGGGTTTCCAAATTGAATTAATTAATTCTTGCATTTTGTGGAATAGTCTTGAAACTCTTATTCGAATCAATCCTTGTACTTACCTTATTGATAGACGACCTGCACAAAATCTTTGGATTTTGGGTTGGTGAGAGCGAACCTCATCATGGAGCAACAACATATCTCCCTCCAGTTTCTTGGAGACGGAGCAACAACATATCTTTGGTTCGAACGAAGCCTGCAATGTGAATGGAGGAGCAGATCTCCCTCTGGTTTCTTGGTGACAGAGCAACAACATATGTATAGTTCGAACAAAGTGTGCAATATGAGTTGAGGAGGGTGATAAGTTGGAGTCACCAACCCGCCATCATGAGAGTTAATGCAAGCCCGATCTAGTACGACAACGGGACAGTGCTTCAGGCAGGGCGAGGTGGGGGCGCTACTTCGATAGAGACGATGTTGACGGTCTGGTGCGAGGATAAGAGTTGGCCGAAGATGGTGAGGTGATGGCCGGTGCTATGAAAAAAGTAGTTTAATGCTGGGCGAAATCGTCGAAGCATTACACTACTTCCTTCTAAAGTAACTGCCAAGCTCGCCAAATCCTCTTATGAACACGTGGTCCATGAAATTTGAAAGCTTCAACTCTAACTATATCAAAGATCCTGAAAGGATATTTTGTGCTTACACATCTAGTGTGTTGTTTTGTTTAATGAGTTTCGTGTGAGATGGAATAATTATTATATATATGTCATTTGAATAGATAGAATAGCTAGGTATTTCATTTATCCTTTGGTTTAACCTATATCCTATTAACTTTGGTTTAACATTGTGTGTTTAGCTTATAAAACTTCAATTTGACAAGTATTGTATGTAAATTTCTTCTATTACTTCTCTTTTGGGATGCTGTAGTGGATGGGGGTATTTTTAATCACCCAAATTTGATAATTGCAGGAGACTTAAATTTTACTCTCACGGATGCTAAGATTTGGGGACGGAATGCCCGTTTAGATCCTCTTGGTTCTTACTTTTCTCAGCTGCTGGTTCCTACCAGGATGGTCGATTTAGCCCCTCGCTGTGTTAGTCCAACCTGGAGGAATTGCAGAATAGGGGTTGAGGGTATTAGTAAAAGGTTCAATCGGTTCCTTGCTTCTGACTCACTAGTACCACTTTTCTCTAGGTATAGATCTTGGATCCATCCTTCGGAGATCTTTGACGATTTTCCGGTGTGCTTGGAATGGGATGATCCTTCCTTCATGAGGAACTATCCTTTTAAGTTCAATAGATCATGGCTATTGGAGGAGGATTTCTCCCTCCTAGTAAATACTTCCGGGTCTTTTGAGATGCCTCTTTCTGGATATGATGATATGACTAACATGGTTTTGAAAATAAAAAGACTAAAAGGAGATGTTAAAAAGTGAGAAAAGTCACAAAAGTTGAAACAAGGGCAGGAGCTTGCTGAACTGGAATTGGAACTTCAAAATCTCTATTCTTTGTACCCTTTGGGGATCCTTCTGTTGGTTGAAGCACAAAAGTTGGCTTCCATAAAGAGTCAAAAAGAAAAGATATTGGCGCATGAAGTACTTACTTGGAGACTAAAAATCCAGGCTATATGGATTGAGCAGGATGATGCCAACACAATTTTTTTTCATAGATTTGCTTCGGCAAGACGAAATATTAACACTATTTGGGACATTCTGGATGGTGATGGTAATCCCATTTCTGATTTGGAGTAGCTCAAAATGTCAGGGGAAAATCACTTCTCATCACTGTTTAAGGATGACGGGAGTACACTCATCTCAGATCAATTACATGTGATAAAGCACTTCCCTTCTTTCCTCTCTGCTGAAGACTCGGCTATCATGGTAGCTAAGGTTTCGATGAAGAAAGTTGAAACTGCACTCAAAAGTTTGAAGAAGGATAAGAGTCTTGGCTCTGACGGTTGGTTGGTGGAATTCTTTCTGCATTTCTTTGACTTGGTCAAAGATGATTTATTAAAGGATGTTGAGCAATCTAGGAAGGAAGGTAGGGTTCAAAGTGCTATAAACTCTACCTTTCAGACACTTATTCCGAAATGCAATAAGCCTAAAACCTTTGCAGAATTTTGCCCTATCTCTCTCTGCAATCTGATTTATAAACTTATCTCAAAAATCATCTCCAATAGACTAAAGCCTATACTTGCTAGGGTTATTTCAATTGAGCAGTTTGGGTTCGTGAAGAACATGCAAATTCTTGAACCGGTCGGTATTTCGCAGGAAATTTTACATACTATCAAAACTAAAAAGCTGGAGGCCCTAGTCCTAAAATTGGACCTTATTAAGGCTTTGACAGAGTTAATTGGATCTTCATGCGTCTTATTCTCCTCCAGATTGGTTTTCCCTTGGATACTGTGAATTGGATCATGGGCTGTGTGACTTCTGCAAATTTCTTTGTTCTTATCAATGGTTCTCCTACAGGTTTCTTTAATGCTTCGAGGGGCATTAGACAAGGGTGTCCTTTGTCACCTCTTGCTCTTCTTGCTTGTAATAGAAGGGCCCTAGCCGCCTTATTGGGGAAGCTAAATGAGTTGGGAAAATTCATGGCATTCGACTAACACCCTCTCTTTTTATTACACACTTGCTCTTTGTGGACGACGTGGTATTATTTGGCATTGATAATTGGACCTCTTATGCTCGGCTTCGGGGATGAGTATTAGTTTGGAAAAGCCCTCATTTCTTAGAAATAACTTGAAGGAAGAGGTCTGTAGCAGCATTAGTGCTATTCTCCCTTATAAGATGGAACAAATTGACTGTGGCTTCAAATACTTGGGTTATTGGTTGAAACCCCTGTGATATGCGCTGAATGATTGGAAATGGATCATTAAATTTTTTGAGAAGAGGCTCAGTATTTGGTCTTACAAGTTCTTATCTTTAGGGGACAGATTAATTCTCATAAGATCGGCCTTAACCAGGATCCCGGTTTATTGGTTTTCCTTAGCAAGGATTCCCAAATCAATCTTGAGAAGAATGAGGCAATGCATCTTTACTTTCCTTTGGGGAGGTACCGAAAACAAACACAAGATGCACTTAGTAAGCTGGAAATCTCTCTCAAGACCATTTTCCCTTGAGGGTTGGAATATAAATTTTGGAATGGTTTAGCATCTCGCTTAGGCTCAAGAGCTTGTGGGATATACTCAGGAGTAAGGGACTTTGGAACCAAGTGATTCAGGTAAAGTATCTTAAAATTACTACAATAGATAATTGGCTACGTCGACATTCATTCTTTGTACAAAATACCTCACTTGTTTGGAATGGATTCATTTAGGTTCTCTCTTGGATTAGTAGTGGGTTGGTTGGGGAGCCGATAATGGTGTCTCAATTAAGCTGGGCATCGATCCTATTGCAGGTATGAAAACAACTTATATTCTATCTCGTGATCTCCTTGATTATCTGCATGATTTTGGTATCTATACTCTTAGTCATGCCCACAATTATGGTGTGGGTCCAGTCTCCTCTTCCTATTGGTTGACTGTTGAGGATTTGGATCTCGACGGTGTATGGAAGGAGGAATGGAAACCTTATATTGGTGGCCTATCACATGGGGGCATCAAACACTCAGTATAAAAAGATTGTGTGCTCTGGATGCATAATACAGAGAATGGCGACGTCTCAATAGAGATGGCTTTTGATCTTATTGCCTCAACACACTGAGAAATTAATTGGACGACAATACAAAGAGCTATGGCAGTGGCACATACCACTCAAACTTAAATGCTTTAGTTGGTTATGTGGTGAAAACTACATTAGCACCTAGGAAAATTTGAAAAGAAGGGTCTGCATTGGCCTAGACTGGTGTTGTTTATGCAAAGTAGAAAATGAATTGGTGGATCATTTATTTGTTAATTGTTTATTTGCTCAGGCTGTGAGAGCTTCTCTTGCCTCTCGGTACAAGCGGGTTTTAATATGGAAACATTCTTCTTTATTGGAAAATTTGAATTTGTTAGACTGTGCAAGCACATGACCAGTTGTACTTGCCTTTTTACCACATCTGGATTATTTGGAGAGCTCGTAATCTCTGTATTTTTGAAGACTGTGAGCCATAAATTGGAACTGTTTGCCTCAAGATCATGGATCTCTTTAAATCTTACCCTGTAGGATGTAAAAAGGTGGTCCATCGAATCATTGGACCAACACCTCTTATTCATTATCCATTTGGTTTCTTCGATGGTGCGGCTGCTTCAAATATTGGGGGTGCTGTATTTACTCTTCTTATCAGTCATTCACATCACTTTCATGTAAAGATGGGCTGTGGGGCCAACACCAATACTAGAGTCAAACTGACGGCTCTTTGGTCTCTGTTGACATTTGCGGCTAATATTGGACTACCGACACTTACAGTTTTTGGGGACTCTTTGGTCATTATAAACTGGGCAAACTCTGTGGCAAGTCTGGCAGTTTTGGACTTGGAACATTGGTGTACCTGTATTACTGCATCAAATGACTCTTTCCTCTCTATTAACTTTCAACATGTCTATAGGGAGCACAATATGAGTGCTAATGGTTTATCAAAAGAAGCACTTGTACTTGAGCCGGGTCTACTCTCCTTCATGGAATTTTTTAAAAGGAGAGGAAATTGGGGGTGGCACTTTGACAACTCTTTTAAAGTAGCTGTGAGCCCCTTGGAGCATTTCGGTTGCTTACTCATCTTTTTTTTTATACAAGTTGAGTTTATTTTAAGCCTTTGACCTTCTTTCATGGCTCATTTGATGGGCAGTTCCATGGCTTTTGACTGCCATAGACCCTTATGGGGGAAAGTCTTTTTCATCCCCCCTAGGTGCTTCCTTGGATATGCCATTAGTGTTCATTGTGTACTCTTTTCTCGACTGTGCAGATCGTTACTGGGAGATATTTCAGGCTCTTTTGGGTTGCTTGGGGTATTTGCGTCTCTTTTTGTGCTTTGGCTGCGGGACTAGCTTGTATGGCCGAGAGAATGTTTCTTTGTGCCATTTTGTAGTATTTTGACAAAAAAGGATATGCTGTACCTTTGATTCTTTGGAATATCAAGGAACTGTTTTTATCTTCCTGAATAAATTAGTTCTATTACTAATCATTTTGCATTAATTTACAAAAAAATAAAATTAACTTTGGTTTAACTTTATGTGTTTGGGACCAATAAATAAGATTATAAGACTTCAACTTGACAAGTATTGTTTGTAAATTACTTCTATCATTAATCATTTTACATTAATTTACAAAAAAATAAAGAATTGTCATTTAGGGAAGGTCCATTCTTTTGTAAACAATGTAACTATTTTGCTTTACTTTACATCCTGTAATTTTCTCTTTGGGCATACCATTGCACCTTTTGGGGCAATTGCTATTTTTAACATTTGTTATGGATCTTTTCTGAAATTAATGTTTGATTTCAATCGTAAACTTTCAATTGATATAATTATATTATATTACAATAAAAAATGATAAAAACAATTCTCCTAGATTGATAATAAACTTATCATCAGTGTTAATCTTTGTTGTTGGTGTTTCGTTGCTAATACTCACTCCACATTATTGGTTGCATTATCAAGAGATTAAAACTAATGGAAGAAGCATATTGCACCTCCTGACGTGCTACAAACTTGTGTTATTTGTAATACAGGTTAGGTTTTGAAGGGTTTGCCACTCGTTTAATATTGGTATAAACATTTCAAATTTATACTCAATTATGGTATAAATCATTTTAAATTTATATTAAATATTTAGAAAATATGTAAAGAGATGAATTAAACATGATGTTAAATAGAGAGTTATTTGCAGTTATGTTCTTTTGTTTTTTCCATTGATTAAAAAAAGAGAAAGGAAAAACACCACCTTGTTTAAGAAAGAAAGTAGTATAGATGTTCTGTGAATGATCCTCAAGAATGCGGGGAAAATGCCATTTTTGAATCTGAAATTGGGCTGGAATCAATTTGGATTGATGGATTTACAAATATCAAACTGGTTAAACTAGTGGTATCCGGCAATGCTGAATACATTGCCGCATTAAAAACATTACCGGATTTTAGTGATTGTAATTTGGAAAAAGGTCAAAATGGTAGAACATTTGGCCTTATTTAGAAAGAGATAGCAAAATAACCACCTTATTTTGCTTACCTTTTATTTAGATTAATCCTTGGACATAAGGATTTGGAAAGGTTTTCTTAGTTCCTTTAAGAGTAATTTGGTTAAATCGGGATCATACCTGATTTAATAAAGTGTAAATTTATAATTGAAGTAGAGATCATTATAAATTACTTCCAGAAACAAGCACCAAAGAGAACCTTCAACAAATAATGACTAACAATTTAAGATAATTTTTAATAACAATATTAATAAGTATGGAACATAAGCACTTACAAAAGGGAGGTTGTTTGCAGCAATTTTCTTGATCATTCTCCCATCATAAAGCCATATCATTGTAGAGTGGTTGGAGGGACTGTGAAGGAAGAGTCCTTACAAATGCATTGGATAGAAGGATTTCCACTCTTCGGAAAACACTTTGTAGTGCGTTATAACAATAGAACTAAACTATCTCTACAAAAATACCCATTACAAGAAAACAAGAATTGGAGGGAATATAGGGTCATTGAAATTAAACACTCTTGCGTGATAATGATCGAATCATGCAATCTTTCTAGAAAGATGCAAATTTGACTAGTATAAAGAGATTTTCGAAGGAAGGTAATGTTTTTCATCTTGACCAATGTAGCAACATGTGAAGTAAACTACTGTCCAATTTTGCAGTTGTCATTCCAAATCTAGTTAAAAAATCTATCTACTTAGAATGGAGCACATTCTGAATTTCTTGTTGGAAAATTTGAATAACAAGAAAGTGATGTAGCTAGAGAGCACAACAACATTATGAGATTCCTACTTTGTGCACCCAATCTTGTAAATACCATTGTTGATGCACAATTGCAACTTTTATCACTAGCACTCAAGATTAATGGATAATTTCCAAACCTACCACATAATATGCAAAGATCGTTCACATAAATGTTCATGCAATGAATCACAACCAATATTTTAGGTTTTCACCTAACATGATACCATGTTAAAAATGATACGAGATGCCAAATGTAAGTGGCATGACACCATTGATATAAAGAGGCCCAATGTGACAAATAGAGAGTTACATGACACACATGCTTATTATTATAGCATCAACAAATTTACAAATACGAAGATTGGTTTGAGGTGGATCTAATAATTCATATAGCTATGTGGTCCCAATTACCATGGTAGGAAAACTTTGCAATAAGGAAGCTCTCAAAAATGAAAAATTCAATGAAGAAAAACACTAGTGTTGGATGCTAGGGTATATGTGCAAATTCAATTAAGATGGATAGATAGAATCATCCAACAAGCTTTCATTGGATGTAAGAAAGGGCTAGATAAGAGAAGAAGAAAAAGAGGAGCACTTTTGTTTTGCTTTTCCCATGTGTGTACCCAAAAACACCATGACCTGGTTGTTAGGAGCGAGGTTGACATGTGCGTGACAAATAAAACAAAACAAGCAATGCCAACTCTTATGCATGCATATAAACCAAAACAAAAAATGCTAACTCTTATGCATGCATGTTGACTAATAAGCCATTCAAAACATAGACTTAAATGATTTAAACAATATATTGGGGGAAACCAAAATAAATATTTTATTAAACTAATGAAAATGCAATAAAATAATGTCACTTGAGGAGTGGTTTGCAGATTCTGTCTCCCATCTTTCTTCATGGGAGTATCCTTTGATTCCTCCAATAGGTTCTCTCTATTGAAGTTCTAGTAAGGTATCACTTCTCGTTGTGCAACCAACACTTTGAAGAGTAATTTGGGCAGCATGAGTCCAACAGAAAGACAAGAAATGTGAGTGGAAGCAAGGGACTTCCTCACTCTTTGACATAATTTTGGTAGTGTAACTTTAACACAACCAAAGTTTTTATAGTGCATGGAAGATGCTAACTCTTATGTATGCATGCTGACTAATAAGCCATTCAAAACATAGATTTAAATGATTTAAACAATATATTGGCGGAAAACAAAATAATTATTTATTAAACTAATGAAAATGCAATACAATAATGTCATTTGAGGAGTGGTTTGTAGATTTCGTGTTCAATATTTCTTCATGGGAGTATTGTTTGATTCCTCCAATAGGTTCTCTCCATTGAAGTTCTAGTAAGGTAACAATTCTCCTTGTGCAATCAACACTTTGAAGAGTAATTTGGCCAGCATGAGTCCAAGGGAAAGACAAGAAATGTGAGTGGAAGCAAGGGACTTCTCACTCTTTGACATAATTTTGGTAGTGTAACTTTAACACAACCAAAGTTTTTATAGTGCATGGAAGATGCTAACTCTTATGCATGCATGCTGACTAATAAGCCATTCAAAACGTAGTTTAAATGATTTAAACAATATATTGGGGGAAAACAAAATAATTATTTATTAAACCAATGAAAATGCAATACAATAATGTCACTTGGGGAGTGGTTTGCAAATTCCATCTTCAATATTTCTTCATGGGAGTATCTTTTGATTCCTCCAATAGGTTCTCTCTATTGAAGTTCTAGTAAGGTAACACTTCTCCTTGTGTAATCAACACTTTGAAGAGTAATTTTGGCAGCATGAGTCCAAGGGAAAGACAAGAAACGTGAGTGGAAGCAAGGGACTTCTCACTCTTTGAGATAATTTTGGTAGTGTAACTTTATCACAACCAAAGTTTTTATAGTGCATGGAAGGTTTGTATTTACAAAGGCCAATAATGAGCTTGAAGGTTAACTGATCCCAACAAGAATGCACAAGATTCAATTATGGGCATCCATTTGAACGAATTGATTAAAAGGAGGCCAAATACCCTCCCACTAAATGAAGAAGGGCAATTGGTATGGTCCTACATTCACCCAATAAGTATTTGAGGTGACCTTTAGTATTAATGCACTGTGTAATTGCTAAAATTGTGCCACTACATTGATCACAACTAATAAAGGGAAATTCATGCAGCCCCTTTGTTTGTCAACTTAAGTGTTGACTTGGATTTGAGTTGTGCAGTTGCCTTGAATTTTGTATTCTTGAGAGTAATAGGTGTGGTTAATGCTAATTTGGCTATCTTTGACTAAAAGTACTTAGATGGATGAAATTAGTGTGACACCATACGCCCCATGATGGGGAGGTTATGATAGCATAATATAGCTGAAATACATGTATTTCTTTCCCAAGACCTGTAGAGAGAGAGAGAGAGAGAGAGAGAGAGAGAGAGAGAGAGAATTGGATGGAGAACCTTGGTTGAGAAGAAAATGTGAGCATCAACGAAACAATTGACAAGGTGATCGATCTTAGAATAAGGTGGGCATCCCCAAACCCATGTAATGGTCAAATCAAGTACAATATGGGACCATGACTTTATACATGTAGCTAAGTCATGTCACACAACAAATGAATGTTGCATTTGTTTGAATTGGCTACAGATCAATGCCATGTTGGGGAGTATATAATTGGAGCAAAGGAGGCCCATTGGGGTATGACCTAAAACATGGAAAGAGTTAACGAGGTAAGCTTAACCTATAGGTTTAGAGTAATTATTGAATAAGATACATATATGTCAATGGTATTTAATTGGATTTACGTTGATACCATCAAGTATGAATTTCCACTACTACAAGAAAAACACCACTAAACGAAGGTTTTTAGCGTTACAATATTGGGCAAAATGATAAAACAAAGCTTCGCTAAAACCTTCGGAAATGACAATGGAGGATTTAGTGGATGCACACTATAACTAAGTTTTTTGGGTGACTAGAGGTTTTAATGAAGTTTTTTTTGTTAAAATATTTATTGGTGCATTTAAAATAGTAAGGCACACTTCTGCACACATATTTAAAACACACTAGCATCAAGAAAACCTTTGCAATTGACAGTGTAGGTTTTAGTGTGGATATTCTAATGCACAAAGGATGAAATGGGAGTGGACATTGTTGGGTAATGGGAAACGTTGGCCTTCTAGTGACCCAACCAAGCCCAACATTGGAGAATGGGAAATGAAGGTACAATGATGCTTGACCTTTCAATGACCCCACCAAGCTCAATATTGGCTATATACTCTAGCAAATCATTTTAGGAGTTTTTTGGGTAGATTAAGCGAGGATTCATAAGAAAATATTTGCTATCCAAATTGATAAATGGCCAAGAGAGCCACCATACTACATTGCAAATCTATATTTGTTTAAAATAAACATTGAGCAAAGCCATTGAAATGCTTGTTTTATTGTTTGGGTTGAATATAGGGTAAAAATCCTTGTTTTCTTTGTGATAATTGATGGGTATTCATTATTTGTTGTCAGTTTGCATTCATACTGATGAGATGTTTAATCACTCCTTTAGAAGTAGTTAAATAGAATACACATTAAATTATCAATCTAGGTTTTGAGTTTATCTTGCGAGTTATCGGGCAATGTCTTATGTAGACTTACAACTTCATACCTAGTATTAGTTGTCAATCACGCGTTGCAATAAAATAAAAGAACTAAAAATTTCATCAATTAAGAATCAATAATTAAAGTTAGTGTCATCTTTCACATGGAAGAATTAAAAAGAGAGTTGTGTATTCACTTGAACTGTAAAACTCAAGCAATCACAAGTCTTCATCAATAAATTAACAAGAACAACTCTTAATCTACTTCGAACAGTAATCAATAGGAATGATAAAATCCTCAATCAATTAGGCCATAAATCAAATAAGGGTGTTAAATCAATAATCAAAAGACACCAATATAAACTACATAAACTTAAAGCGTCAACACCTGCTCTTGGGACTAGGCAGTGGGAAAAAAATCTTGTCTTGTTCAAGATGCTACACCTTCGTCCACAATTCTTGTGCAATCATCATGGCTTCCCATGCCTTTGATAGCTCCATCTGTTTTAGTTGATCGAGTTCTTCCCATTGCTCTATCAAATGGTCAATGTTTGTTTCCAAGGATTATGTTTTATTTCTCCATTCTAGGATTTCTCGTTTGTCTTTCAACCTCAACAAACCCTATGGGATCAACCCTTATTTCTTGTGTTGCTGGTACTTTCAGACTTTGATTTTATCACTAATAAATTCTTCTTCTTCTTGTGTTGGTTTTTGTCATCGTTGCAATAAAATTTTCATCCTCATTATAGGTATGGTCATCAATAGGTGAAATCGATGATGACTGTACTTTCTATTTATCTAGATCCTATACTCACATACCCAATTTTTAATGAGCTTCATAATGTCTTAATCACTCATAAACAAGTTTTATTTGTTCATGCAATCCTTGATTTTCCTTTTTCAATTTCTTATTAGACCTCGCCAATTTTTGACAAGTTCTCCCATACTTTGCAATATAAAATAGGGGTCAGTACTTACCTAATAAAGGGCACATTTTCTTCTTAGGGTGCCTTCTTCTTGTCCATACTGTTTCTTCTCTATTACTTTTATCCAATGCTTATGAATATGGAGGTAATTATTAATGTAATAACACGATATCAACTTTTGGACTCTCCCCTATAACAACTTTAGGGTTTTGCTTTGTTTCTTTGTCAACTACTACTAGAATCATGTTTTCTACGACCGTGATGGATCATGTCTTTCAATGCTGAAGGGTTTTAGACACTGGAACCATCTTTGAAGATATTTTTCTCTTGGCACCCCTTTTAGCAAGTCTTGTTTACTTTGTTTTTATGGAGAAGAGGAAGATTTAGCATTTATAAAAGTACTCTATACTTGGTTTCTTTGCAAGTGGGTGTTGTTGTAATCTATGAGATCACATGTGGTTATCAGTATTGCAGTCTAACATAAGATGATGCAAGCATGCATAGATATACAAGAGACAACACAAGTAGTAGTATTAGAAGCAACATGTCTCTTATTATATGATCGTCATGTACAAGGGCAGTATATCTCTATCAAGCTCACCAGCTTATATATATATATATATATATATATATACTAAGATGACTTGATTGTAGTTGGTCGAGAGAAGCTAGTCAACTAGTTGACCAGTCGACTAGAATCCTCCAACATCTCCCTGGACCCATGGAAAAAACATTTCTTTGTCTTGAAGAAAATGGAGAGATGCAAAATTACAAAATTACATGTCAATAGACTTATGGTCTTATTTACTGGGACTTCGTAATCTGGGGGATATTATTTTGTGCAAGCTTCAACAATTGCGGGTGCCGATGAGGCAAGATTATTTTGAAACTGCTCCCAATCCTACAAGACCGACTGAATATCAAGACTGACAGAGATGAGACGAGACTATTGAGGGACACAGGATGTTGGGGAGGTTTGGCGAAGCGGTAATATGACCATGGAAATCATAAAATAAGGCAAGGACATGATGAGCTCCTAGACTTGGGAATAACGACTAAATATATGCCTAGGAAATTAAATTTAATACCATTGTCTAAGTCACTAAAACCCAACATGTTGGAATCATATCTAAATTGAGAGTTCATTTTATCAATATCTTTGGGTTTGGAAGAAACATTATGAGTGATGAGTAACTTAGGCATTGATTGTTGATTATAAAATAGATGTTATTGATTTGGAAATTCGTAATGGTAATCCATATTTTATTGAGGATTGTATACCTTCTCTCCTTGGAAAAGAGGATAGCCAAATAGATTTTAATTCTTACTTACCTTTTGATGTGCAAAAAATTGATTGATTATTCATACAATATACCTTGTATATAATTTGGATATCACAGATCCTCATGGGAGACTAGGATGTGTTAAAAATATAGGTAAGTATTGGAAATTATTGAAAATCTATTGGAACATAAAGTTAATGATGTAGCATATCTAGTGCTTATGGGAATGATCATTTGATGAAAATATAGTAGAATGGGATACAAATTTGAATGTGAAGAGAAAGTGAAACTAGCATTAAATACACAATAAGAATTAATTTCGAGACGAAGTTTCCGAAAGAGGAGTATGTAATGCACCATTTAGGGATAAGCAAGGTAATTGAATGAAATAATTATGTATAAATAGAAATGACACTTCGATATTAAGGTATCATGGTTAGTGTCTCTGTGTAAATGAGCATGGAATGATTCGTGTATACGGATCTAATATAAAGAATATATATAGTCCCAATAACTGCAACCTGGGAGAACACATTGGAAATACGTAGACAATGTCCATTCTTATTATAGAACTTCGGGATGAAGTTTCCTGAAGTGGGGGTGTATGTAACAGCCTATTTTTTCCCTGACTCTCGAGATAAGAATAACCACTAATTGAGGGAATCATATGACGAATGACCTGGCTAATTATTTATTCGAGATCTAAAAACTTTGTATGGATGTATATTTTGAGTGCATCTGGTCTCGGATGACCTGTACATGTGTGAAGCAATGAATTATTGATGAGATATGACCTAAGAAGAGTTATTTGACATATTGATGAGTAAGTTATGATTATGAAAATGATATCGACATTTGATCAATTATGAATGCAATTATATTATGATTTTAATTGTGAATGAAAAATCACGTGAAGTTGGGAAATGATGTATCGACGAACTCTCCCCGGCGGAATGTTGCGAGGTTTCATTGCGGCTAGGGCCTAAACCCTAGCCGCCTTCGTTTTGGTTTTCGTTTGCAGGGACGAGATCGCCTGTAGCAGCCGAAGAGTTGGGCCGCGGATCGACGGTTTGCATGCGTTTTGGAGCAGGTTTTGGCTCCTATCTTCTGGTGGTTGCCGGCTACGATGGCCCTAGATCCGTTTCATGAGATGGGAGAAGATCCATTGGAAGCTTTCAAAGCATTAGTCCGTTTGGCAAGTCCTAAAACCAAGCCTTCTCTCTCGTCTAATTTTGTTAAGAAGATGGAGGAGATCCCTTCTCTGGAGCTATCTCCAGAGGAGCCTTGTAATCTTGCCCTCCTTCTGGCAGAAAACGCCCTCATTGGAAAGTTTACGGGGTTATGGCCTAGCCCCAAATCGGTGGAGGCATGGATGGAAGACCGTTGGAAGCCACTGATGCATGGAATCGTTTCTCTGCATGCAGTAGGCAAGGGTTTTTTTGTCTTCAGCTTCTCGCGGAAAGAGGACCGTGATCTAGTTTTCAGATCTGGACCCTATTTCATGGGGTCAAGGGGGCTGTTCTTAGCCCCCTGGACTCTTGATTTCGATCCTGGAGCTGAGATCACCGCAGCCCCTGTTTGGGTTAGGCTGCCTCATCTTCCCTTACATCTCTGGGGGAAAGGATCTCTGGAAGACATTGGAAATAAGCTTGGGCGGTTCCTGGACAGTGCGGAGCCGAAAGGGGACCAGTTTACCTGCGCTCGTATTTGTGTTGAGGTTAACCTCGAGAAAGGACTTTCGGAATCCATTCAGCTCTCCCTGGGAGAATGGTGCCATATCCAAGAGCTGGATTACGAGCAAATACCTTTTAAGTGCCTCCAGTGCCATGCTTACGGTCATTTCGCAAAAAGCTGCCCCAAAGCCTCTGAGGATGCGGGACCAGCCAAAGAAGGTGATTTTCAGCCAGTAACTAACCGGCGAAGGTAGCCAAGGCGAAAGGAGCCAGCCCAGGCCCCGAAGGCCACTCACTCAGTAGAGGCAACTCTAGAAAATAAAAATAGCTTTGATGCGCTGAAGGAAGATGAAGTCCTAGATCCAGAAGCAACAGCAGCTAAGGAAGATCCTCCAGCAGACGAAAGCCTTCAGGATCCCGCCCCCCTAGAATCAGTAGTAGCGAGGGAGATTCAGGCTTCAGATCCTGAACCCTCTGGCCCAACAGGTCTGGCTGTTTCAGTCCCCTCTAGCGGCTCTGTGGAAACTTCTGAACCTGAAGACATTTCAGTCCCGTCTCCACCCCTTACCCGAGGGTGAAAGTCCAATAAGGCGCGTAGAGAAAAGGAGGCGGCCTCCAGCATTTCTTTAAGTTCTCAGAAAAAGCTGGATCCTTTCTTTAAGGGGTAAATTTCATCCCACTCAGTTTAATGCTTTGCTTCTGTCTTCTACTTTGCTCACAGTTTGTGAGAATTTACTCATGTAAGCATTTTTTGTCATTTTCTCGAATTAGCTCTAGACGCAGATGGGATTTGTCTCCCAAGACTTTCACAAGAAGGTTGGCAGCATTGTTAGAGGTCACCAACTTTCTTCAGATTTGTAACTTTCTGATTCTGGCTTGCCAGAATGCCGTTTAATGCAACATAACCGTTCTTGTTAAAAAAAAAAAATCACGTGAAGTTATCAACAATGATTTAAAGTTGTATAATGTTGTATAGTAATGAATGATTGACAAAAATTATGTAGCATGTACTCTGACAGTCTGTCAAGTGTGACAGGAAAAGAAGGTACATGAAGCACAATAAAGAATTAGTATGCAAAGACTCTAGGTGTGTCGAGGACTATGGAAGGTGATATCAATCTTGCTTATAATAGGATTAAATTACATTATGTTTGATGCACTGACATTCATGGACTCTAGATGAGTCGGGAAACCTCGACAATTGAGGTCAATTGATGTTTATATTATGGTTGAAATCTTATTTATGTTATTTGATGCACGGGTTGTTATATGTGCAGGTGATGCGATATGATTGCCAATCAACCCACATCAAGTGACGTGGTTGAAACAATTATACGTGTAAGTCTAGCAAAATGGACGACACGATGAGCTTTGAATAGAGTGAGGAAAACTCCATTTCATCAGATGCGTGTGTCGTGAAGGTAGGCTGCGAGTCGGTCACTCACGAAGATTATACTGGGGGCACACAATAAGGATTCAACCTTATTCTCCAAGAACCACCTGGCTCTTCACATGGTAGGCGAACTGAGGTAACATTGGCTCAGTTGTCATAACCAACTCCCTTCCGGTGTGAATTATCGAAAGGGCATGCAAGGAGCATAACACCTTGATAATCTTGGTCACAATGAGAATGCGGCGGTAATCAACATCTATTTGAATTAAGGGAATTAATAAATTGATCTTAAAGAACTTAAGTAAATTATGATATGTAAAATTAAATTAAAAATGATAATGATAAATAAATAAATAATAATAATAAACAAACAAACAAGCAAGCAAACAAATAAATAAATAATGATAAATAATAATAATAATAATAATTAAATAAATAAATAAACTGAAATAAAAAATTAAGAAATCAGTTAAAAGAGTAAATTAAGGAAGTGACAACTAAAGTAAAATCTTAACTAATCGAAAAAGAATCAGAGAACCTATGATAATTAAAAAGTGGGTGGGCAAATAAATCAATTAATTAAGTAAACTAAAGAGTTAACTGAAGGTGATGCATGGAATGCATTGTTATTGATGGAAGGGTTAGTAAAATCTAGAAAAAAGGGAGCACACGAGATCTTCTTCGGTTCTACCATAGTTTTGAGCCGGAACCAATTTGGTGGATTTGAGGCGATTGTGGAAGAGTGTGGTTCAATACAACGTGGGTGGGGTTAGGAGCCTTCTAGTAGCATCCTGTCATTGTATTTCCGTTGCTAGCCACGTATTGTCAGCCCCGTCGATCTCGGAAATCCTAGAGGAAGGAGAGTACCCGTCAGGGAATGGAAGGGAGGAAACTGGTGGGTTCATTGTGATTGGAAATCCATCCAGAGTGTGCAACGAATATGTCAACAACGAATAAGTCTCGGAGCACTAGCAGATCTTGGTGAGTTCGCAGGAGCTTCCGGTGATGAGTTCGACAACAAAAAGATCCTTCAATAACACTGGCAAATCTCGACAATTTTACAAGCCAGATCTATAGTTATAAATTATGTTGTTTATTTTCTTACTATTAGCTAAGAGAAATTTATTTGGCTTAAATGATTGCAAATTGGATTGTGTTCTAAATGTTTGTAGTTGTAACAAGCACCTCTCAATTGATGTATAGATATAAATATATGTATATGATTTGTTATATTAACTTTTTGAAAAAAAATTGCTTTTAGGGTTCCTAGTCTAATTGATCTAGAGTTTATGATATGCATATGAATTTTAGTATTTTGTCACCCCCTTCTAGGGTCGTTACACCACCCGTTAATGGTTTAGTGATGGCGATGGACTGACTCTAAGAAAAATGTAGGATCTGCAAGACTTCACCATACTGTTGAGATATGTCTGTGAATATATCCTAGATCGTTGGGTAATATTCTATTTGCGTAAGGTTTCCATACTTCCCTTCCATAAACCAAACTTCTGTGTGATCCAGGTCTAGTTGGATGTGGAAAATCAGTGGAAGACTGTGGCAGACTTGTTGAGGAACTCTCCAATGGTAGCAACTATCTTTCAATACTTGGAACCTATTTTCTATCCATATTTTGGCGACTCTTTAACCTTGAGGGCATCCTTTGGGGGTGAATACTTTGAAATTATTAGTTAGTATTGTTATCACTGTTTTTTTTACTCGGAGGACGATGGCGAGAAGGTAGGGCAGAGCGACCACAGCCTCAAAAAATCGCGTAAAATCCCTGTCTCAAGGTGGTCGAAAAATCATGTTAAAAAGGAGAGCATTTATACGGCGAGGATATGAAGGCGAGTCAGATCGACGAACGGATTGCTTTTTGCGAATACCACATGCGTGATCAAAACTTCCCTTTTCATTTCCATGAAATGACACTAAAGAAACCACAAGTTCCAAAGGCCACGATCAACAGGAGATAGATCAACAGGCGAGATCGATTTCGTTGGATCAAAGTGCTCGTTGGGTTTTCTATCTCCCGATCCACGAAATAGGTTAAAGTAACGCAGCATTCGACAGTCCGTATCTCGTCGAGGCAAGATCTACGATGGATAGTGCCTTCGCCGATGGGACTAGCACGAGATAAGCGACCCTATCAAAACTGATGAAACATTACGGTTTTGTACACGTGGACGATGGACATAGAGGGTGTTCAGATCGAGTGGTTGAGAACATTTCAGATCTGTAAATGTCGCGTTAAGGTCGATTTGAAGGCAGAAGGGACGCCCTCAGGTGCGACCTGCCTTCCCGACAGTTAATTGAGTCCCCCCACACCATTTGTGACATGCCTACAGGTAAAAATCATCCCCACGGTAGCGCCATCTCGCCCAAAACCAAATATCCGTCGTATGGTTGGCGTGTGAAATCAGAAGGATATCTTGAAAATATAAGATGCGGAGCAACAGATCTGATCTCCACACGAAGCAGGGAAGACGCAGCAGAAAGGAACTGTTCTGATATCGTCATCAGCAGAAATGAAAGGGCAAGAAAACGTCTAGTCCATATTCCATGAAGCGTATGGTTGACAAGGCGAGGTAACGCCCGAAGTCTTTTTCGCAGCCAATAATGAAATGCCGCAGCAGATAAGGCGGCGTGACTATATCTCCAGCGGGAAAGGAAATCCTCGGCTCACGTGCTCGCTCATGTCGTCACCAGGCTACTCGACAATGAAATGTGTAAAAGTGCTGACAGTTCATAGCTGTGTCCAGTTATCTTGCTCTATATAAAGAACCATTTTCGGGGCCATAGAAGGTAAAATATCGCTGTGCATCGAATGAAAGTCAGAGAGGATAAGTGTCAGTCCACTGTAAGTCTTGGAAGCCTTGGGATAATCTTGCTATGCTTTTTGTGCTTGCAAATCCGGTCTTTCAGGGTGTTTCCCCGGGCAATAAACCTGGGTCCAGAATCCCACTACTCTTATATCCTCATGCCAAGGGAATTCTAGCCATCATGGTAGATACGTTCATTGCATTAGAGAGGTTTTCCAACATCGCCAAGGTCAAGACAAAGATGTTCATCACATTAGATGGACCTGCTGAGGCTGGTGAAGGCATTGTTGTCTTAACAGAAGATCTTACCTTCGGCGACGCTGTGCCTAGCCTTTCATGTCCTGTGGCTGTCCCTCCAAAACCCCGGATGTAATCGCTACCTCCAAAGCCTCAACACACGATGATAGTCGCTAGCAGTGCTCTGTTGAAGTGAATGCTCATACTGGAGCATCAGGGGTCCAAAGTGTTCATCATCGCTTTCATGCATCCCATCCACCAAATTTTTCTGAGGTGGTGAGGAGGTCGAAAACACACCCCATCGTATTTCCTGTACGAGAACCCTCCTCATGGGAGGTGAGGAGTACAAGAATGACAAGACACTGCAGTGGCTTGTTACTTCCAGAAGCAATGTGACCCTTCTTCAAGTCCCCTCATATAACAGTGTTACCAGGAGAGGGGGGAGCTATGAGGAAGGCTGAGCACGAAAGGGACACAAACTCCCTTGCCAGCTTTGAGCCCAAGCAGAAAGGTTCCTTTGAGCATGGAATGAACACAAAGGGAAAGGAGGAAAACACGTTGATGACTCGACAGACAGACAAATGGTTCGAGCCCAGTTAATAATGAACCACCTAAAAACATCCTGAGACGTCGTTTTCAAGGCCAACGGGCTCAGAACCAGAAGCGTCACGCTGCCGTCTAGACCAAGCACGTGCATTTGCTCCATGATGTTTGTTTAATATATGCAAATCGTGGCAGAGGTGCCACTTCCTAGTTAGTTAGTATTTTGATTATCACTGTAAACGGTTTCTTGCCCTGTTTCAAGGATTAGCCTCGGGGGTCTGAAACGCTATAAAAAGCTCCCCGCCGAGGGAGAAGGGGTTGGTTGATTAATTTTCAAGCTTGTAATACTATCGTGTCTACGACACCTTGAAGTAATATACAGAGGCGAATGCTGGTTATACCCATTTCAAGAATTCTTGTGTGTTTCCAAAATTACAGTTTGTGATTCTTTTCTTATGTGCATGTGTTTCCAGTAATCCTTTTACATTCTGTCTTCTTCATGTCGTAGACTTAGCGTATAATGACCAGGAATTCATATTCATATGCTCCTGCCATTGTTTGCGATACCCACCAAATTATTTCCTCCAAAATTGGCGTGGAATTCATCCCAGCGGTGCTCCATGCTAGCGGACTGTCATCGTTCTACTTTTTCACCAGACCCTAAATACAATGACAGTAATTGAAGCACTACCTCGCTCTTGTAAGCGTTTTCCTATGCAGACTGCTCTGTCTCTTTGAATGTTTTGACTCCATAGCCCGATAGCTCTTTCTTTTGTTTCCAACCGCCAACGTTTAACATTTGATATCCATTTTGGGACAACATAAATATGGCCTTGTTATGTATGTGTGAGAGATCCCTCTCTGGAAATGGAGGAGCCAACTCCCTTTCCTAAAGTGGTTCTGTTGTTACCTTGGGATCCGCCTTCCTACAACCTTTGGTGCGATTTTGGGTGCTAACAAATTGGCGCTATTGCCGGGGACAAGATTGAAGATCATCCCTGGGAAGAACAACAAAGATTCAAAGGATAAAGGGATTCTATGGGAAAACAGAGACTCCTGAATGTGAAAAGGCTGTATCATTTGCCCTGGCGACTCCACGTTCAAAAATTTGGAAGGACGACTCCACTGGGGAGATCGACGGCCGAAAATACTGGTACGAGGAAGAAGTTTCAAAACCTCCTGAAACTATGGTCGTGTGACCAGACTGTCGAAGGTGAATGATAGTCGAGCATCCATAAGAAAATGAATCTTTCACCCGACGAATTTCATAAACCTGTGTTTCCAATACTGCGACAGCTCCTCATGTGCTGTGGTACGGAAAGTTAAGTTTCCAAAGAAGTGTCGGTAGCTTCCGCAACGTGCATAAATTCATTGCGAAGACATGGGTAGGCTTGAAGAGAAGACGAGGTACTTAAGATCCAGCTTCTTCCAGAGTGTCTTGGATTTTCTTGTAAACATTTCTTTCTTTTTCCTTAAGTTTGTTAGAATAGTCTGCCATGGCTTATTTCATTTCAAGAAAATCCATGAGTTCACTCCTGTATATCCCTCCCTACGAATGGAGAATATCTCTCCATCTTGTACATCTGATTTTAGCCTGGATCCTCCACCTGAAATCCTTGATACTAAGAGGTCGCCAGATGAGCCTCATGATGCAGTTACTAAGAGAGAGCTTTTTCCATAAGATCCCGTCACATCCAATACCCAAAGTCGATACATGCCTCTTTGCTTGCCTCAGACCCTTCATGAATTCCATACCAAACATTATAAATACCTTCCTCAGTTTGATGGAGAATCTGAAAGCTGTACAATTGAGAAACATTTACAGGATTTTGAATATTTTCTTGATCTTTTTGAGATAGAGCATGATGATGTTTGTATGAGAGATTTTTCCCAATATTTGCAAGGCCGTGTCAAAAGATGGTTCAGACATTTGCAACTAGAATCCATCGGTACGTGGGAAGAGTTTTCTTATGTGTTCTTGGATTTTTGGGGTGAAAAGAGATCTTTAAACGGGTGCTCTCGGATTTTCATTCTATGAGGAAACGCGAGGGTGAAGCTATGTCAAGTTTCAATAGAAAGTTTGCGAGTTTCTATTATGACATGCCCAAAGAAATTCAACCCTTAGAAAGCACCAAGAAACTGCATTATGCTTCTGTTCTCCCCCCCAATTTGTCTCTATTTCTATTGGAGAGAAAATCGTATTCGTTACAAAAGATGTTTGCTGATGCGTTGGAGGTCGAAGAAAATATCAGGCTATCGGGAAGGTTTCCAGACCAGGGTGGTATTACTGAAAACGACGGAGATTTGAAATGGGTAGAGCTGCATGAGATGGAAGAAGACTTTCCTTGGAAACTTGCGTCTTCCTCAAATATACAAAAAGAAGATCACCACATAGGAAGAAAGGTGGGCAGTTTTACCATTCCGTCCTTACAGAATTGCGGCCAGCCTATTGCAGATGGTACGCATGGTATCCTTGAGCAAGATTTTGGCACACCCATATATGACGAATATGAAGATTATTATTGGGGTGACATGCTCGAGAGAACTGATGCATATCTTATAAATCTTGGGCTTGATAGAGAAAGGAATGCGGTTTCTGAAATCAATGCGTCTCCGGGGATTTTGGGGCCAAGCACCTCATGTTAAGGCGAGGGTTTTTTCGTTTTTGTTGAAGAAGGTGAATGCACGCTTACTGGGGCGAATCCGAAAGATGAAAGTCTGATTCTTGAAGCCAAAATCTAAGAGCATGTTGCATCGTTCAAAGACTACTTACGAGGCTCCGTACATGGTTCCTTAGAAAACCAACAAAATCATGGGCCCAGGGGTTGGCTTTCAGACAATTCTCCCAACATAATTGGATAGGAGAACCCTCTGGGTGATACAATGAGCTCGATGGTTGCATCCCCGATTCTATGGAAGAGTTCCTCAACCCGGACGATCACCGAAGAGCGGACGAAGAGCATGGAGAAGAAGCTTCTCCATGCCTCCCAAGCCAAAGAACGGAGCTTCCCGGTTCTATAGAGGAGCGCAACGCCGCTTTCTTTGCGACAATTGTGAGGGATCAAACCTTGAGCCCTGAAGATTCACACCTAAAATCTGAAGCTGGAACTACTGAGGGACCAAAAGACGTCTCCCAATGCCTTTTGGTACGTCTCCTCCGCATGATGCTAGAAGAGTGGCAGTTGGAAAATTCGTGTCTCATCAGGAAGACAACCGAGAGATTCGGTAGTCATCAGGTTTTCTATGATCCTGTAGCAGAATACATGGAGCAGCTGGAAATTGGTAACGTATGGTTAGATATTTATTGTAAAGACCAATTTTTTTGTTATAACTTAGTGTTACTAGGTCCTCTAGTAGTGTTCTCCACACTACACAAGAAGAAATGTAATTTATGGGACCATCTGCATGGCTGGCTTCACTAGAAGTCAGACGTTACTTAAGACAGCGAATGAGATCTAGTAGTTAGATAGGTAGAGATGAATAAGCTCCGTATGATGAGCATTTCCTTTTAAGCATATTTTCTAAACACCCGCAAAGTTGTTTTTGTTAATTAGTCCGTTTGTTTGGATTAATTTTGGTCTCTGGAGCAATTTTTTAAGTTTGCAGTGAAGCTGAGGGAACCACCCAATGTATTTGGCACTTGGTCTATGTTGTTCTTCACTACCTCGTAGGGAGGATAACATCCTTAGTTGGAGCCACTTTTTATCACTGTTTTTTTTAACTCAGAGGACGATGGTGAGAAGGTAGGGCAGAGCGACTACAACCTCAAAAAATCGCGTAAAATCCCTGTCTCAAGGTGGCCGAAAAATCATATTAAAAATGAGAGTGTTTATACGACAAGGATTTGAAGGCGAGTCAGATCGACGAACGGAATGCTTTTCGTGAATACCACATCCGCAATCAAAACTTCCCTTTGCATTTCCGTGAAATGACACTAAAGCAACCGCAAGTTCCAAAGGTCATGATCGACAGTAGACAGATCAACGGGCGAGATCGATTTCGCTGGATCAAAGTGATCGCTGGGTTTTCTGTCTCCTAATCCGAAAAATAGGTTAAACTAACGCATCATTCAACAGTTTGGATCTCGTCAAGGTTAGATGTACGGTGGGTATCACCTTCACCGATGGGACTAACACGAGATGAGTGACCCCATCAAAACTGACGAAACATTATGGTTCTGTACACGTGGACAATGGACATGGAGGGTGTTCGCTTCGAGCGGTTGAGAACATTTCAGATCCGTAAAGGTCGCGTTAAGGTTGATTTGAAGGAGGAAGGGATGCCCTCACGTGCGATCTTCCTTCCCGACAGTTAATTGAGTTCCCTGATGCCATTTGTGACATGCATACACGTAAAAATCATCTCCACGGTAGCACTATCTCGCCCGAAACCAAATATCTGTCGTATGCATGGCGTGTGAAATCAGAAGAATATCGTGAAATTCTAAGATGTGGAGCAGAGAATCTGATCTCCACACGAAGCAGGGAAGACGCGATAGAAAGGAACTGTTCTAATATCATCGTCAGCAGAAACGGAAGGGAAAGAAAACGTCTAGTCCATATGCCCTGAAGCGTATGGTCGACAAGGCAGGGTAACGCCAGAAGTATTTTTTGCAACCAATAATGAAATGTCACAGCAGATAAGGCGACCTGACTAGATCTCCAGCGGGAAAGGAAATCCTCGGCTCACGTGCTCGCTTGTGCCGTCACCAGGCTACTCGACGATGAAGTGTGTAAAGGTGCTGACGGGTCACAGCCTTGTCCAATTATCTTGGTCTATATAAAGAACCATTTCCGGGGCCATAGAAGGCAAAGTCTCGCTACGCATCGAATGAAAGTCGGGGAGGATAAGCGTCAGTCCACTGTAAGTCTTGGAAGCCTTGGGATAATCCTTTTATTCTTTTTGTGCTTGCAAAGCCGGTCTATCAAGGTGTTTCCCCGAGAAATAAACTCGGTCCAGAATCCCACTGCTCTTATATCCTCATGCCAAGGGAATTCCAACCATCATGGTAGAGACGTTCATTGCATTAGAGAGGTTTTCCAGCATCACGAAGGTCAAGACAAAGCCGTTCATCGCATTAGATGGACCCGCTGGGGCTGGTGAAGGATTTACTGTCTTAACAGAAGATATTACCTTCGGCGATGCTATGCCTGGGATTTCATGTCCAATGGGTGTCCCTCCAAAATCCCTGGATGCAATCGCTGCCTCCAAAGCCTTGACACACGATGATAGTCGCTAGCAGCACTTTGTTGGAGCGAATGCTCGTATTGGAGCATCAGGGGTCCAAAGTCTTCATCATCACTTTCATGCATCCCATCCGCCAACTTTTTTTGAGGTGGCGAGGAGGTTGAAGACACACCCCACCATATTTCCTGTAGGATAACCCTCCTCATGGGAGGTGAGGAGTACAAGAATGAAAAGCCACTGCAGAGGCTTGTTACTGCCAGAAGAAATGCGGCCCTTTTTCAAGTCCCCTCATATAACATTTTTATGGGGAGAGGGAGGAGCTGTGAGGAAGGTTGAGCACAAAAGGGACACAAACTCTCTTACCATCTTTGAGCCCTTGCAGAAAGGTGCCTTTGAGAATGGAATGAACACAAAGGGAAAGGAGGAAAACACGTTTCTGACTCGATAGACGGACAATTGTTTCGAGCCCAGTCAGTAATGAGCCGCCTAAAAACATCCTGAGACGTCATTTTCAAGGCCAGCAGGCTCAGAACCAGAAGCGTTGCGCTGTCGTCCAAACCAACCACGTGCATTTGCTCCATGATGTTTGTTTAATATATGCAAATCATGGCAGAGGTTCCACTTCCTAGTTAGTTATTATTTTGATTATGACTGTAAACGGTTTCTCGCCCTGTTTTGAGGATTAGCCTCGGGGGTCTAAAACGCTATAAAAAGCTCCCCGCCGAGGGAGAAGGGGTTGGTTGATCAATTTTCAAGATTGTAAGACTATTTTGTCTATGACACCTTGAAGAAATATACATAGCCGAATGTTGGTTATACCCATTTCAAGAATTCTTGTGTGTTTCCAAAATTACAGTCTGTGATTCTTTTCTTATGTGCATGTGTTTCCAGTAATCCTTCTACATTCTGTCTTCTTCATGCCGTAGAATTAGTGAATAATGACCAGGAATTCATATTCATATGCTCCTTCCATTGTTTGTGATATCCACCAAATTATTTCCTCCAAAACCGCCGTGCAATTCATCCCAGCGGTGCTTCACGCTAGTGGACTATCATTGTTCTACTTTTTCACCAGACCCTAAATACAACGACAGTAATCGAAGCACTACCTCTCTCTTGTAAGCGTTTTCCTATGCATACTGCTCTGTCTCTTTGAATGTTTTGACTCCATAGCCCGATAGCTCTTTCTTTTGTTTCCAACCGCCAACGTTTAACATTTGATATCCATTTTGTGACAACATAAATCTGGCCTTTTTATGTATGTGTGAGAGATCCTTCTCTGGAAATGGAGGAGCCAACTCCCTTTCCTAAAGTGGTTCTGCTGTTACCTCGGGATCCGCCTTCCTGCAACCTTGGGTGTGATTTTGGGTGCTAACAAACTGGCACCGTTGCCGGGGACAAGATTGAAGATCATCCCTGGGAAGAATGACAAAAATTCAAAGGCTAAATGGTTTCTGTGGGCAAATAGAGACTCCTGCATGTGAAAAGGTTGTATCATTTTCCCTGGCGACTCCACGTTAAACAATTCTGAAGGACCACTCCACTGGGGAGATCGGCGGCCAAAAAGATTGGTATGAGGAAGAAGTTTCAAAACCTTCTGAAACTATGACCGTAGACCAGACTGTCAAAGGTGAACGACAGTCGGGCATCCAGAAGAAAATGAATCTTTCACCCAACGACTTTCATAAACCCGTGTTTCCAATACTGCGACAACTCTGCCAATGCTGTGGTAAAAAATTTAAATTTCCAAAGAAGTGTCGGTAGCTTCCGCAACGTGTGTAAATTCGCTGCGAAGACATGGGTAGGCTTGAAGAGAAGATGAGGTACTTAAGATCCAGCTTCTTCCAGAGCGTCTTGGATTTTCTTGTAAACATTTCTTTCTTTTTCCTTAAGTTTGTTAGGATAGTCTGCCATGGCTTATTTCATTTCAAGCAAAGCCATGAGTTCATTCCTGTATATCCCTCCCTACGAACGAAGAATATCTCTCCATATGTACATCTGATTTTAGCCTATATCCTCCACCTGAAACCCCTGATACTAAGAGGTCGCTAGATGAGCCTCATGATGCAGTTTTCGAGAGGGAGAGTTTTCCACAAGATCCCATCACATCCAATACACAAAGTCGATACATGCCTCTTCGCCTGCCTCAGACCCTTCATGACTTCCCTACCAAACATTATAAATACCTTCCTGAGTTTGATGGAGAATCTGAAAGCTGTACAACTGAGAAACATTTACAGGATTTTGAATATTTTATTGATATTTTTGAGATAGAGCATGATGATGTTTGTATGAGATTTTTTTCCCAATCTTTGCAAGGCTGTGTCAAAAGATGGTTCAGACATTTGCAGCCATAATCCATCGGTATGTGGGAAGAGTTTTCTTACTTGTTCCTGGATTTTTGGGGTGAAAAGAGATCTTTAAACCCGGTGCTCTCAGAGTTTTATTCTATGAGGAAACACGAGGGAAAAGCTACGTCAATTTTCAATAGACGGTTTGCGAGTTTCTATAATGACATGCCCAAAGAAATTCAGCCCGTAGAAGGCACCGCAAAACTGCATTATGCTTCTGTTCTCCCCTCCGATTTGTCTCTATTTCTATTGGAGAGAAAATCGTATTCATTACAGACAATTCTCCCATAGTTGGACAGGAGACCCCTCTGGGTGATACGGCTCGATCGTCGCATCCTCGATTCTATCGAAGAGTTCCTCGACCTGGACGATCATTGAAGAGCGGACGAAGACCACGGAGAAGAAGCTTCTCCATGCCTCCTAGGCCAAAGAGCGGAGCTGGAAAAGAGAGGAGCTGCTTGGTTCTATAGAGGAGCGCAATGCCGCTTTCTTTGCAGCACTTATGAGGGATCAAGCCTTGAGCCATGAAGATCCACACGTAAAAGATGAAGCTGCAAGTACTGAGGGACCAAAAGACGTCTCCCAATGCCTTTTGGTACGTCGCCTCTGCATGATTCTAGAAGAGTGGTAGTTGGTAAATTTATCTCTCATCAGGAAGACAACCAAGAGATTCGACAATCATCCGAATTTATATGATCCTATAGCAGAATACATGGAGCAACTAGAAATTGGTAACGTATGGTTAGATATTTATTGTAAAGACCAATTTTTTTGTTATAACTTAGTGTCACTAGGTCCTTTGGTAGTGTTCTCCGTACTACACAAGAAGAAATGTAACTTATGGGACCATCTGCTTGGCTGGCTTTACTGGAAGTTAGACGTTACTTAAAACGGAGAATCATATCTAGTAGTTAGATAGGTAGAGATGAATAAGCTCCGTATGATGAGCATTTCCTTTTAAGCAGATTTTCTAAATACCCGCAAAGTTGTTTTTGTTAGTTAGTCCATTTGTTTGGATTAATTTTGGTCTTTGGAGCAATTTTTAAAGTTTGCAGTGAAGCTGTTAAGTTTGCAATGAAGTTGGGGGAATAGCCCAATGGATTTGGCACTTTGTCTATGTTTTCCTTTGCTACCTCATAGGGATGATAGCATCCCTAGCTGGAGCCACTTGTTATCACTGTTTTTTTTTTACACAAAGGACAATGGCGAGAAGGTAGGGAAGAGCGACCGCAACCTCAAAAAATCGCGTAAAATCCTTGTCTCAAGGTGGCCGAAATATCATGTTAAAAAGGAGAGCGTTTATATAGCGAGGATCTAAAGGCGAGTCAGATCGATGGATGAAATGCTTTTCACGAATACCACATGCGCGATCAAAACTGCCCTTTTCATTTCCGCGAAATGACACTAAAGCAACCACAAGTTGCAAAGGCCTCGATCGATAGGAGACAGATCAACGGGCAAGATCAATTTCACTGGATCAAAGTGCTCGTTGGGTTTTCTGTCTCCCGATCCATGAAATAGGTTAAAGTAACGTAGCATTTAACGGTCTAGATCTCGTTGAGGCAAGATCTATGGTGGGTAGTGGCTTCACCGATGGGACTAGCACGAGATAAGTGACCCCATCAAAACTACACAAGAAGAAATGTAACTTATGGGACCATCTGCTTGGCTGGCTTCACTGGAAGTCAGACGTTACTTAAAACGGAGAATCAGATCTAGTAGTTAGATAGGTAGAGATGAATAAGCTCCGTATGACGAGCATTTCCTTTTAAGCATATTTTCTACATACCCGCAAAGTTGTTTTTGTTAGTTAGTCCCTTTGCTTGGATTAATTTCGGTCATTGGAGCAATTTTTGAAGTTTGCAGCGAAGCTGTTAAGTTTGCAGTGAAGCTGAGGGAACAACCCAATGGATTTGGCACTTCTTCTATGTTGTTCTTCGCTACCTCATAGGGAGGATAACATCCCTAGCTGGAGCCACTTGTTATCACTGTTTTTTTTACACAAAGGACGATGGTGAGAAGGTAGGGAAGAGCGACCGCAACCTCAAAAAATCGCATAAAATCCCTATCTCAAGGTGGCCGAAATATCATGTTAAAAAGGAGAGTGTTTATACGGCGAGGATCTGAAGGCGAGTCAGATCGACGGATGAAATGCTTTTCGCGAATACCACATGCACGATCAAAACTGCCCTTTTCATTTTCGCGAAATGACACTAAAGGAACCGCAAGTTCCAAAGGCCACGATCGACAGGAGACAGATCAACGGGTGAGATCGATTTCGCTGGATCAAAGTGCTCGCTGGGTTTTCTGTCTCCCGATCCGTGAAATAGGTTAAAGTAACGTAGCATTTAACGGTCTAGATCTCGTCGAGGTAAGATCTATGGTGGGTAGCAGCTTCACCGATGGGACTAGCATGAGATAAGTGACCCCATCAAAACGGACGAAACAATACGGTTCTGTACACGTGGACAATGGACATGGAGGGTGTTCAGATCGAGCGGTTGAGAACATTTCAAATCCGTAAAGATCGCATTAAGGTCGATATGAAGGCGGAAGGGATGCCCTCAGGTGCGATCTGCCTTTCCGACAGTTAATTGAGTTCCTCGATGCCATTTGTGACATGCCTACAGGTAAAAATCATCCCCACGGCAACGCCATCTCGCCCAAAACCAAATATCTGTCGTATGGCTGGTGTATGAAATAAAAAAGATATCGTGAAAATCTAAGATGTGGAGCAGTGAATCTGATCTCCACACGAAGCAGGGAAGGCGCGACAGAAAGGAAGTGTTCTGATATCGTTGTCAGTAGGAACGAAAGGGAAAGAAAACATCCAGTCCATATTTTGTGAAGCAAATGGTCGTCAAGGCGAGGTAATTCTAGAAGTATTTTCTGCAGCCAATAATGAAATGTCGTAGTGGATAAGGCGGCGTGACTATATCTCCAGCAGGAAAGGAAATCCTCGACTCACGTGCTCACTCTTGCATCACCAGGCTACTCGACGATGAAGTGTGTAAAGGTGCCGACGGGTCATAGTCATGTCCAGTTATCTTGCTCTATATAAAGAACCATTTCCGAGGCCATAGAAGGCAGAGTTTCACTGCACATCGAATGAAAGTCGGGGAGGATAAGTGTCAGTCTACTGTAAGTCTTGGAAGCCTTGGGATAATCCTGCTATGCTTTTTGTGCTTGCAAAGATGGTCTATCAGGGTGTTTTCCTGATAAATAAACCCCGGTCCAGAATCCCACTGCTCTTATATCCTCATGCCAAGGTAATTCTAGCCATCATGGTAGAGACGTTCATTGCATTAGAGAGGTTTTCTAGCATCACCAAGGTCAAGACAAAGACGTTCATCGCATTAGATGGACCCGCTGAGGTTGGTGAAGGAATTATTGTCTTAACATAATATCTTACCTTCGGCGACGCTGTGCCTGGGCTTTCATGTCCCGTGGGTGTCCCTCTAGAATCCCCGGATGTAATCGCTTCCTCCAAAGCCTCGACACACAATGATAGTCGCTAGCAGCGCTCTATTGGAGCGAATGCTCGTACTGGAGCATCAAGGGTCCAAAGTCTTCATCATCGCTTTCATGCATCCCATCCGCCAAATTTTTCTTAGGTGGTGAGGAGGTTGAAGACACACCCTACTGTATTGCCTGCAGGAGAACCCTCCTCATGGGAGGTGAGGAGTACAAGAATGACAAGCCACTGTAGAGGCTTGTTACTACCAAAAGCAATGCGGCCCTTATTCAAGTCCCCTCGTATAAGAGTGTTACCAGGAGAGGGGGGGCTGTGAGGAAGGCTGAGCATACAAGGGACACAAACTCCCTTGCTAGCTTTGAGCCCATGCAGAAAGGTGCCTTTGAACACGAAATGAACACAAAGGGAAAGGAGGAAAACACGTTGCTGACTCGACAGACAGACAAATGGTTCGAGCCCAGTCAGTAATGAGCCACCTAAAAACATCATTAGACGTCGTTTTCAACGTCAGCGGGCTCAAAACCAGAAGCGTCGCACTGTCGTCCAGACCAAGTACGCACATTTTCTCCATGATGTTTCTTTAATATATGTAAATTGTGGCAGAGGTGGCACTTCCTAGTTAGTTAGTATTTTGATTATGGCTGTAAACGGTTTCTCGCCCTGTTTCTAGGATTAGCCTCGGGGGTCTGAAACGCTATAAAAAGCTCCTCGCCGAGGGAGAAGGAGTTGGTTGATCAATTTTCAAGCTTGTAAGGCTATCATTTCTATGACACCTTGAAGTAATATACAGAGCTGAATGCTGGTTATACCCATTTCAAGAATTCTTATGTGTTTCCAAAATTACAGTCTGTGATTCTTTTCTTATGTGCATGTGTTTCCAGTAATCCTTTTAAATTTTGTCTTCTTCATGTTGTAGACTTAGCGTATAATGACCAAGAATTCATATTCATATGCTTCTGCCATTGTTTGCGATATCCACCAAATTATTTCCTCCAAAACTGGCGTGGAATTCATCCCAACGGTGCTCCACACTAGCAGACTGTCATCATTCTACTTTTTCACAAGACCCTAAATACAACGACAGTAATTGAAGCACTACCTTGCTCTTGTAAGCGTTTTCCTATGTAGACTGCTCTGTATCTTTGAATGTTTTGACTCCATAGCCCGATAAATTTTTCTTTTGTTTCCAACCACCAATGTTTAACATTTGATATCCATTTTGTGACAACACAAATCTGGCCTTGTTATGTATGTGTAAGAGATCCCTCTCTGGAAATGGAGGAGCCAAATGCCTTTCCTAAACTGGTTCTGTTGTTACCTCGGGATCCGCCTTCCTGCAACCTTGGGTGTGATTCTGGGTGCTAACAAGTAGCATACCGGTCCTAGTGAAGTCGGTGTGGCCGAGTAGTAGGACTTTTTACATTGCTTTCCAAATCAATAAAGATGAAAACCAGATTACTTGTGTGTTTTACTGGCATTTCTCGCAATTTGCTCTGATGATTTTGGCCAGGTATACGACCCAGTTGTAAACTTTTCCTTCTTTGGCGACGACTTTTACAACTTCTAGAATTTTAAGCAATGTCGAAAGGTCAATCGGAGCTGGTTAAGCAGGTTGATATAATGATGGATACAAATTTGTACGCTTGCTAGGAGATTTGATTGATAACGAGTCCTTTAGAATTATCACGCTGCAATGTTCCTATAAGTTCTTCAACTAGGGGTGCCGATCTACTACAAATCGGTACTATAGCCCTGTGATAGGTAGGCCTGCAATATATGCTATGAGAGAGTCATTTATCTCAAATGGATCTCTGAACCAAATATTATCGTCATGACACCTGCTAACAATGTACTTCGAAATTAAATATTTCAGTCTTTCAGGTTGCCCAAATGATCCATTAATGGTTCATTTAGGTAGTGCCATATCTTTGCAGTGGACAATTTGTTTCCATCATAAATCCATTTGTCGTCTCGAATCCCCCATTCCCGGATCTTGGTTTAATATCTTCTCCAAGAATGTTCTTCTGTACATACGTTTTTAATTCTGTGTAGTTTGGCTTCTACAAGGGTCATGGTGGCTTCTTCTTCCTGGATGTAGATTTTTTCTACTACTTTGGCTGCTTTGATGACAACTTCTGATTTCTTGGGTTCTATTTTCTTAAAAGGCTCATATGTGGTCACTGAATTCTGTGATCTGGGTGAGAATTCAAGTGCAATATCTTCTCTTCCAATCTAAAGAAAAAATTCCTTCCAAATGTCTTCAAGTGGGTTTGAGTAGGTGGCGACATTATCTACATGTTTTGTAGTGGCTAGCTGTATGGCATGTGTAAATAAACTTGCAACGCAAGCTTCTAGCTTGGCAGTATCGATGTGTTGAATGAGTGTGTTCAATGTGAGCGAATTTGTCAGTCCTTGGCGTCGGTCATCAAAGAATGTAGTTGTGATCCTGGAGGTAAATTATTTAGTGGTCTTTCATCTCAGTACTGAGTTCTTTAACGTAATGGAACGCCAATATGGATACTTTATTGGAATGCTCTTTGTGGAGTTCTTCACTTGCTAGGCCTTTGTGCATTGCTTTGGTTTGAGTGTGCTGTCTAGTTGAACATCATCTTGTTGAAGACTCCATAATATGCCAATATCCATGTCTTAGTTACCCTTTTTATATACTTTTTAACCAAGTTAGTTCTATAACTATTTTCCTTTTAAATGAATAAAATAAAATAATTTAATTAACAAATGGACATGCAAACCTGGGGCATGACAGTAGACCAATGGTGATATGACCATTGGTCATCATCATGCCACTTAATTATTATATATTTTTAGTCATGATCCATTAACAACTTTGCTAAATACATGTCCTTGTAGTGTCTTTAGTCAGGCTGATCTGTTATTATTTAATTATTATTTAATTCTTTGACTATGTATGGGCCTAGCCATGCGATGTGAAGCTTTTTCAGCTTCCATTTTATCCTGCCATCGTATAATAATACTAGGTTGCTGACTGAGATGTGCTTATTATTTATGTTGCGGTCATGCCAAGTTTTCTGTTGTTGTTTTTTATCTCTTGGTGATGTATATCAAGTTGTTCTTTCTCTTCATGCTTTAGAAGTTTGAATAGTTTTTCTTATCGTGTATTTTAAATGCCCAAATGTAATACTTCTGATATTATAGGAGTTTGTTGTTTAAAGTGAAACAATGTGACAACTCTTGGCCATATATTAGTTTGAATGGTGTCTTCTCTATCAACAGTTTATACACATTTCTATATGCCCAGAATATGGCAGGAATTTTATTGTCACATTCGTCTTTATTGATGCTGCATATTTTTGTCAGTCATTTAATCAAAGTTTTATTAAATACTTCAACTAATCCATTCTACCGAGGATGGTATAATCTAGTCTTCTGGTGGTCTATCATAAATTCTTTAAGCATTATATTGACAATGTTATTAATAAAATGGGTTACTCTATCATTGATTAGTGTAAGGGGGCAACCAAATCTTGTGACAATATTTTAATATATGAATTTTGTGGTGAATTCACTAGAGTATGCTTCGATGGTTTCAACTTATGCCCTTTTGGTAACATATTCAACTGTTGTAATTATATATTGTGTGCCTCTTCATCACCTTGGGACTGACAAGGGTCCGACGAAGTCGATCCCCTAGATCTCAAAATTAAGGTTAATATTTATAAATATAAGGGGAATCTTGTGTTGTTGTAGGGGTCGATCCATCTGATGGAATTTATCACATCTATTTACATGTGCTTTACAATATTTATGTAGTGTTGGACACCACAGTATAGAATATAAAATATTACTTGCAGTTGCGTCGGCGTGGAAATGTCCTCCTGCTGTGTAACACCCCGTTTTGACATTTCTACCTGAACTACTATTATATGTTGTATTTGTTTGATTATGAGACCTCGTCGGATTGACGACACTGTGGACATATGGTTCTATTATTTTGCCGATATATATATGTGTGTGTGTGATGATAGTATTATGGTCAGTAGTCATGTTTAGATATGTATCATGTGTTAATTATGTCAAATATATGGAAATTACTGAATGATGGGTACGTGGATACCGTTACAAATATATGTTGAAATAATGAATGTTATGCCAGGTGCATGGCGAATGAATGAGTTTATTGTTGTCATGTTATGATGAGATATATGTGTACATATCGAGGATTATGCACGATATCCTGTATTGTATGTCGAGGACTAACTTACAGGTTGAAACGGCTAAGTGATAGCTGGATCCTACGAGGTGGGAGGACCTCGGGGACACAGACTTCTAATGATAAAATGGTATGCGAATGATGCATTAATTACTTTCATATGGTTATTATGATGTTTATTATGATGTATGTTATGACATGGGTGGGGTA
>LPNX010568095.1:0-27112 GCA_001517045.1 Pseudotsuga menziesii
TGTGCTTGTCTATCTTTCAGTGATCCTGTTTATATGCTTTTGTTATGAAAAATGAAATGAAATACTGATGTCTTAGCTAAGCATATGAAAAATTTAACACCTTGTCCACATGCTTCTTAGATTCTCCTTCTCGTCGTTGTATTATCAACATTTTCGTTTCTTCAACTAATTCTTTTATGTCTTCATGAAGAACTTGCGTTGCCACATCAATATGCAATATTTTCGCTTC
The DNA here is from genome assembly GCA_001517045.1 of Pseudotsuga menziesii. Taxonomy (NCBI): domain Eukaryota; kingdom Viridiplantae; phylum Streptophyta; class Pinopsida; order Pinales; family Pinaceae; genus Pseudotsuga; species Pseudotsuga menziesii. Next base: position 230 of record LPNX010568095.1, read on the forward strand.
AAGATCTAGGCATTTTATTTCTTCAATCTCCCCTTTTAATTCCTTTTTAACTTCTTGAACTATTTTATCTCTTTCAAAAAATGCATGAACGCCAACATCGAAGACCATTTTGTCTTGTACAAAATCTTCAAAAAAACGAGGAAGATTTTTTTTTGTTAACTATTGAAGAATAATAATAATATTATACATAAATTCTCAATAGTATGGAGATTTAAATAATAATTATTAATATTAATAGTGTAATATTAATAATTAGATATTGCAATAATTAATTAATATTATTATTATTATTGTTATTTAATTGTTTGAATTGGATGATTTTCGGGTTTTAATTTTTAATAATAATAATAAAATTTATTATAATAATAAAATTTTATTATATTATAATGATTTAGGGATTCGTGGAGAAGGTTGAAGGTGGCAGAGACTTTAAAGCATGCACGTGGTGGCAGAGGGGAGGGGGGCTGACGACATAGATGAGCAGGGGAGGCTGAGGCTGAGCGTGGGGAGCAACGAAGGTGGGGAACAGCAGGGAGGAGGGGAGGTGGGGAGCAGCGAAGGCTGAGCGTGGAGGAAAGAAGGTTGAGCATGGAGGTGGCAATGGGCAATGGAAGATGGAGCAGGTAAAGGCAAGGCACACGGATTGGATGTTGTCGTGGGAGTAGAGGAGTCAATGGGAGCAGGTGGCTAAGCGTGGAAGGGAGCAGTGGAGGCTGGAGGTGTGGAGATGAGCACAGGGGAGTGAGGGTGTTGCGAGGTTTAGGCTAAGAGTGGGGAGCAGCGGAGGTGGGGAGTAGCAAGGAGGAGGGAAAGTGGGCAGGCGACTAGGAGGATGGGTGTGCGCGCGGATGGAGGGGAAGTGGGAAAATGCAATGGGGAAAAACGCGAAGAGGTGAAGGTAGGGAAGTGGAGTATGGGAGCATGTAATGTTCTCTTCTACTTAAGCATCAGAAGCACCTGTTAACCTATTTAATTCCCATAGGTTCGAGTGGGTATTATGGAAAAGGGAATTGATTGAGGACATTTAATACCACGAGCATAGCAGAGCATTTATTTCAGTATTATTAAGTCATCAGTATAGTAAAGAGGGCCTTAGTTCTTCAAGCATAAGTCAACAAGCAATTAGAATTGCATGCATACAAAAAGTAAAGTGCAAACCCTAAAAGTGACATGCTAACCCTAAAATGCTATATTTTAGGGCTTCTTGGCACGGTACTGTTTTGCATGCAAAATTTTCTTTAAATTTCAAACACACCTAAAACACATCAACCGTCAACATATTATCAAACAAGATAGAATATCAATTGGGATATTACAGTGGTATCTGAGCATGTTCCTTACAAGTTGTGGGCTTGAACATGAACAGTAAATGAATCCAGAAGAATCTACTTTTGTAACTTATAGAAGAAGGAAGGGTCGATACACAGCGGATCTGAAATTTGAAGATATTAAGTTGGAAGGCATAGATTCAGACATGGACCCAACAGGGATACACTCGGATAGAGGAAAGGTAACGGGGGAAGAGGAAGACAGGTTGGCGTCTCATAGCTTGGTTAGTGCATTAAATGACTTAGCTAAAGGGAAGAAAGAGGTGTTACATGCTATAAACAGGTTGGCTCTTAAGCCAGAACGATGTCAAAACAATCTATCGATTTCACTAGGAGATAGAGGATCCACCAGTAGTAGTGGGAAACATGCGTACACTAATATGCAAAACACTCCGCACATATACAATAAACCTTCCAAACCTACTATGCCTTACTTTCTGGAAAATGCCATTGCAGGACCAATCATGCCAGTTGAACCTAGTGAACCGTTTGGGGCCTATCTTCAGGAATACAAGGATTTGGGAGATGAATTCCATTCGGCTATTTCATTCTCAGACTTCTGTAATATGAAAAGCAAAAATCAACCTAGGAACTTTAACAGAGGGTTTACTCATAACTATGAATTACAGAAAACCGTGGGCATGTTGACCATTTCTAATTTTGAGGGATCTCGTAGTTGTTTGGAGAAAATATGGGTCCAAAAGTTGGATACTTATTTCCAACTAAACCCTATGACTGAGACCCTATGACTGAGACAGGCGCCATTAAATTGGAAACCTTACATTTGGACAGCGAGGCTCATGAGTGGTGGTACCATGGGTTAGTGACGCTGGGTCACAACACCATTAGTTCATACAGTGATTTCACACATAGGCTCATGGAGCGGTTTAATAAAAAGGACTCGAAGATACATTTCAAAGAGTTAGCACAACTCAAACAGAATGGCAGTGCCGAGGCCTTCATATCAGAGTTTTAGAGAGTAGCAGTTATGGTGACGGATGTGTCCAAGAGCAGGTAGGTTATGTTACTTACAAAAGCTTTGACAGAACCTTTACGTGGGTTGGTAAAAGCCTACAAACCATCCACTCTACAAGATGTTATCAGTACTAGTAGAACCCGAGATCCACATTATTCAGTTCTGAAAAACATGTTTCTGGTTAAAACAAATTTCCCAATAAAAGACAAGGACAAGAAACCCTTCCAGCAGGAATGGCCAAAGAAAAATTGGGTGGATGACGACACTAGGGAGGAACTTAGAAAGAAGAAATTGTGCTTCACTTTTTAGGAACCATGGATTCCAGGTCATAGGTGCACAGGGAAAGCGAAAGCACACTATATAGAAGTCTATTCAGATAGTGAAGAGGATGAGTCGGAACAGGGGACAATCGAGGAATTAAGAACAACAGAGGAGGAGTCACTTCAGGGAAAATCACCAGGTGGAGTTATTGCTACATTATCTAGAGTACCCACGTTTCATACTCTTAGAGCCAGGGGTGTAGTACAAGGCCACAGGGTAGGTATGTTAATTGATGGGGGGGCAACCCACAATTTCATAGATACAGCATGGGTGGCTAGGCGAGGTATTCACAGTAGCAGTAGCAGTAGCAGTCAATAACAACATGGAATGAAACCATTGGATTCCCAAACTAAATGTCACACTAGGGAACTACAATATGACCGACTCATTTTATGTGGTAAATGTAGCAGATACAAATGTAGTATTAGGGGTTCAATGGATTTATTCTATAGGGAAATATACTACAGATTATAGGGCAATGGAAATGGAATTCCAGGGACAGGATGGAAAATGACCATTGATAGTTTAGAATTATATAATATACTTCAGGTTAGACATTGTAAATTAGATTTAGTTTTTAATATTTTTTTATGTTTTAAATTTAAAATTTTAATATATAAGTCTATAACTTTATAAATAATAAAATTTTAATAAAGTTTTATTAAATGGCTTTAATTTTTTTTTAATGATTTATTTAATTTTTTTTAAATTAAGAAGAAAAAAAATTTCGGAGTTTTGGGGAATTTTCGGAGTTTTGAGGCGGGACGCTCGCAAGTCTAGGCGAAGTTTTGGAGTTTCGGCCGAGACACCAGGTAGTCCCCCCAAGTTCGCTCGCAAGTCTCGGCGAAGTTTTGGAGTTTCGGCCGAGACACCAGGTAGTCCCCCCAAGTTTCGCCAAGTTTCGTCGCCCACCGAAACGTTTCAATCCACGTCTCGCCAAAAGGGAGACGTCCCAAAACGTTTCGGATGGAGTTTCGGAGTCTCCAGGACGCGAGAAACGTTGAAACACGTCCCAGACCCTCCAGGATGTGTCCCCGTGTAACACTGGTCTTGAGAGGCATGAACACTTATCCCCCCAAACTAGTATCATCACAGAGGATGGATGTCGTACCCAGTGTGCAATGTCTGCTTTCATATTTTGTTATTCATCATACCCAAATTATCTTAACCGTCTGCGATAAGTTATAGCCACTAGCTTGTACCTAGAATTCCACTACACAATGTTGATGATTGATGGAGTTGGGTTCCAATCATACATCAAGTATTGAAGTTTGGTAACGCTTTCAATTACGCAGACATCATATCAGATAGTTTATCTTATACATTGCAAAAGGCCAAGAATCTGGACCAAGATGAACCATCGGGGTTTTATATGGCATCTTATTTGATGCACTTATATGTGCTAGCTGTAATTTATTTTCCTTCATTAAGCCACGGGCTCTGCTTTATAGGTAGCATATGTTTATTTTCAATTGTTATTGAAATCTAAGTATTGGCAGGAGGTTTTCGACATTTTCGATAAAGTATTGATTCCATTATACAATAATTTGTATGACGAGGAGTGTTTTTGAATTTTTTTTGACATCCGTCAAGGCATTGAAACTATGGTAGTATAATTCGAGTACAAATACAGATTCAAATACAATTCGAGACGAAAAAAATAAGTAACAAAAAAATCTAATACGGAAAAAATACGGGTGTAGGTTGCTTATAGATTTAAAAATCTTATTTTCAAAGTTTAAAAAAAATTAAGATATACATAAACCATTTAGTATTTGCATGCGGTGTTGGAATTTGACAAGAAAAAGGGTTCGCCATAGGCCATTTTGCTTGCCAAATACAGTCTATATTTTATACTTCCCGTCACAAAAAATCAAAGAAAAACATTAAAACATCTATATCTAGTCTCCAAAAGGGGGGAAAATTTATTTAATAATGTATTTATAAATTTAATTATATAAATATCAAATAATTAAAATGCCAAAAATAAATTACAAAACAATAAAACTAATTTCTAATAATATATTCCAAACAATATTCCCTTAACTAAAATCTAATATTATAACTAGTTACTAAACTTTATATTTATATTACAAAATAAACCTAATACAAAACTAATCTAATATTATAACTAGCTACTAAACTTTATATTTATATTACAAAATAAACCTAATATAAAACTAATCTAATATTTGATATTTATAACTAAAGTATGAAACAAAATATATATTATCAATTTTAAAGTTTTAAACTTTTAAAATCTAAAACTAATTCTAAATGGATTATGGGCAAAATTAAAAATTAAACAATTAAATTTAAGTAATTCTTATTTTATAATATGTGCCAAAAATTATTGGCAAATTTACCATATTGGCATGCATTAAAAATAGAACAATTAAATTTAAATAATTCTTATTTTATAATATATGTAAAAAATGTAGGCAACTCCATTCAAATTTCCGTACAGGAAAGTTCAATACCGCAAATTATGCCATTGAAACCAATTAAGGATGGGTATGTCTAAGAAAAGAATAGTTCCATGAAAATATACATGCTCACGAAACCTCCACACACCCTACCCCTACCCCAAATTATGCTATTGAAACCAATTAAGGATGGGTATGTCTAAGAAAAGAATAGTTCCATGAAAATATACATGCTCACGAAACCTCCACGCACCCTACCCCTACCAATTATTGAAACCCATTAAGGATTGGTATGTCTAAGAAAATAAGAGTTCCATGAAAAGATACGGGCTCACGAAACCTCCACACACACCCTACCCAATTACGCAATTAACAAGTTGGTAATCAGTAAGATCACATATCAAACTTACTTTAGATGGGGGAGCCCAATTACGCACCCATCAAGTTGGGTGAGCTGCGACACAAACTTCGGCAAAAGCCTTGCCAATTCTTTCCCATCGAGATTGTCTCTTATGAAATAGCGGACTTCATGCACGCCAAATAGATAGCTCAAGGCTCACCCCATATCATTCCCGGAGCATGTCCTTCAAAGTGCACAACCTCCTGATGGTGGTGTCAAAATACTTTATGTCCCACAAGCTCGCATTGGCCCATTGTCACTAGGATCTCGAAGAAGAATGTCTAGGAGAAAATTAACTTATGTTGAAGTCGAGGAGAGGAAATGGAAACAACTTCAAAATCAATGGAACTCCTAGGAGAATCTGAAGTTCCTCGGGCCACCTAATTTGGACAATCAACTGGTTGCTGGCACGAAGATAATGGAGGATGTTTCTTCAGAGAATCTGCAAAAGGATATCTTCAAAACCAACAACATGCAAATATTGAAGCCAATTCAGATAATTATCGCTTAAAAATCCGAGGAATTACACCCTGAGGGTCATTGGTGCCAGGGAAGGTAGATGGTTATTGTGGAAGAGCCAAAGCTTACCGTTGTTATGGTATGGAAACAATCCAATAGCATTCAAGTGATAGAAGAACGAGATGCCCAAGATAAGCAGAATGAAGGTGCCATAATTGAATCAGCGAATTAAATAGCCAGGTTGACACTTAGGATGATAGAACAGTTAAGTCATCTGTTGTGTAAAAAATAAGGTGTTGAAAGAAAATGCGAATCTTTTATATTTGACATTCAGAATGCAACCTTGAAAAGATGACAAACAAAAGAAAGCGGGACACAGATGTATCTAAGAAATCATTTACTAAAAAAATTAATTTATCAGTCCTATCCACGGTGCAGAATCGCAGACATCATGTTCTCAAAATGCATGACCTTACCAATGTTCCTTTCGATTTCCAGTAGAACTTTTCTGTCAATTACACTATGACTTGCAACTATCTTCTTTTAACAGTACTGAAGTATAGCTGACTAACATGATCCCCTAGATTATGTGACTTCACCTTTGGATTTCAATGTGTATGCTTAGGCACTTAAAAACCAAATCAAAATGGAAAATTCAATAAAATTATTAAATAATGAACTGAATAGTAGCGTGCTAAGAGGATATAATAATAATACTCTGGAACCTGTGTACGGTGACCAGATGGGAAATCAATAGCTGTCTTTCCATGTGTCATATTTGTCGCCTTGTAGAAAAATTAAAATTGCAACGTGTGTTATGGAAGGGTGATTCAATCTGGGCATAGCGAAGTTGAGGCATTTAGAAGTAAAAAATTTAATTCTATCTGGCATAGCGAAGCTGAGGCATTTAAAGATTTAAAAAATTTAATTCTACGTTCAGGAGAGTACTAAAAGGCATCACTTCATCAATCACAAGAATTCCGTGCCATAAGTTCCGTGCCATATTTTTGTGTACATACATGAAGCATCAGTTCAGAATAACAATACATTTTCACATGTATCATAATCAGCTAGTGTTTCATCAAATTCAGGTTCCATTTACTAACATATGAATCCATCCACCATTTTTTAGGTAATTCGATCTGGGCATCGCAGTTGAGGAATTTAAAGATTTAAAAATTTCGATTCTACATTCAGGAGTACTTAAAGGCGTTCACTACATTAATCGCAAGAACCAATGATATCTATTGGACTACAGACATGAAGCACCAGTTCAGAATAACTATACGTGTTCATATGAATCATAATCACCTAGTGTTCCCCTAAAATGTATGTTTCATTTACAGAGGAATCCATCCACCATTCTAAGAATTGTCCCTATTAATATACAGAAAAATAGCAAAGCTTCGGAGGATAACCAAAACTAAAATCAAATCTTATATTTCAGATCAACCAATGTATTTCCCAATATTATTGGAAATCAAATCAAACCGTATAGCCTTAAATTAATTTTCAGATTCCTAATTTGTTGAAACTTCATTTATAAATCTCTAAAGACTATAAGCAGATAAAAGGCAAACAACATCTCCCAATTATAAGATACAACAAATATTACATTGTCACCAAGTGACCAAGGCAAAGACACAAACAGGGAAAAATAAACTGCTTTGAAGTCATCATTTAACACATGCAAGATACAGTTTATCCTTGCTTTCTTTTAGGGAACCAACATAAGAGTCAAGATATAATCAAAAGTATCTTAGCTGCAGCAGTTACTTTTCTGTTGAAGTGGTTTTCCTTTCATTTGAACAGTACCTATTTGGCTGTTGTTCGAGGTTGTTTGGCCTCCCACTCTGTTAAAAATCAGCCAAGAAATTATAAAAATGTGTTAATCATCCAACTAAGATGAATGTATTTATTGTCAAAGTAGAGTCTTGAAGCAAATACAACATTTCATTCTGATGAAGCTTGTAGCAATCTGAGGCAGACTCATATATGAGAAAACACATACAGTACTCTTACAGTGAATCTACCTCTTCTTGATTTCCCTGGCCATTGTAAGGAATGCTTGCTCAACATTGGTTGCATCTTTAGCACTTGTCTCCAAGAATGGGATCCCCACATCATCGGCAAAGGCCTGCAATCTCTAAATACATAAGAGAAGAGGCCTAAAATGGAAAGGTAAGGAGAAATGGATCGTATTCTTGTATCCCAATGTGCACAATATCACACCATAAAGATTGATGTTAAATTCTGAATGAACATATGGTGAAGCACAGAACATGATAAAATATATCACAAATAAAGACTTATGTTATAAGCAGAAAAACAGAAGTGTGAGGCCTCAGGCAATTGGTACATGCTGTGCATAAAGAAATCCATTCACGGGCTAAAAACTTGCAGCCAGATCTAGATGCATTTTCCATGATTGTAAGAATGCAATAAAAAAATTTACTCTACCTTGGCCGTTTGTTGCTCCACCACTCTCTTCTCAACCAGATCACATTTGTTTCCAACGAGGATCTTGTTTACATTATCACTTGTATATCTTTCAATCTCAGTCAACCAGTGTTTGACATGATCAAAACTATCCATGTCTGTAATGTCATAGACAATCTGCAACAAAAGAAGCTTACAAATTAGTTCAATTGCAAGCACTGTTAATCACAATAGCTATATTAAGTAAAAATATAACGAAACATTAAGTAAACCTCTGCAATTGTGCCAACTGGAAAAGAGATTAATTAGCATTGGACTTCAATAGAGACTAATAAACACCAAAAGAGAAAGTAACTAAAAGAGAAATACTTTGGTCCACACGCCAAGAGATTATTCAACAAAAGTTCTCGTTTCTATCTACAAGCAAACAAAAGGCTAACTAACAACTTGCTTGAATAACAAGAAACAACGGGATTTTGTTAGAGATTTAAATTCCAGATGTTGCAGCCCTGCATAAGAAGATCACTGTGAATACAGAAACAACACTAAGCATTTTGAATAGATTAAAAGATAGCTTAGAGAGGAAACTGATATTAGGGGGAAAGTTAACTGTAGTGGGCCCACATGATACCAGCCACCCTACATATTAAGGCTGACCAACAGGTGACACAAGGGCTTGTATTTATATGGGAAATGGAGGTGGGATTTTCCCAGCGTTCCAACCCCACCCTCTCTGCACACTTCTGAAAAGCCAGGATCTGGATATGGCAGGGAAACGCTACGTACAAAAAATATCATAATATTTTTTAAATTTTAAAAAACATATACAGAGTTAAGAATCAAAACCATTCATGAATCACAACATTCAATCTAAAATCATTAGATAATTTATAGATCAGAAAACTGAGTTCAGGATGCATCATGTCTCTTACAAAAAGGATAGAATTTAAATAGTAAAACTATATACAAATTTGAGTGTCTCATCAATGATCACTCTATTGATATGATAATGTAGAGTATGTCTAACTAGGTATGATGGTAAATGAAATCTGCCTTGAAGTTTAGATAGGTATGATGGTAAATGAAATCTGCCTTAAAGTTTAGCTAGAGCCTAGGTATGATGGTAAATGAATGCCATACACTGTTTGACAACATGCCATAGCTATATATCATACTGTTCTACAAGGAGCCTCCACCTGGAGTTGGATGGGATTGATCTAATTAAACTATTAATGACACAGCCATACTGTATACACAAAGAAAACTGAAAACTAAGTATATACTACATACTATTATCTATATAATGTTTCAGACCTTTCCCAGAGCTTTCCTGCTAGCATCATCTTAAATTGAAAATTGAAATTTTAATGTCTCAGACCTTTCCCAGTAGCATTACCATATCTATACAACCTACATGCTACAGGTAAAGTAATAACTTACCTATACAGCTATACAGCCTACAGGTAATTAATAACTCACCTATACAGCTATACAACCTACATATTAATAATAAGTAATCTAACTAAAAGTCTAAATGGAATAGACAAGTTACAGGCCTGTAGCTATTGGGATTACTATATTTCAACTTTAAAGCCTGAAAACTTAAGCTTGTGGGCACTCAGTCTTCCAAACATGTCTTGATAAACATTACTATGGAGACTTGAATCAACTTGAATGAAGAACCTTATTGCAGTATAATATTAAAATTTGAATACCTGTGAAAAGTAGCCACTGCTTAATATCAATTCATCATTGCTCAGTGCTCATTGCTCAGTGCTACTGCTCTGTTCTCAGACGACAGTCACTGCTCACCACCTTATCACTCACCATGTGTTCACTGTGCTCTGAAACTCAAACAAAGGCTCGCTTTCTGTCAAATGTTTGGACTCTGAACAGTAGCTCATATTCTGTTGTATTCAGAGTGGAGCAGGGGCTTTTTCAGCGCTCATTGCTCATTGCTACTGCTCTGTTCTCAGACGACAGTCACTGCTCACCACCTTATCACTCACCATGTGTTCACTGTGCTCTGAAACTCAAACAAAGGCTCACTTTCTGTCAAATGTCTGGACTCTGAACTGTAGCTCATGTTCTGTTGTATTCAGAGCGGAGCAGGGGCTTCTTATAGAATATATGTTGCTTAGGATTTCAAATAGGTGGCAAACATCCTTAAAAAAATAAAATAAAACCTAAAACTCTAATTTATTTGCTTGGGGTCCGACATGTGGGCACTAGATGGCACAGGATTCATTTTGGTGACATAGGATCCGTTTCCAGGCATGAAGGATCCATTTATGTGGCAGATCTGTATCCAGATCCAGATCTGAAATGTGGATCTGTGTAATGTCCCCATTTTAGGGTTCCCTTGCAGTGTAGTTGGCACTAAACTTGTGGATGTGTGTCAACATTACCAGAGGAGTTTTTTGATGATTCCAATGAGCTCAGGTGGTCTGGAGCATAGTTTTAAAAATCGGCCAAATCGGTTTCGGAACCGGCCGGTTCAGTACCAAACCGGGTCAAACCGGCAAGTAAACCGGATCGGGGACCGGTTAGTTACCGAACCAGCCGGTTGGTAACCAAACCAGTCCGGTTCAGTAACTAACGGGTCCAACCGGCCGAGTTCGAAGCTGACCGGTCCGGTTTGGTGAGTTTCACATTTTTTTTATTTTTTTTATTTGTTTTTTAAGTTTAAACTATTACTTTGTTTTTTTTATTTTTTTACTAACCTATCTCTACGGTTCCCTAACCTAGGTCCTAACCTATCCCATTCCCTAACCTAACTACCCAACACAACTTATAACTACTATTTCCTAAGCAAATTTTATTGAAACTTTGAACATTACTAGTACAGATAAAGATCTCACATTTGAGTAGTCCAGCACAAAACTCTTGTACCAGGACAAATGGACAAAGCAGTTTGGGAACAGCATAGCATGAATGAGGTTTCTGAGGTAGCACTTGCAACAAAGTTTAAGAAAAAGTGTAGCCAACAGAGGGATGAGAATGATGAAGATATGTCTTCCAAGTCAAGTAAAAGGAGAAAAACAACTAAATGCTTTTATTGTAGAAAACTAGAGCATATAAGTAAAGTTTGAAGGAAGAGGTTGTGGGATGAAAAACACAGCCTAGGCTATTCTTTTGATGATCAAACCGGAAAGGAAAGAAACATGTTGATGTGGAAGGAGGAAAAAGAGTTATATGTGTTCATCGACAGAAACAAGGATTTAAAGAGTGGTAAGGTTTATTGGTACATTGATTGAAGAGCACTTAGACATTTTACTAACAATATTCATTGCTATGTTGATTTGTAGAGGATAAATCTTAATCTGTTTCTATTGTGTTGAGTGGTGTTGTAGAATACAAGCTGAGCAAAAAGGGAAATGACCTACTTTAGCTAGGAGGATAGAATGTAATAACTAAAAATGTCTATTATGTTCCTTGTTTTGGAGAAAAAACCTACATTTGATAAGTAGTATAATGAAGTATAGCCCACACATATAAATTTCAACAATAATAGGAATTTATAGTTGATCAAAATAGCAAAAAGATGGTTACTATGGGTGTGGAACAACACGACTTATTCAGGTTGCTAGATGTTGAGATTACAAGGCTAGTTCAGCAAAAAGATGGTTGTAATTAAATTGAATACTCAACAATAATGCTTAGGCCAGTGAAGTGTATCATGAGGTCATTCATTCCTTGAAGTTGCAGCTATTATTGGAGTTCTAGTCTAGGATATGAATCTTGTTATATTCTTGATTGTACTCTAGATTTGGATCCCTATTCTTGATCCATCTCTAGTCTTGCTTCTCTCTTCTATAAATCATTGTACAAGCATGTGAGTTTTACACACAAGCTTGGACAGGAATACACACATAATCACATGAAAGAGTGGATTGATTCCTATACCAACATAGATCCACAGAGTACAGTCACGGACTCCAGAGTCCAGATTACAGTACACTTTGTGCCATTTTGATATATTGACTCTTATATGGTATATACTATATACATGAGCAGATTTTGGTTATTTTGTCTTCAATGCCTTGGAATCATGGATTATAATCTTGAAAATGTTGTTTTTCTTTAAAATTTAAATATTTGATGTATTTTTTAGCAAACCGATTCATTAAATTCAAATTGGCCGATTTATGACCGATTCATTACCGATTCTGATCCCAATTCCGAGTTGACCATCGACCGATTCCGATTTTTAAAACTATGGTCTGGATGACTCACATGCAACTTTCCGGGGTGATTTTTGGCTTCTGGTGTGCTCTCCAAGAATTTTGGAGAGTGCATCTATTTATTATAAGTTGCCCGGTTGGATCCGTTTATCATTATTCTTCATCGGGATCACTCCAGTGCAGTAATTTTCAATTATGATGCATTCTGGCAGTTTCCACAAAATGGATGTATTAATGGCTTTATTTTAATTGTTTTACAGAGGTCGCCAAATATTATTTAAAATATTTAAAAAGCGCCTTAATGTTATAGCTTGTTGGAACTTGGATGAAATGTTCTAAAACGTGGATGCATAAAACAGGGACCTTGCATGTCAAATTATCATTATTTTAATAAAAAGGTCTTTTTCAGAGCTATAAGGGAGTTTAAATTTAAAAGTGAATTTTAAAATATAAGCTTCTAGAGACTTCAGTGGAAAAGTATAAAAGGAGGTTGTGAGAGCTCATTTGGATTATTCATGATCATTTAATAAAGTCGATTTGGAGAGCTCTTGAGCCTTTTGGGGGGTTCTGGGGTGGAAACCCTTGGATAAATTGGTTTCGGTGGTGAAACTAATCCACCGTATCTAATCAAAAGGAAAGATAACGTAGATCTTGCATAGGTATTGAAGAATAAATTCATATTGCTAGAGGCCGTGGGGGATTTGAAAATGCCATTTCATCATTTGCAGCAGATTGTGAGCTTTAAAGAAGGGCGCATCCATTACTTCAGATCGTACAAGCTGAGAGAAGTTCATAATGTCAAGTGCTAGATCGTGTGGGTTGAGGAAGGGGACCGGTCACCGTACCATCATTTGTAGGTTGTATACCATCATTTGCAGGCCGTCTCATTAATTGCAGCATGTGTGGGTTTAAAAGGAGGCCATACAGCTCGTTTGCAGGTTGTATATCTGTATATGCAGTCCAGATCTGGTCCATAGAATCATAAGAAGGCAGGTCCAATGTATTTTCATCAAATCAAGCTCATGCTATTGCTGAATCCTGGGAATTCCTCAGTGATCAAGTCTGTATGTTACTGGCTGTACAAGCACGTGTTTACAGGTCAGTTTATTGTATAAAACCAGATCAGATGTGTTTGTTGTTATTGCCATTTACCAATAAATGTACTCCTTGTTTCTTATCTTGCATGCAATAAGAATATTGTTTGGCGCCAAAATTTGTATACCCGTTGCAAACACATTGAGAAAACCAATAAACAGCTAAGAGGGATATTACAATCTGCAGATCCATCCTCAAGCCCCTGCCGATCTGGTAAAACAAGTTTCAATATACCCTGAAAAATTAACCTGCTTTCAAGTCACCCTAAAATCTAAGCTGGTTTCAAGCCACGCTGCAGAGGTGACATGGCCTAAAGCTAGACATGTTATTACTGTATTTTATTAGATATATGAATAGCATATGATTGCTTTCTACTTCTCAGTTGTCAAGATACATCCTTGTATGACAATCTTAAATGCATCATCATCATAACCTGTTCTTTAGCCTTGGAATAAGTGATAATAAAATGTTTGTATTGAATGCATCATCACCATGTACCTTACTTTTGGCGTTATAATTGGTGATATTAACCAAGCACTAGATGTGAATTTCTACTAAAGTAAAACTCTTATTATTGTGTATGTCATACTTGGTACAATAACTCCCAAATGGAAACGATGCCAGGTATTTATTATGGCCTACTGAGATATAATAATTCCCAATGGGAATTGTTGCCGCCTTTCACACACCTGGGGGGAGGGCATGGCAGAAATCTTCAAGCCCTCGGTGTGTCTTTGGGGGCAAGTCTCGAGTCAAGGCTGTCACCTTGTTCTTAACTCCTCCGTTTAGGCTAACTCCTAACGAAGCCAAGGGGGATAGACCCTATTAGTTGCTAAGGCTGTTAAGGGCTTAATGTGATGATGATTTAGTTGTTTTTAGGAGTTTTGATCAAAAACAAGCAATTAAACAAGATATTGCAACAGAAATATTTAAAACACAACAACATATAGATTAACACATGATATGTAAAGCACACAAAAACAGATGATTGTTTAATGTAAAACCAGTGCCAATGGAGTCCAAAAATAAAGAGTGTTGTTGTATTGTCGAAAGAAATTGTGTTGCAAGTGCTCTTGGTCAATTTTAGACTAATATGGAGATGAATGAAGTAACTTAGAGGGAAGGGGGCTCCAAATATACCCCAAGGTACGAGGAGTATGTCCAAAACCCTTATCCGATGCGGCTTCCCGCAAGGAATATGTGGGCTGGTTGGAGTCACCAATACGTGTTCAACACTACACCAACAAGGGTGTAGCCTAACGGTGTCTCGAGGTCACTATCCAGTTGTTCCCACTTCCTTTGTGGATTTTTCCACTGCAACGGAACAAATCGAGGTGTTGGATTTTCACCTGGGGAGGTTAATTGAGGTTTGAAAACTAATTAATCTAGCCACCCACGTTGCTTTTAATGCAACCAACTGTTCGAACGAACCGTAGTGGTGCAAAGCATACACAATGGAGCCTAAGTAAATTTTAAGGATTTTATGACTTGTTTGTTTGTTAAAAAAGGAAAAAATGACCTCCAAGGATCTTTTTCAGTTCAAGTGAACCTCAATTGGGAAAGCAAGGATGGGTAGTTTTATTATGTTAAAGTGAAATAAACTGAAAAGCAAGAAAAAAAAACAGGTTATCTAATTATATTTACCACGCATCTCTTTCACCTTTCAGGTCAATCGGAAAGTCGTGGGGTAAGTATTAGTATTACTTTCAATATGGAATGATATAATCAGGTTTATAACATATAACAAAGTATACTATCCTACATAAAGAACTAAACTAAAACAAAAAAAAGTAAGAAACGTAAAAAATGCAAAAAATGGACAAAGACGCGAATCCCCCTTTGGGGGATGGGGAGTGGTCTTGAAAGAACCTACTCGAGATCTTTTTTATTTATCACGGTTACAACCTTTAAAAGAAGTGCTCTTTGGTCCTTGTTATCTGGGATCCAAGGCTTACAAAAAGCGAGAAACTGAAACTCGGAAGTAGGGGGAACCCCTCGGAAGCTCCGGATAGCCAAAAAAGGTATTTTCGAGCAGAGTTTCCTTCTCCTTTTTTATGGACCTGCTAAAAACCTGCAAGCAAACGTCAGTAAAAAGTTCCCAAAAACTCTTTCAAAGTGTCTTTGAACAACCCACAAAAATTACCCAAAAATATACGAAGTTAAACTATTGAAAAATGCAGTAAAAGAACCAAGGAAAGCAAGCTTTCTTTGGGATCTTGGCTTGCCTTTTGGGCAGCCAATACAATGTGCACTTAGATTCTAGATTTATTTATTTTTAAACCTTAAACAAGACTACCTTTAACAAGCTAAATATTTTCCTTGTAATGCTTGCAAAATGGTGATCTAAGCTAGATCTCTGTAACTGGAAAATAGAAACTTTGCATGCAATAACTGAGATCTAAACTAATGAGATCTTATTAATTAAATCTATGAACGATTTTACTTTGCGAGATAGATTTAAGAAATAAGATAGTTAAAGGTAACCAAGATGAGCAATTTTTAAATTTTGAAGGAGGAAGAGGAGAGAGAATACTTGTTGCTGGAAAGATCTACCAAGGAAACTTCTTAGTGAAGCACAGAGTGACAAAATCTTCGCAATTTCGTTGGAAAATCAGTGGAGTCAAACTTGAACCACAGCTCTTCCAATCACGGCAAACCTGAAAGCTAGAAGACAAATCTTGCAGACAAACTCATTAGATCTAATGATACATATGCAAAAAAAAAGATAAGACAACCTGAGAAATAATCTTATTTAACATGTAAATCTTAACCTATGATATCGGAGAAGTCCATATAAGCCACGTGTCCCATGTCCTGACGCGGTGTCGGACACTTATTTTGGACGTGTCCTCCTTTAGGACACGTCCAAAACACGTGTCTAACACCGTGCCAGGATGTGTCCTAAAAACCGGACACCATGTCAAGACGTGTCCTACAAAAAAGAACACTTCTAACAAAAACAAATTGTAAAAAAATAATTTTATCCTCATTCATTCACAATTTTTAGTGAGGCTTGAGCTCTAAGAGGGTTTTTTTTTTACAGGTGAAGAGCATTAAAAGGTTTTCCATCTTGATCTACTCCATTTTGTATTTGCCAGAGGCATTCCGACATCTGTGTAATACATTTTGATTTCAATGACTTAATGAGAAATTTTTTGAGTCTATGAGAACCCATTGCACCAATGGAATTATACCCCCCATGTTTGCCATCCTTCTCTCTCTGCAGTTTGTGATATATTTTTATTATTTTTCCATATACATTTACATATTACATTGTTTGGCTCTTATTTGTGATGTATTTTTATTATTTTTCCATGTACATTTAAATATTACACTGTTTGGCTCTTAGCCTCTCAAATCAAGTCAGGGAGCACACCAACAAGTATTCTGTGGGGGCATATTCCACAAATAACATCACAAGGGGATTCATTTCACATAGGGCAAGTTACCCCTTATTTCTATTCCTACCCATGTCATTCAATCTAAGTGGCATCATCATTGTAAGTGGCATAATCTAAAATATAAAGCAAATAGATAGATGAGATTCTTCATTCTACCATATATTTAAAGCGTGTATATAATCTTTAAATATAATTTAAAATATAGTCGATAGATGAGATTCTTCATTCTTCCATCTTGATCTATCCCTTTTTGTATTTACTATTACTATTAGTCTATTTGGCATTTGCCAATGGCATTCCGACATCTATGTAATACATTTTGATTTTGATGACATAATGAGAAATATGGTTCTGACTCCTAAGTATTGACATCTTGATCTATGACATTCATGAGTATCATGAATTATCTGTGTCTCATAATCTCATTGTGATTACTGATTTGTAAATGTGTAACGACTAATGTTAAATGTGCATTGATTCTGATTTCTATTGAATATTTGTGAAAATTTGGATCTATATGTCTATATTTTTAATATATATATATAACGTGTCCTACGTGTCCTGATTCCGAGGGTCACCGTGTCTGTGTCGGACACTTGAATCCACGTGTCCCGTGTCCTCGTGTCAGGTGACTTAGATCTTAACCCATATAAGCATATATAACAAAATAGAAGTAAGTAAACTTACTTACAATGATATATTCCTATGATTCAAAGAATCATTCAAGCAGATAAAAGTTGAGAGCAAAAAACTTGAAAAAATAGCAGTTCACCTCCACAGCAGTATGATAATGGTAATCCACACATGAAAGCACTCCACAATTTAGCCTCCAAAGCTTCTCTTTTATTCCAACAATGAATGATCAATACAAAATTACAACAATAGCAAGCCTTTCTCCCACAGCTCTAACTAGCTTGAATGAGAGAAAGCATGGCTTTATTTATAGCTGAGGCATGCCCAAGGGGGCACCACCAACACTGAAGATAAACCCGGAGTGTATCTGAGTTGAACTGAGTCACAAGCTGCCCGACTAATGTGGAAAGTGGTCCTTGGGGTAAAGTGGACGCTGTGGGGGTGAAAACGAGTGTCCCCACGTCAAAAACGGACTTCGTATCTGACTTTTATTACATTTTGAAAATTTCTAATTAAACCATTAAAAAGGGGCCTAATTTTGCGGAAAATTTTAATTTTCTCGAAAACTGACGAAACTCTAGGGGGACCTAGCACATGTCCATACGACTCAAAACCAATGCCTAGCATGCTAAAAAACACTGACACGAAGGCTTTAATAACCTCCTAAGGCTGAAACACCAAGACGACTACCCCAACTTTGGAGGTGTGAGTGAAAAAACTCAGAAATTATTAGTCGTTTGTTCAACAACCAATAATAACCGAGGAAAAAAACACTCTGGGCTAGTCAGCTTGATGCTTAATTCTGGGAAGTCGAGCCTTCTATAAAAAATTTAATGCTAGGACATTTTTTACAATTTCCTTAAGGGGGTATGAACATGTGTT
This sequence comes from Pseudotsuga menziesii, assembly GCA_001517045.1. Lineage (NCBI taxonomy): Eukaryota > Viridiplantae > Streptophyta > Pinopsida > Pinales > Pinaceae > Pseudotsuga > Pseudotsuga menziesii. The sequence goes on from LPNX010568095.1 coordinate 18,774, forward strand.
ACAAAAAAATTTCGAACAGACTCCCAAAAAAAGCCTAGTGGACTTCTGAACTCTGATCATAGAACAAGTGTACTTGTTCTACTTCGCGGGCTCGCTTGAAAAAACCACCAAGTACAACTTAGGTGGTAACATCTGGCTCCAACAGCGGGACGTGTGCTCGATCTGGTCATAGGGCAAGGAGAGGATACGAGAACACTAGAATCTCTGGTTTATATACCCTGTAAAAGCATCTCAACTTGACAAGAAAACCTCAGTAGCACAAGCTTTATATAAAATCCAAATGAACCATTAAGTTGATTTATTTAAACAAAATAAATGTAGCTAACTAATGAAAGAAAAGTTTTATTATAGCTAAGTACAAAATGGAAATGCAGAAAGTAAATGCTCTCTTTTAAGGAGCTTATTTTCCTACTCTAATCATGATATAAAAATGTTAGGTGTAATAAAAAATCCAATGTAACCACCTAAGCATTTAAAAAAAAAAATTGCCTCGTCTTTGATTACCAACCAAAGTAAGGATACTTTATTCAGAAAATGAAAACCTGCATGATGATCCGAAATGGGCGGGTTGGATGGGAATCATAGGCATGAATAATGTCATTAAAATTCTTCCCAAACTGGTATGTGCTCATGCAGGCTGCTTCTATCCATGACTGGATATACCAATCGGCATGATGAGGCAGGCAGACTACACCATCATACTGATCATCAAGGCTTACCGAATGATAACTCATTGTATAAACCCCAAGCTGCTCCAAATCATAAGGAACCTCTATATGTGAAGATGATGGCCGAGACTGATATTCCACTGACTGCATCACATCTGACTTTCCACAACACTGCTTCTCAATGTCTTCATTACTGATACCTTTGTGCGGCTCTGCATGATATAACTCTGAATAATAATATAAGAGTTTTGAATGCTCCTCTTCCATGCTAGGATTTTCCCAGGTCTCCAGATCCACGCTTGCCTCTATGGACGTATCGTAGATTGGACTTCCACAAACTTCTGAATAGACACTCCCCTTGCTGGACATAGCATAGATGGGATTCTCAATAAGATTTTCACAAGTTGGATTATCTATAAAATTCCAATAGTCATCATCGCCATCTATGTCAGATATGAGAGAGTCTTCCTCGCTGGTATCACATCAGTGGCTATATCCTTCCTCATGATCATAGTCATCTTCTTCAGAAAAAAGGCCACAAGGTAGTAAACCTTCCAAACTATCATCATTATGTTCATTACAGATTTCATCATAACTTTCATTGAATGCTTCTAAAATGGTTTCTTCTTGAGGTAGATCTAAAGTATAAGTATTATCATCATCACTGAAATAATCATTAAAGCATTCCCAATCATCACTATTCTCTGTTGATGTTACATGAGGAGACTCTTCAACAATTTTTTAATTAATGGCTCTTCATGCATAGACTCAATGGGATTGTCATGGATTTTTGAATGTTGAGTGTTGTACACCATGTTGATACTAGATATCTCGGGATCTTCCGTATGAAATTCTTCCCCAAGAAAGAAGTACTTCAAATTGGTCTTGATAAATAATTTAGCATTGAATGATTCAATATTATTTCCATCATAATGCCACTGCCTCAAAAATATTTCAAAGAAATTTGCAAGGGAAGTGATAGATTTCTCAGGAAAACACTCATGAATCCAACATGAAGCATCCCCTTGCAGATAAAGAGCAAACATCACATCATATGATCCTCATGACGAATGTTGTGTTTACTCATATGTAACAGAAAAATCATAACATGGAATCTGGTTGAGTGATCATTATCATGCCCTCGAAAGCCTGGAAGGGAAGTAGATGTCACTTCACTAACGAGACGATTAGGAAATCCGAGGATCCTAGAGAAATCAATGGGAGGACAATCATGGGAAACTTGAGCAGCAGTTTCTATTATTTTAATATCCATATCAAGAATCAGTAATCATAGAGAATGTCTGGAAGTAAAAAAAGGAGTTGAGCTTTAAATTTTACTATTACGTGGGCTCACCTAGACACAATCAATCTCAACAATTTTTGTGAGAAACAAGAGTTTTATCCCTTCAATGGAGTCGCCATGTGAAAAAGAAAAATATGCATTTATAAATCTTTCACAAAAATATTTTTTGCTTTTCTTTGTAAATATAAAAACTAAAAAAGTCAGTGGAGTCGCCAAATGAAAATTAAAGATCTACTCTAAGCATTCATCAAACAAAGAAAAAACAAAAAAGAAGAAAACAAAAGTCGTACTCCGGGAATAAAAAGATTTATCCCCGGCAATGGCGCCAAAAAATGTTGCCGCCTTTCACGCACGTCAGGTGCGTCCTTGGGGGCAAGTCTCAAGTTGAGATACTGTCACTCAACACTCAACTCCTCCGTCTAGGCCAACTCCTAGCGAAGCCAAGGGGGGTGGTCCCTATTAGAAGAAAATCTATGGTTTTAGTCTACGAAAGAAAATACTAAATCTAGGAGTTAATATGAAATGGATAAAATAACACAACAAACTATCACAAGAAAGAGATCACATCAACAGCATATGACACTGTAATCACTATTCCCAACATTTTGCAATAATTGATTTAAGCATTGAAAGTAAAACAGGCCAGTACCGATGAATATGGAGTGCTTGTAAAAGTGGAGTGTTGTTGTGTCGTGTAAGTATTGCAGTTGTCTCGTTGGTCAGTCTTAAAATTATTAATGAGTAATTAAGGGTGTGGGTTAATTGTGGGTTTGGCCCAACAAGTCAAGTCCCTTCGAACCGAGTGCTAAAGCAGTAATACCAAGTGTCCAACGGGGCGAGGATGAACCTGCTTGGAGTAACCCCGTGACTCTGTAGTAGTTACCCTTTGCAACCTCTCGAGTTCTCGAGAAAATCACTTGTGTGGATTTTCCTATTAAATCTAGTAACTCGTATCCCGTTCTGATACAACCAACTGATCAGACAAGCTGCAGCGGTGTAGAGCATACGGGGAAGGAGTCTTGGTTATTTTATTAGAGACATAACAATGAGTTGTTTAGATGACGACCGAAGAGTCTCTTTCACCTTTTGGGTACTCAGGAAAGCAACAGTCGGATTGATTTAAAAAATTAAGAACAAATAAATAAAAGAAATATTTTCTAATTAATCCTACCACCAATCTCTTTCACCCTTTCGGGGTACTCGGGAGAGCGTGGGGTAAGTATTTCTTTTACTTCCTTGATCAAATAAACAACTAAATCAAAAATAAAGATAAAACTAACTAAAATTGGAAAATCATAAAAAAAGACACTGACACAAATCCCCCCAAGGAGGATGGGGAGTGGGCTCTGAAGAGCCTACTCAAAGTCTTTTATTACAATATTTACAAAGCTCATGAGAGGTGGATGCATTTGGTTCTTACAGATCTGGATCCAAAGGCTTACAGGTTTTGAAAAATGAAGAGGAAGAAGGAAGATGCTCCGAGAGGCCTTGGATGGCCTAGATCTTTAATTTTCCGGAAACACTTCCCCTTGTCTTTGCATGAAAAATGTAAAACCAGGCACCTGAAATGCACCACATGTGCCAAATCAGTTGTTAAAAGCATAATAGGATCTAGTTCTACTCAGAATAAAGCTTTAAGATTAGGATCTAGCAATGTACTTAAATAAATCAGCCTTTGAATAATCTTTTAAAAAAGGAAACCAATTTACTTAAGCATTTATAAAGTAACCAGAACCAAAGAGGAAATTTGATTTTAAAGGTGAAGGAAACAAGGAAAGAAGGAAATGCTCAAGCAGAGTGCCCAGATCTAAGGAATCCAGCGGTGGGAAGCGGAGGGACTGTGTCTTTCTTGAAAATGCTTGAAGAATGGTAGATTCAACCAAGATCATCCACTCCAATAACGCTAGGAAACCTGCATCACTAACAATACTTGCAGAAAGGGATCAAATCCGGTATTTCAACAAATGAAGATTGAGAGAGCATAAGTACAACCTAGTACAGTTTGCTACTCTTAGATCTTTACAAGCAGAGAATAGTAAATGAAATCAAACTAGAATCATTTACCCTATATGTTACCAACAATCTTAAGGCCAGATAGATCACCACATTAAGCAAAGCAAAAAGCAGCAATACAGTTACCTCATGTGCCCGTGACAATACTCATCCACACACTAATGCAACACACCATGGACCTCCAAAGTCTTTCTATTAATCCATAAAATAACATTACAATACAAAGCTTCATAGCTTGGGCGGAGCCTTCGGTCCTCTGACCATGCCAAAATGAGGAAACGAGCCCTGCTTAAATAGGAAAAGAGAAACCCAGGGGGGCCTCACCAATACTGAAGATAAACCCGGAGTTAACTGAGCTTGAAGTGAAAAGGAAGTGAAGAGGTGATTGACACCTCTCTCACTTAACTCACCATTAGCCTGCCAACACACCCAATCAATGCCAACACACTCAATCAACCACCCACCAAGATTAATTCGACGTCAAACCTCCTCACGCGTGAGCTCATGAGAGTTGGTGAAATGGAGAGGTGGTGATGTCATCCAACATGATTCGCTAGCATAGGAGTATAACAAGGTTTAGAACAAAACTAAAGCGAAGCTTCCAAAGTAGGGAGGGGTCCACCCCTTTCCCCACTTGCTAACCTCCTCTTGCTTCTTCCATTTTATACCATTTATTCGGTAGATCATCTAATGTGTTTGGAAATCAGTGAGGCCAAACACGCTCATCTTTATACCCTAAGCTTCTCCATTCTTTTTCACATATCTTAATGTGTTCCTCACGGTCTTGGCCTTGTGTGAAAACTGGAATGTTTGATTGTGTTATTAATTTCTTTCCTCTGAACCTTTCAATAAAATACGTAGATGCTATAGTCCAGGTTTGTAATCTCGCCTGATGTGTTTCCCACCACCGCGCAGCTTGTCTTGTGAATGTTTCGACCAAACTCTAGAGTCAGCCTTGTTCACCTATAGTTTTAGAAACTTGTTCGACATGAAGTGGCAGTGATTCACGTTCTTTGTATCTAAGTGGTGGTCGATTTGATGACTCATTCGTCACCGGCTAAGTTGCACTGAAACGAATACGGGAACGGATACGGAAACAGGGAGGGAAACGGATACCACAAATTTTGAAAAATGTGGGATACAATACAGCAAGGAAACGGCAGCAAACTTATATATATATATATATATATATATATATCAAAAAGGCCATGAGACATACATACTTTAGACTACCATCAGTCAATTAGATTTAAAAGTAGTTGTTTCATTTATAACAATTAAAATCAGCAAACTCAAATATTGTCTTAAACAATATTCTTCTATCTCAAGTGCCATAGATAAGTCACCCGCTGGCAAGCATTTAAACAGGAACATGTCAACTACTTCTAAACATTGATTTCAAACCCTAAAATTATTTGATGGATGTATCCAAATGTTACCATCTAACAAATATTACGTTGTTTACACCTCTAGAAAAGTGTTAAAATTTGTGATTAAACACAATTTTTTATGTAAGACAGACTCAACTATGTTGTATTTAGGTTGGTCCACTCACTGACGAGACAATCAACTAGGCAAGTGAGAGTCAATTGACCAACCGATTGGTTCCAAAAGTGACTAACTGACTGGCTCTTGAAGGGCCTAAATTCATAGGATTGTCTATGATTTGCAACCAACTTGGATATTCAAATTTGACATAATCAACCATGTTTTAAGGGGATTAATTAAGCACACAAGTATAAATAAGTGAGCTCATGTTTTAGTGCAACTTAGGTGTGAGTGTGATGACATGCAATATTGCACTCTAGGCAATAATAACATCTCTAGACACCAATGAGTTTCCTTGGATATGTTGTTTATGTTTTATGGTTTATACTAATAAAAATGCTTGAAATAAGATTAAAATATCACATGCACATCTTATGGAGAACTGGCTAAACGACGCACCATCATAATTCTCTCCACAACATAAGGATATTGTTGATGAAATTGTCATTGATGCCAACATGGACTTGCAGTGGCCCCACGAGATGTCATTGATGCCACCAAGTCCCACCTGCAGTGCCTTACAGAGTGGGTTTGTGCCTTGAAGCACTTTGTACCTGGTTGACAAGGTCCATGTACCCACAAGCTTGGATCTTGAAGCCACCACCTTGCTGATTGTGTTGAAGACCCTGGAGATGGTCTTCAAGCCTTGATGGACGATGGAGAAACCCTAGATGGGTTGGAGAAGCATTAATGACCCATTCTGTGGTCATTCATGCTATGATGATGTCATGGTACCCCAGAAGAAGACCTAGCATCCCCACAGAAGATATCTTGACCCTTGGCGGTCCTCTTGTGAGGTCCAGGTGGTTGAAGAAGCCTATGAAGCTTCTTACTTGATGAAGAAACCTTGAAGAGGTCCTTGGACCCACGATTGATGGTTTAAAGGTCCTTGTACCCCTGTCACCTGAAGGAATGCATGATGGGGCCCTTTTGTGTTGGTGATGATCTTGAAACCCTTGGAGAAGTCTTGGTTGACATATTGAAGCCTTTGGAACCTTGAAGGAATGGTGAAGGTAATGTGGGTCATTTGTGTGGTGATGAGGTACTAAAACCCTTAAAGATGGTGTGTTTCTTGTATGGCTTGATAAAGGACATGATGACCATAAAGGGTCGACTTTGGAAACACACCCCTATGATGTGGCAAAGAATTACATGAAGGAATGGTTTGTGTGACAAAATAGGAATACAAAATGACAAACTTTTTGACTAATTTGTGGACAAACATACAACATACCCTTATTTATGATGACCATTGAGGTGGTAAGTTTGTGTGACAAAATAAAAATGAGATAATAAAAATAAATAATCAAACCTCTATTTTGTGAAGTCGGCTCATTCAAAATAAATTTAAAATAAAAATATATATGTCGGCTCAAAAAGAAAAATAAATAAATAAATACATAAATAACAAGTCAGCTCAAAAATGATTTTTTTTGGGCGGAAACTAGTATAAATACCCAGTCGAAGTTTCATTTTGAAGTGTAAAAAATTCGGACAGCTCTGCAATTTCGGAGGTTTGACTGAGGCAGCCGCAGTGGAGCAGTCAACTATGAAAAACGCAGGTAAAGTCTGGCCTGAGGTACTCGTGGGCAGCATAGCAGCAGCAGACTCATTTTTTTTGGTAAATTTTTGCAGCAGTAAGGCAGCAGACCCTCTTCCTCATCCGAATTTCCACAGGGAAGGGCATACAAACTTCTCCTTAAAAAACAGTCAAAAGCCCGAGTTCTGAAGGTTCTCTACAGCCTGAGTTTATTGACAGTAAACAATCTTCCTTGTAAGACACTGAAGTTACAGCTCTGGAATTTGTGTATGACTGAGGTAAAAATTCGCTGACTGTGGCAGCAGCAGAGGTACAATTTGGATCAGCAGACAAATTATTTTTTCTTTTTGTGACAGTCCAAATCTTGGGCTTGTCTGGGGTTTTTAAACAAGCACAAAACAGTCCCGAATTGTAGCAGCAATAAACACCTTTGATGAGCAGCATGTGAGCAGACTTCCAGTGGATTGGTGGACAGACCTTAGACTGCTGGTTATTTTAGATAAGGAGTGCATGCAAAGAACCAAATGAAGACATGAGTAGCATTGATGCTTGGACAAACTTCTTGATGTCTTGAAATGTCATGACAACAGTATGACAGTGACACGCACACAATCTAGGTACAAAGTGATGTACACACAGTTCAAGGTCAAGGTATGAAGGTATGTTATATGCAGGCATATGTATATGTACAGTGAAGTGTGATCTACAATGCAGACCTATTATTGATGATGATGAATGCCACTTTATACACTTGAAACATTCTCATTAATGATGTTGTATGCCTTATGATAATATCCTTGATGAAAATGATGATACAATGATACAGTAGTTACACAGTGTTGTATGTATGCCCAGTAATGGTATATGATGATTATGAAACGGTGAAGTGAAATGATATACTATGCAGTATATGAAACAGTGGAGTGTTGAAAGACAAATGAAGACATGATGATGCATACTTATATACTATGAATGTTGTGCAAGAGTGATGTTATATACTATGATGTATATCAGCATTTTGGGCATGAGCATAATGTGCTTAAGGCAGCAACAGTAAGAGGATATAGAACAAGTCTTACAGATAAGATGCTTTGATGATGCATGTCTGATGATGAACATGCAGTGTATGAGTGATGTAAACAGCAGATTGAAGTTCTGGGTCTGACTTGTGGTTAGGGCTCTTCCTAAACCTCATACACAGTATACACAGTCCAATTCTATGGAATTTATTGAAGGTCTTCCACAATATCGACACGAAGTCCAAGTC
>LPNX010568095.1:27682-69887 GCA_001517045.1 Pseudotsuga menziesii
GCCCAGCAGTGAAGAATGATGATCAGAGAAGAGGATGAGCAGCAGAGGTTGATAAACAAAACCATGAGCAAACCTAACAAATGATGATGAGCAGATGATAAGCAAATTATGAGCAGTGTTAATGAGTAGAGGTGAGGAGCAGAGATTGAGACAATGAGCAGCGTTGATGATGAGCAGATGATCAGCAGTATTGACTAGCAGCAAAACAGATTGAAGAGACAGATGATGTTGATGTGACAGTGAACTTTAATTGTAAAAGCAAGCTTGTCTTGCTTTTGAGGTTAGGATACCTCAAACCCTTCTTAGCAGGGTCTAAGAAAACCAGGCAGGGTCCTGGATGCAGAGTAGGTGCTCTTTGTATCAGTACGTGTTGATTTTACCTAACGGTTGTAGCCGGACCAAAACTAATACAAAAAGATTACAAAATTATATGGTGTTGTGTTCTTTTGTGTTATGATTCTTGATGGTTCAAATGCTTATGCTATGTGAATGATGAAGTGAAAGATGTTTATGAAATGATTATGAGATTGATAGAATGATGAATTGGTAGTTAATTGTGACAAGCTAAGAAAAGGTTTAAAATTGGCTTTACACTGATTCACCCCCCCTCTCAGTGTCTAACAAGGGATATGAGTGTACTAGCAATGGAGTAAATAAGGCCATAGGTCAAGGGTTCATACTAATTCAAAAAGGAAAAGAAGAAAACTAGTTTGTTGGAAGATTATTGGAAATATGTGTTGGTTTATGTAACCCTTCATAAATGTAGTACACTATTTTGTATGGCTAAAGTTGCCATTGTATCAATTTTGATATGCAAGTTTATTTATCACATATGCAAGTCATTAGGGTTTATTTAAAACGAAGTTGTGAGGAATTGGCAAAAAAATTGAAAAGAAAAAAAAAGAAAACAAATCATTGTACTTCTACACTAGGCTGTGAAACTATCACTATAGTAGACAAGCATTTGATACAATAAAATGTCCACAGATCAACGATTTTTTGAACCAACGGTAGGCCTCTATCAATTTTGGAAAATTACAATGAAACACAATCAATGAGACATAAGATGTCAAATTTACCATTCACCAATTTAGGATTAAGGTTTTGCTCTTGATTTATAAGCTTTGAGGCTTTATATCTATGTTTTGAGGTTCAATTTAGGGTTATGGTTTTATTGTTTGCCTTTGGGGTTATTTATTTGTTTATTTCCATGTCAAAAAATCAATATTTCTAGTCAAAAACTTACCCTGTAGTAGCTGAAACGTTTCAGAAAACTAGGAAACTGCTGGAAACGTTTAAGGAAATGGCTAGAAACTCTGGAAACGTTTCAGGAAACGACTAGAAACGGAATGGAAACGTTTCTAATTTTTGGATACGGCTTGGAAACGTTTCAGTTGTGTTTCCAAGCCGTATCTCCTCCGTTTAAGTTTCCGAAACGGGGAACGAAGTTTCCCCTCCCCATCCTAGAAGTTTCCGGTAACTTAGGTCACCGGTGACAAGGATGGATATTCTCTAATTTTCCGTTCAAATATCTTGGGGATCGAAGTGACAGAAAAGCATTGACGGGTTTTCGTTTTGGAAATAGCTTGGATAGTCTAGCATTCTCTTGCTTGTAGTTCGTAGTTTTTTAGTTCCCAATCGTATAGTTCGGCGTCCGAATTATACCCGATCGAAACAGGATTCCCAAGGTGGAGTTTTCCATATGCATTAGGTTCAGTGTAATCTTCATTGTTCTGTCTTTGATACAATTGTCAAACGTCGACATCCTCGTCGATGGGTTTTGTCCAAGGTTCTCCCTGGAATGGGTGAATTGGAAAAATGACTTTTTGCCCATTACCTTTAAGTTTAATTCTTTCTGTATCTAATGAGATGGATGCTTTCATTTTTCGACCCCATGGTCGACCTACTAGAGCAGGAAAGGAACTGTATCCTTCCTTAGGTTTGATTATTTCGAAGTCAACTTTAGTCGAAATACCTTTAATAGTCGTGTCGACATTTTTCTAGGCCCCAACAGGTTCGATTAATCCGTGGTCCGCTAATTTTAAAATATATGCCAGATTCATTCAATCGAGGTTTGCCAAGTTGTTCCCATGTGGTTTTAGTCATTATGTTTACCTACGATCTAAAGTCGAGAACAACTTGTCGGGCGTGGTAGCATTCAATTTCGAGGTCGACTAATGGGTCTGCATCGTTTTTGTCTTTGTGATTAAGGCTACATATACTTTTAGCCTGTTTATCTTCACCATATGTATTTTTAAGATTGTACATTAAATCTATTAGTTTTGCAACAGACTCATCTGTGTTTATCAGTTTGATTAGTTCGTTAGTAGCCTTTTGTCGAGAGTCATCATATTCTTCATGTGCTGTTAGTTCTTGGAACATTATTGATGCATCGTTATATAATCGTTTTTGTTCAGCCTGGTTGGGATAGCCTTCTTTGCTTTTTATTTTACTGATTTGCGGATTATCAATGCCAATTTTTGTTCCTTGTCAAGTTACAATTTGTAAATTCTTAGTTTGGACAATAATAGATTTTCGAACCCTAGACAAGACATTAACATTATTTTTATTATGTATTTTTTCAAGCATGGTAGGGAAATCCTCTAAAGAGTGATCGCCTACTCCACAACTTGTACAAAATTTCCAGTCAATCTGGTCCTTGTACGGACAGTCCGCATGTCGATGTCCCTTGTTTAGGCATGTATAACACTAGATGGGTCGACGTGGTCGGTTTTCGCGTTTTCCAAAATATCGTCCTCGGCCTTTGAATCCTCTTTGTCGGTTGTAATTGTCGTTACGGCGCTCGTATCTACGACCATCATATCTTTGGCATTTGTTTCTATCATTCCAGTCGTTATTGCCATTTCTTTCCTTGTTGTCAGCGTTATTATTTTGAGTGACAGCACTAGTCTGATAAATTGCTTGGTAGTTCTGTCGATTTTTCAAATTTAACTGACATTCTGTTGTCGAGTGTCTTTTGACTTCACAAATTGCACACCATAAAGCTTGTTCATTTTTCATGTTATATGAGCAATCTTTTGTTGCATGTAAATCATGCTCCTGGCATATGTCGCAAAAGCAATTCGTTTGAACGAACCGGATGTCCTGTTGACAGTCATCTTGTCAACAACAATCTTTCGTATGACTGGCCATCGAGCATTTGGTACACCAGACATCATTTCCTCTAAGGCTCATTTCTCATATTGATTTTTGCATACTTTCAAGTTGTTCCTCAATACATCGATCGACAGGATTTATAGGATAATCCTTGTCCATTTCAATTTGCAACGCTTTTGTAAGTGCATCTTCGTATGTATTAAAGTTATCTAGTTGAATGTGCATTCGCATTTTATGTAGTAATCCGGCAACAAACCACTGGATTAATAATTGTTCATCAATATTATATTCCAGTTGGCTCGGCAAGTCCTTAAATCTTTTGTCATATTCCCGTACTGTTTTAGTTGGCTTCTGAGCGGTAGTCTTCAGCTTTTTAGCAGCAAGATGCTTTACGTCAGGAGTTTTAAAGAAAGACATAAATTGTTGCTTAATTTGACCTTTTGTTGCATTTGGCATTTTCTCTATGTAGGTCATGTACCAAGTTAATTCTCTTTTCCGAAGAGCACCAACAAACTGCGCCATTTGACGATCTTCGCTGGTAATGACGTTGGCCTCCCATATCGACTCACAGACAAACCAATGTCGTTTGGGGTCTTCGTCTCCCTCATAGAGTGGAATATGAGCGATCATGTGTGCCATAATCGTAGCGTCTTCGTCTTCTTCTATCAGTGGGGGTGGTGGTAGTGGTGGGTCACTTCCTGTGACTGAGCTCTTTTCACAACTATTTTTCAACGGAATTTTTGTTTCCGTCTGTAATGTTTTCCGTGTCAGTCGGTTCACTTTCAACTAAAAGTCAGTTTATGTCGATTGCTTTTGTCGATACCCAAGTAAAATTTTGTTCAAACTGGGGTGTTTTTACCGGTGATACCGACTGTTCTGAAGCTGGAATTGGCTGGGGGGGCGCTCCTCCATGTTCTGAGTAAAGTAGGTGAAAATTGCGATTGGAAGAATAGGGCTGAAAAGTAACCCAATTCCCTTCTCGTGGTCGATGAATTAAAAGATGGTCGACATTATTTCCTTCACTGTCTAGTCGACTACATATGCCTACTTGGCCAGCTCGTAGTCCTAGATCTTCTTGGACAATGTCCTGCACTTGGGCACTCCAAGTGAGATTTGACGGGGAATGTGGAATTATATTTTGAGGTATGGTTACCTGGAGAGCTCTACCCCGCTCTATCCATAATTCTTCTTCCATGGCTGACAAATCTTCATCGAGGCCCTCTCCTTGTCGATCATGACCCGACTCTAACGGATTTTATTCAAGTTCTGTCACTCTACTCATCTTTCTTTCTTGTTGGAGCACAACAACTTGCTCTCTGATTTCTTCCCGCCTCTTTCTTCTCTTCTCCCGTTCTATTTTTTGTATATCTAGAGTGCTTTTGTATGTGACTGTTCTATTTTTTTCCTTTTTGTTGTGACTTCTCATTGTTGGCCCTGGTGTTTTCTTCATTGGTCGACTATTATTTCTCTGCTTTACTCAGACTTGACCATCTACCCCCCCATCGCTGACCCGAAATATTTTTAGAAAGCTCGGGTGCAACTGGTTATTTGCGGAGGAAGTACTCCCACTCTCTCTCTTGAACAAATTTTTCCCACTCTTTTTTATTGGATTCCCAGTTTGTGTTTCTTCGTGGTGTTTCAGTGAGGTCGTTGTAGAATCTCTCTTTAATGTTATCGACAAAGACTCGTTCTTCGGCAACTCGCTCCTCACAGAATTCGTCAGTAATTCTTTTGAACCACTCCGACAAATTTGTGCGGCCTCCTCTATTCAGTTTTTGGCGTCATTGCCGTTCTTTTTTACCTACCAAATTTTTCATCCCAAAGTTTCTTGAGTGCGCAAGGGACGGACTTGACAAACTTTTCATGGTTTCAGAGAAGAATTTCTCTTTTGCTTAGGCAATAGTCAGCTTGTTTCTTCTAGCGTAATTTTGCAAGTAGTTCGTTATTTTACGCTCCCACCAGACCTTAATCTCTTGCTCTGATATCATCGGGACATGATCATTTTCATCCATGACATGTACCACCGGCAATGGAAAGGTTAACCGATGATACATATACAGATTCATATAACAATGATGTAAGCAATAGACAAGGAATAGTAGACAGAATAACAATAACTTATATTACTCAAGAACTCATGTGGGTTCATACATAAAAACTGAACCAAGTCTTTATTCGGCTCTACAGCCTATATATATGATTTACAAACAGTTACATAACTATTTGTCGGTTCTCAAACTGACACGACCTATGAGATCGACATAATCTACTTCTTTACAATTAGTCAGCTAAAGGACCTAGTCGGCTAACCGACTTAGGCTCTTCCGGCAACATGTCCTTAGCAGTTTCTAATCCTAGAAACAATGCCTCATACTCAGCAACATTGTTTGATGCTTCAAACTCCAATCTAAAGGCAAAGTTGTAGATTTGATTAGAGGAGAAATGATTACGATGCTCGCATCCTTTCCAGCTTTGGAATAAGCCCCATCAAAATACATTTGCCAAACCTCATCTACCTTTTCATGCTCAACATTTTCTTTAATGGGGCCCATGAAGTTAGACAAGATGGCATAGTTTCCAAAGCTATTAGTACAATGCACAAATTCATTTGCAGGCTTCTTAGGGTTTTCTACATGTCATTTCCTTTCCTTTTCCCTATGAAGAATAACCCTTGTGATTTCCGATGCAAGTATAGTTGCATACGTCCAATCCATTTGGATGTGTCCACCTAGCGTTGCAACCCACTTTCTGAACAAAAGCATTCCCTAATTATCCGGCACATCGATTACTACAACATCCATTGTAATATTGATGTCGGATACTTAGCCAATTTTACTTGCATGTATAAAATTATACCTACCACATCAACTTCTCTTGCATCCATTGCACAAACATTGTGGTAGAGTCAAGTGATCCTTAAATTTAATTGTTCCATTACTTTTTATTGTAATTACGTTTGATGAAGCACCTAAATCTAACATGTAGTTATGGAGAAGAAAATTGTCAACTAAAAGAGAGACATAAAATGGTAGGTGATATGTTGATGAAATTATCATTGATGCCAATATGGACTTGTAGTGGCCCCACAGGTTGTCATTGATGCAACCAAGTCTCACTTGTAGTACCTTGGACCCCTTATAGAGTGGGTTTGTGCCTTGAAGCACCTTGTACCTGTTAATGTAATTGTAACTTCGGAAGATATTCACCTATATATTTCATATTGTATTCTATTGTAACTCCAACGGAGATGTTTATTCCTCCGTTCGGGAGAGTCATTATTGTATTTAAGTCATGTAAAGTTATTAAGGTTAACCCTCCATTGTATGTCGGGGCATTAGACCCCAAAGTTAAGTTGTAATTGGGTTATTATACTCTCCTAGAGAAGTCGGCCCAGTCTAGTTGAGGAAAAAGTCAAGTGAAGATAAAGTATAAATAGAGAGGGTGCCTTTCTCATTTATTCATTCACTCACTCATCAAGTTTGCATGAGTGAGAGAGAAGACAAGTTCGCACAAGTGGAAGAGAGAGAAGTTGTTGAAGAGCATCTCCATATTTTGGGCTTTACCTTTGCTATTGGTGCTCATTCTATCTCTGAGGAAGTTGCGGGGTTTTCTCCTTTATGGTTTCCCCGAGGAAAATCTGCGACTCTTGTCTCTTGTGATTATTGCTATGCATGTTATTCTCTCAAATAAGATCCTAGATCATATTGAATAAAATTGTAAAAAGCTAACATGGTATCAGAGCCAAACTGAAAAGAAGGCATAGTGCAGCGGCGGAAGCTAGGGCTTCTTAATTTTTGGGTCTCTCTCCACGGATCATCAAGAAAAGGAGGCTAGGCTAACTCGCCTTAGCAAGGCGCATTTTTCTGTCGAAGCAGAATTTGATTCCAAGCATTTTCAATTTTTGGCATGTCACTACTGCGAGAAATGAGGTTTTTTCACAGAAGTGGAATCTTGGAGTGCAATCAGCATAGGATTGTTCTCCTCTTCAAAATCGAAATTTTGAGACCAAGATCGAAGTTTCTTGTTGGGTAAAACTCTAGGAAAGTCAAACCCTAGTTTGACTCTATACCAAAAAAATCAGAATTGCAGAAAACCAGCTTCAGATCCAGCCCAACCATCTCAAATTGGTAAGATCTAAATCTTTTGTATTTCCATTTGAGGTTCTCAATAAAGATGTCTCACCACACCAAGCTTGAGGATAAGCTTGAAGGAGCTCATAACTTTCGAGCATGGAAGTATAGGATTTCACTTGTCCTTGAAGAGAATGAATCGGACACCTACATAAATGAAGAAGTTCCAGTTCCAGAGGGAGATGAGGCTAAATCCTTACACAAGAAGAACTTGGTCAAGGCCAAGAGGATTATTGTTGATTCTATAAAGGATCACCTTATACCACATGTGTCTTCCTTAAAGACACCTAAAGAGATGTTTGATTCCTTGACCAAGCTATTTGAAGGAAAGAATATAAATTGGAAGATGACCTTGCGAAACCAGTTGAAGAATGTGAAGATCCGGAATGCAGAGACCATACAGTCATACTTTACAAGGGTCTCTCAAATCAAGGAACAACTTGAAGCTATGGGAGAAGACATAGAAATTGGAGAAGTTGTGATGGCCACCTTGAATGGTCTCCCTAGGTCATGGGACTCCTTTATTCAAGGAATTTGTGTTAGAAGGAAGTTAATCACTTTCAGTAGGCTGTGGGACGAATGCTCACAAGAAGAAGCTCGAATTATAGCTCGAGAAGAAAAGATGGGAAATGAAGACCAAGCTCTCACAGCACACACCAAGAATAATAAAAGGGAGCACCCTCATCACAAGAAAGAAAAACACCACCACCAGAATCAGAGGGATAACTTTAGAAGAACCAGGAGAGATCTATCTAATGTCAGATGCTATACTTATGATGAGAAGGGACATTATTCCAGAGATTGTCCCAAGAACAAAAAGAAGAAGAACAACAAGAAAAGACAGCATGCTCACACTGCAAAGGATGATGAACCTCCCAGGAAGAGAACCAGAGTAGAAAGTGAAGATTCTTCAAGCGATGAAGAATATGTTATGATTTCAGCTCTCACAGGTACTGTTTCACATGGGAGCAATGATTGGCTTGTAAATAGTGGGGCTTCCAAGCATATGACAGGATTTAAAGAATCCTTTGTGAATCTATCAGAACATGAGTCACCTCACAAGGTGAAACTTGGGGATGACTACCAATACCCTATAAAAGGAAGTAGTGAAGCTTCTTACAAGCTGAACTCTGGGAAATCTTTGAAGATGAAGGATGTCCTATATGTACCAAGACTCAAGAAGAATCTTCTCTCCATATCTGCATTGGATGCAAAAGGTATGAGGGTTGCATTTATTGATGACCAAGTTCTTATGTGGCCAAAAGGAAAGACCATAGATGATGCAGTAGCAATTGAAGAGCAAGAGGGAGGCTTATACAAACTGAAGGGCCAACCTGAACAAGCCTTGGTTCATGACTTCATGGAGCCAAGTAAATTATGGCAGAAGGCTTGCACATGTGCACTATAGAGCACTATCACTTGCAAGCAAAGCAGTTAACGGTCTTCCGGAAATCCAGACAAAGCATGAGGGCATCTGCAAAGGATGTGCGAAGGGAAAGAACATTAAGAAGTCATTTCCAAGTAGCGAGAGCAAAGCAAAAGGAATCTTGGAAGTCATCCACTCTGATGTATGTGGTCCAATGTCATCCAGTTCATTGAGTGGGTATGTATATTATGTTTCTTTCATTGATGACTTTTCTAAGAAGACATGGATATATTTCTTAAAGAACAAAGATGAAGTATTCAACAAATTCAAGGAATTCAAAGCCTTGATAGAGAACCACACGGAAAAGAAAATCAAGACCCTTCGATCAGACAATGGCAGAGAATTCACATCAGAAAAATTCAAGAAATTATGCAGAGATTCAAGGGTTAAGAGGGAGTTGACTACTCCATACAATCCACAACAAAATGGAGTTGCAGAAAGGAAGAATAAAACGATTATGGAAGCAGCAAGAGCAATGCGTCATGATCAGTATCTTCCTATGCATTTATGGGCAAAAGCTGCAAGAACAGCCGTGTATGTACAGAATCATACTCCACATAGAATACTGGACAACAAGACACCAGAAGAAGCTTTCTCCAGCAAGAAACCAGAAGTCAACCATCTCAAGATATTTGGTTGCCTGGTGTACATACATATTCCGAAGGAGAAAAGAACGAAGTTAGACCCTTCAAGAAAGAAGGGCATATTTGTGGGATATAGTGAAAGCTCGAAGGCTTACAGAATATACTTTCCAGGGTTCAAGAAGATCAAACACAGATTACCTCCATAGAGTTCAATGACAATTCATCCACTCAACAAAGCACCACACAAATTGAGCTCCAAAGTCTCTTTTATTTCTCAAATAAACAACAGTTACAATGAGCAAGCTCTTCCCAAAAATTTCCAACTAATTTCAATGGGAGAGATGCATGCTTTATTTACAACATGAAAGGCCCAAGAGGGCGAATCCATGAGTGAGAGTCCAAGTCGAGTTTAGGAGAAAAACGTGGATCATGATTGGAGTTTGGTGAAGAGAGATGGTGCCACTTCTCTTACAAAGTTACAAGAGATGTGCCCTCCCTTGGGCTTGCCACATCTCTTACAAAGTTACAAGAGATGTGCCCTCCCTTGGGCTTGCCACCTCTCAAACTAATGCATGCTAACTAAACCCAAGCACCACTTCTAAAATATATGCACCCTCAATCCTTCAATCATGCACTGCATTTCAAACATGGAGTTCACGTTGAGATATGTGCCCCTTTATTCATGGGATGCACCACCCTTAACTTGTGATCCAATCCTCAATCGAATCCACGAAGAGACACGCCTCTATCCTTGAAGGAATGATTGCCACATCATCAATTAAGTCGCCAATCCATTCAACCAAGTCACCATCAAAAGCGTGGGCCACCATATCTCATGACGTTTAAGTTTGGAGGATGGCAAGCCACCCAACTTTTAGATAATTCGCTAGTTCCAAATCTTAATGAAATATGACACCTTTAACCTTGGATAAAGTCACCCATTTTAGGGGACAAGACTGCCACCTCACTCAAACACGTTTAAAACATGTTTCTTTGACTTTTTTCAACTTGTCCCTTAGTCATTTTGTCGCATCTTTAGCATTAATTTGATATTTTGACGCCCCTTTAGAGAAATCGTGCTCTAAGTGACAATTTAGTCACCCAAAGCATATGAAAAGTGGGTTCCAGGGTAAAGGACACGCTCTGAGTGTGAAAACGAGCACCCCTACGCTAAATTCCGCCTTTGGATCATACTTATATGCCCTTTACAATTTTTTAATTAAAACATTAAAAATTCTTTGTTTTACGGGAAATTTTTATTTTTGCAAAATTGAAAAATAAACCTAGGGGGACCTAGCACATGTCCATATGACTCAATATTAATGTCTAGCATGTTCATATAGATTGACACATGAACTTTAATAACCTCCCTTGGTTTAACCACCAAGACGACCATTCCAGCTTTGGAGGAGCAGGTGAAAAACTCGAAAAGTATACATCGCTTATTCAGTATTGCGTAATTAACAAGGGAAAAACACCTTGGAATAATTAGCTTGATAACGAAGTCCTAGGAAGCCAAGTTCTTTACAAAAAACCCATGCTAGCCCATTTTATACAACCTCCCCACAGGGTATGAACATGTGATAAAATAGTGAAAATGGGGCCTTTGGAAAGCCTGAATGGACTTCTAAACTCGGAAATTGAACAAATACTTGTTCATCATTGGCGGCTCACTTGAAAGCCCAACTAAGTACAACTCAGGTGGTAACATGCTCCAAATTAGTTAAACTGGCCCTTTATAAGACAGGTCGAGGGTTTTGTTGCAAATTCAGAGGAGAACGGACGTTGTACTGAGGCAGGACTGAGACGTTAATACGCCCTCCTTCTAGGCTGAAGGTTGATTGCTGAAGCTGCAGCCTTTCTGAGGCTGAGATCATGCCTGTGGTCTGTGTATATGACCTTTTCATAGGGATGAAATAAAACTAGAGATGTGGCTGAGGCAGAGGGAGATCTTCTTCAGGTCAGCGGCCTGTTATATTTGCTGAGACTGAGGCTGACTGAGGGTTGCAACAAAATTAGGGCTTAAACCTCCACAAATATGAAGCGCGGCCCGCATAAAACAGTCTTCTCTTACTGTTACAGGTCTGCATTAGGGCTGAGATTTGGAGTGTACTGGCTGCTACAGGAAATCCTTTTGTGATCACTTCAAGGATCTTCTACTGACCTTTTCTTTTGTGGCTGCTGAATGATACCTAAATTGCTGAAAGGTTACTCTAGAAGTTATACTGATGGCTACAGGATTCTTTGACATGTCTGTCCTGACCACAGAAAGCACTCAGACCTACCATTAAACACATTCTATGGAAGACATTTATCAGTTGTCATGTACAGGCCTGTTGATGGCTGTTACAGTGAATGTTGACTGCCCAGACTTGGAAATTCAAATAAGATCATTTATTGTTGCTCAGGATTAGGATACATGCCATTCAGCCTCTAAACTTGACCCAGATTTTACCAAAGCCTGCTGCTCATTACTTCTGACTGCCCAACACGGAGGATGATGTGGATTTGCTGTTGTTGCTTCACAGAGAAACTACCCAGCATACTTTTTACTGCTGCTTGATTTGCCCAGGACTCAGAAAATGATGCTGGTACCTTCCTTCATTGCTCAGAAATGCTCAGAATTTTCCCACCTCAGCAACTAGGACACAACCATACAAATATGGGGGCAACAAAGTCAACAAGGTTAATTTAGAACCACAAACTTAGAATTTCCAAAATAGCAAAGTGGCTAGGCTTATCTTAGGAAAAGAATAAACATAAAAATAGTAACCACCTTATCCAAGCAAGGACCAAGGTACATCCTCTCAAGGACCAAAGTAGCAAGTGGGAATTCAAAAATAGCAAACGCAATCTCTCCAAAAAGGCATGTGGCTTCTAGGTTACTTTATTACCAAGTCAAAGGTCAAGCTAAGGTAAATTAGGGATCATCAAGGAAGGTGCACCATGCAAGGTCATATGAAAGCCTCCCAAGGATCAACACTGTCCAAGAATAGCCAAATATCTCCATGTTGGCCACCAAGTTCAATATAAACCATGCCAAAATGCAATCGGTCCCTAAAAAGTTCAAAGTGCTCGAAATGGCCTAAAATCAGACGTTGATGTTGCTCACCATACTGGGTCCCCAAATGTCCAACCACCTCCTAAATATAGCCCTGTCTCGAAACCC
This sequence comes from Pseudotsuga menziesii, assembly GCA_001517045.1. NCBI lineage: Eukaryota > Viridiplantae > Streptophyta > Pinopsida > Pinales > Pinaceae > Pseudotsuga > Pseudotsuga menziesii. Next base: position 40,109 of record LPNX010568095.1, read on the forward strand.
AATGAAACTCACACCATAGGCAAATCTTCCATCTAGGTCCTCAAATATGAGATCAGATCACTAATCAAACCACTCTCCGAAAGCTACTAAAAATAGTACTTTCTCAAATTTGCCTAAAAACAAAACGCTTTACACATCTCCCCAACGGGTGTCCAAAACCATGATCAAATCATGCAAAGCAAAATGACACTGCAAACTCACCCTAATCACACCCTTTGTGGGTCTTCGACCTCCCATACTTCTTTAAATACTACACTGAATCTATAAGTATGGGGCACCTATTGCTATCGCATCACCTGTCCACATGTACCCACGATGTGTCCTTTGCATGTACCTATATAAAAATAACATTTCCAAGCTCTGTCCAACCATCTATCTCTAATAATAAAGACCGATCATGTGCCAAGTTTGAAAGGCACTCAACGAACTGTTGATCCTGTGTCAATGGGCCAACTAGCCAATCCACCCCATAATGTACTCACGAACCATCAATGTCAAATGGTGAACTCTGTAACAATGAGCTCACACCACATGATATCCATGGACATGTGTGTAGATTAACGCTTACATTTGTAAGGTCAAACCCAATGTCAACAGGCTTGATATAAAATCTAACAAAATTTGTATGCATGGCATCCAACATCGCACCCAAATCTATGTGTAAATGTATACTACAAAAGCATCTATTCAAGTTTTTATGTATGTAATTATAATAAAGAATCTAATAAGCATCCACCAAGGTTGTCTCACATCTTTTCACCCAATAAAGTACCCTGTATACTTATTATGACTACATAGCATGCAAAAGTTGAATCTTTATGCAATAACAAGGACTAGGATATCCTATCATTGCTAGATAGCATGCACAAGCAAAGTCTTCAAGAATTACAACAATTAATAATCCCATACAATGCCTGCTAACATAAATATTCTCCTTACTAGTTTGGGGGGCTTGTTTGTGGATTTGTGATTTTTAAGGGCCTTACAATACAAACGTCTAACCCTTGCCTTCAGTAAAGCATGTGGCTAAAATCAATACTAACAATATAAATTTAATGCAAACATAGGATAAAAACAATTTTAAAAGCATCAACATCATCCAATCAACTTTGCTTATCATCATACACCTAAATATGCATAAATTCCAATCTAGAAACACCAAAATAACAACATAAACCTATAATGACTACCACAGCATATGCCTGTCAGAAGATACCACATTTGGCACTTGATTGCCATATTGAATATTCCTTGACAAATTTGTTTCTGTAAACCCTAATTACAGCAAACCAAAAAACAAGAACAACAAAAATAAGAATAATTGAGTTAATAATAAATATTGTGCAAGATAGCAAATAGGTTGTTCCTAGAGCGAGATGGCTATTTGTGGGGCAAGCTGGAACCATATAGGGTAAATTCCATTAGAACAAGTCATTTAATACAATTATGAGGTATGCATGAAGTCAAAAGGAGGAAGATCAAACTCATCGTGATCCAATAAGAAAACTTGTAAAGCTTTTATATATAGAACTAGATCCAGTGAACTATGTCGGCAGGACTTCACCAAAGGTTCAATCAAAAAATGAAATCAACTTCACTAATGTCAGATATCATTATACGGTAGTAGAGATCCACCTACTGTGAGTACAAATTCAGAGATTAGCAGCTTCTCCTTGTCCTCATCAGTAGGCAATGGCACCTCAAGACCTTGAACACATTCTCCAGGCACCTTGAGTCATGACATTTTTCTAGGCTCTCAAGTTCTTGACAGGATTACTTTCTTCTCTGGGACTCCAAGCTTTGTATGTTTTTATTTTTCGATGGTAAACTTTAGATTATAGGTCTTTGACCTCAAATGTTAGCTATGTTTTTGTCTGCACTCACACTCCCACTACGTATTGAATATGATGTACCTAGCAGACCCTTTGATCTATTTATGGCCATTCATTGGGCATTACTAAAACTATCTTATCTTATATGCAAAAAGCAACACAACCTGATGACTATAAATTGTCAATTAAGACCTAAATCCTAACAGAATGACATTTCACCTAAGACCAACCAGAGCCAAACCACTCTCAAAAGATAGGGCCTATCCACCACAATGAAATAGATACAACTAAATCATAGAAGGAAACACAATTTCCAATATTAGAAGCTAAGACACTATATTACTAAGCTGCTATGTAGGTTCACCTGACAATGAGTACAAAATATGGTCAAAGTCAAATTCACACCTGATTTTGTCATTTATTTTATTAGATTCAGCAATAATAATAGTACATGGTTTGCAAAAATATCACTCAAATAAATATTTATCAAAATGCAACAATGTCTATGTTTGATAGATGCAATAACACCTTTTCACATAGGCCAGCAACTTGAATTTGTATTAAATCCGAGTAATAAGTTTCTTACAATGATTCCATGAGCTCCCCGGTAATAACTGCTTGTAACAGTCTTGAATCGTTCTTGTCCTGCAGTATCCCACTAAATGAACAATGAAGATAAAATTTTCATACATTAGCAACGGAGCAGTATACCAAAAGTTTAGGTTAAGAAATTTACATAATAAATGCAAAATGGAATGAATAGATTAGTCATACAGTGAAACACCCCCAATTGTCAGATATATTTGCCAGTATACTTTCTTATTTCATGATGCCAATAAATAATACTCCCTCGAAATGGGTTTTTTGGATAAGGCTCCTTGATGAATAAGTGCTTGAAGCTGATCAATGTTTTAAGAGTTTCTTGTTAGCTCAACAAGCCTTTTCTACACCTCAAAACTATTGTCTTTTGAGATGTGTAACCTGAAGCTGAATTTTTAAGGTTTTGCATACTGCACATGCTTTAATTAATAGACAAAAAGCTTCTTATGGCTGATACATTTCAACTTTATTATCAACTTTTTTTATATGTTATAACTTACATGTATGTTTATAAATGTATGTGACGCCGCAAATAAAGAACTGATGTATGGACCCTATTGCAGTCTGATCATCATTCTTTCCACTCACACTTTTGTGTATGCCAACGCTAAATAATAGAGAGGTATTTCTGATGCATTTTTTAAAACAGTTTAAAGTAGAAGTTTCGTATAAAAACCAAAGTTTATTTAAGTATTCATCAATGTGTTAAATAGGAAATTTGTGATTTGCCCAACAATGTGGAACAAAACTGACTAAGGATTGGAACTTAAAACTAGCAATAAATGAAGTGAAGCCATTAAAAGACCTCAGAATATAGAAATCAACTGATAAGCAAACAACAAAGCTTCCAAACAGGATTTCAGACACTGTTACTGTTTATCCAGATGAATAACATAACAGCCAAGGAAAATAAAGTACTGATTCCAATTAACAACAGTATAAAACACAATCTGGTGAGGTACAGTAGTTAATATACAGAGTCCCCCAACTCATCTCAGATGGGTAAATGGTGATTCTAAGAGAAACCCAGGCCTAACTGGGTCAGGCAGGTCTTCTGGGATCACCCTGGAAATATTGAATATCCTAGAGATATGCTATCAGTTTTTTCAGAACAGAACAAATAACAAAGCTGAATTCGAAGACCTCGTTGTAGGAATAATGGAAGCCCAAGAGGCAGGCTTCAGAACGATCTGTTGAATTTTAAGCATTAGCATGAATACTTTAAAATTTGCAGACTAACATATAACAAATGACAAGTGCAGTAAATAACATCAACACATCAACACACTGAACACGAGTTTTTCACTGGAGAAACCTTTAAACGACAAAAACCCCAAAAGCATTAGTAATTCATCTCGTAAATGAGATGACTGAGTTCTTCAATGAATTCTCAAACCCTAATGGGTTTGTGCCACATATCCACAAATTATAGAAGATAATTTTTACATAGAAATGCCAAATTAGGGCTTTCTGCCTAATTTTCTCTCTCCTGCCTAGATAACTTAGACTGCTCACAAAATGCCAGGCTGCCCGAGATGACCTGCCTGAACTGCCCGATCTCTGTTTGGCCCTGCCCAGATTGCTCTGCCCTGCCCGTGACCTATTTGACACTACCCGGGCCCTGTTCTGCTCTGCCCAGATTGCTGCTACCCTGCCCGGATCTCCCGGGAGGGAAGCTCTGTTGTGCCCATGTCCTGATCTGCTGCCCGAAGGGCAGATCTGCTTCCTGGAGGGCTTGTATGCTGCTTGGAGGGCTTGGTTCATACCTGGCAGCCCTTACAGCCTTTCCTGTTGGCTACCCGAGGGTAGGGTGTAGACCCGGAACCCTCCCGGGCTAGCCTGGTGGCTGCCCGAGGGTAGGGTGCAGACCCGGAACCCTCCCGGGCTAGCTTGTTGGCTGCCCGAGGGTCTTGTGCAGACCCGGCAACCCTCACGGGCTTTCCTGTTGATGCTCGGTGGCTACCTCGAGCTTTCCCGAGAGAAGAAGAGGGCTGCCCATGAGCGTTGGAGAGGATGCCGAGAGGAGAAGAGTGTTATCGAAGGTGGATTGTTGCTGCTGATGGAGTTGGGGTAAAACCCTAAGACGTGAAGATGCAACTGTAAGTGAAACCCTAGGTTAGAGTTTCTCAAAACCAAGTGTGGGTGCCCTAGTTAGACTCATCCATGCTAGGGCATAACCACAAGATAAACTTCCTTCTTCTTTTGAACCAGCAAATACCTTCCTTGGAGCAACTGAAAGCATAAGATCAAGTGTGTGTAATATCGAAATGGATTGATCTTCTTTTATAGCCTTTGAAGACACCTGTAAGTGGATTAAAACTCAAAAGAACAAAATAATAATATTGTATTCTTTTATTACTTTGACTTTTACGTTTAGTGGTACTAAAGATCTTTTTGCACTTTCACTTACACTCCTTAGTGGTACTTGTTATCACCAACCTTGTAGCTGCCTGTGCAAGATGGATCCAGGATGGATGGTAGAGGGACAAGCAACTAAAGAAGTGGAACCCAGACTGCCTAGACTTCCAAAGAGATGGTTGTCACGCCAATCAAGGCAGTCTTCGCTTTATCTTGTCTGAGTCCAAGACAACAATGGGAGAGACCCAGATCAGATCAAAACAAACTTTGAGGTACGTAAGGTGTAAGGTGTTCAAAAACTCTAGATCTACAGTAGGATTTAGTAGCTGGATCAGGACTTCAGCAGTATATTGGCTGATCCAAAGCAATAATCCGATGACCTCTGGGGGAAATGGTTAGATCTAGGGTTTCGGTACTAGAAACTAAAGAAGATGATCTCTGCCTTGGGAAGCGTAACCGAGGCAGGATGGGCAGGAAAATAGTCGAGACTATCTAGTACCTGGCTGACATACTCAATGAAGAAGGTGAACAGGTGTGATTGTCTGAGTCATCAAGGAACAGCCAATTTCAAGGGGAAGAGGTCAATTCAGGGCTAGCGCTAAGGATGGGAGATCAGTGCCTTTCGTGCATTGGGCAATGGAGTCAGTATACACCCAGCGTTGAGGTGAACCCACCTAGGGTAGACCCTGATCTGTGGACCCAGATAAGTGTTTTGGTCCGAATGGCTTAGTTAAGGCAGGAATTCAGTCAAGGAAGGTTAGCGCTAGGGTTGGATGAGATAGATCTATTGATCTAAGGCCACCAGCTCAGCGTTGAAGAGGAAATGGAATTAGAAGGGCCTGATCTACACACTCGGTTCAAAGAAATTTAGGAAAAGTCAGAACCCGAAAAAGTCAAAGTTGAAGAATGAGGCTGAGAGGATGAAAAACTGATTTCTTCAGATCTAAGGCAAGTAGGTTGGATCTAGCTCAGTGTTAGGGGTGTTCTGGAGTGCTCAGGACTTGATCTATCAGCCTAGCCTGTCAGATTTCGGAAACAGTAAACTCCGGAAAGGATCAGTTTTTCAGTGATGGCGCTAGGGTTGTTTCAGTCTAAAATCCAGATCTAGGTCACACTGTCATGAATCTAAATAGCGTTGGGGGTGATTTGGGATGTGTGAGACCCGATCTATCAGTTTATGAAGTCAGAAATCAGAAAAAGTCAAAACCCTAGCAGGTCAAATTTTCAGTGGGGGCGCAAAGCAGTTTTCAGACAATATTTCAGATCTAGGTCAAACCAGCAAGAGTTTGACCAGCGTTGCAGTAGATTCAGTGAGTGGGAGGCCCGATCTATGAAACCCAGCAGTGGTTTGGCCAAAGATCGGACGGTTCTCGGATTTAGTACTTTTTAGGGTTTTTTTAGTATTTTAAGGATTTTCAGAAAAATGGAAGGAAAACAGGTACAATGGATTGAGATCTGCTAAGAGAAGAGAATTACCTGTTAGATCGTACCTAGAAATGCTTGTAGAAGCCTTAGTAGCGGTGATCCTTGCTATCTCGATCAATTCTGGAAGATCCACGTGATTTCTATGACGGATGTAAGCCCTAGGCCACCAATGCGCCCCCTACCCTGCATGAGCAAATGTCAACAATATCAGATTTGCTAAGACAAGATAAAGAAACCAAATGCTATAGGAAAGTAAAAAGGAGTAATCATAGATCACAATGACACTAATGAAAACCCCCTGATCCAAGACGAAGATAACCGAACGAGTTGAGGCCCCCCTGCAAAAACGCTCTAGCCAAAACACCCTCCTATAGACAAGACAATGATAGCAAAAAAAATATAGATCTCACATGAATTTCCACAATGCTAGGAAGCAGAAGACTATCTAATCACCATTTGAGAACATCAAATGCAAAGCAGATCCAGAAAATATCCACGGAAAAATCTTTCTATTATTCATATCCAAGAGCCAAAGACCCCTTACAAATGAGAAGCTCTCTCCTTTAAATAGAAATGAGAGAACCACAATCATAACCAAATCCTAACCACTTTCAAAACGAGTGGCTAAGATTAAAAGATAAAATATTATAATCAATGGTTGAGATGAGCTCAACATACAATACATGGATCAATATAACCATAAAGTACCAATGTGGACTAAAACACCCAACAAGAGGGTACTCCACTCAACAAGAAAATAAATGAAGCACATGGTGGGTCCATGGAGTGTTAACTAAATCCCTATGGGTGCCCCATGGCACAATAAAATAATACAATATTTTAATTCTTTGACTTTGTGCCTCCTTGAGGAAATCATGAGCCTCCCAAAAGCTCCAGAAAATAATATAAAAATGCCCAAAAAATAGGTGTGGGCCCAATCAGGTGCTGCAACTGCTGGAGAAGGTGCGGAGGACATCACTCTCATCATCATGACTCATCCCATGTCATTTCCTTGCCTCAGTAGCCCAAATCGATTTCTTCAATAGCCATTTAATCATTTTTTAATCTGCTTTGAGAAACGTGAACCTGCCAAAACAGCCTCCTAGGGTGCCTGCGTTGTCAAACTGAGCCCACCATGCTCTCTAGGATGGCTGTACTATGGTACAAACAAGTGGCTACACCCCCTATGTCCATACAACGCCCTAGGAGATACAAATAAAACATCTTCCTGCTCAGACATATCATCCTGTGAAGCAAAACTGCATCAGAAAGGTCAAATGAGCTTGATCATTTCTACAAGTGCCCGGAACTCAAAATAAACCATCTCATGAGACTCAAAGAGTCCCAATCCATCTAGGGTGTATACTCATACCCCTCTCAGGTCTCTACCTGATCATCAACCATATCCAATAGAAAATATAACCATCTGTAAATGATCAGATACCAATAATATAACTCAGATTATCATCCATCTGCTGCAAGTGTTATAAGGCTAAGTCATGCTCTACAACTCATTTAAGCAACAATCACAACAAGTAGCAGTCATTTCCCTGTCGGTGTATCAACCAAATACATATATAGGGTTTATTTATTATTACTCAGACTAGACTTTCAGGGCTATACTCACTTCATAGTTGTAGTCAATTTGCTAGTGACGAGTGAAGGATGAAATTTACAAGGCTAGGGCAAAGGATGACTTCCTACTTAACATCATGACACTTTGGATATGAAAAGAAAAAACTCACTAAAACCAATGCCGGACAAACAACAACACAAGGAATGGCAGTGCCTCACAAATGATTGAGTTGTTTAGAGAGTGCTTATTCAACTTAGGCATCATGACTAAATCAAGTTTGATCCAATTTCATTAGGATCATCAACTTTATTTCCATGGCCCTTTTTGGCCTATATGACCCTTTGGGACTTCACCAGTGCTTAAAAGCACAGCTAATCGCAGTTTTCATCCGAGACATATTTAAATTCATAAGGTCAGCAATTTTTGGATATAGCATATATTTAACCATTGCTTTTTTGGACCTTTTCTTATACCCTTCAAGGGGTATTTTTAGCATTTCATTGCTCTTGCCCTTTTCACATATGTTAAGAAACACAGTTTTAGCATTTTCATTTTCCATGGGTGCATATAAACATATCCAATATAAGTAGTACATGAGCTTTCAGTTTTAGTCAACAACATCTCAAGCGACCAGGGGGAGTTCTGCACAGTGCCAAACATCGAGAGAACCGACCAGAATGATTTGGGCATACAATCCAACTCACCAAAGGAAGGTTCTGTCACCAACTCAGAGCCGAGACACAATATAAACAGGGAGGTTTGTCCAATAAAGGTTCTAGCGGGGGAAAAGGTCCTCCATGCCATAAGTCAAGAAGTTAGTCGAGTTGAAAACAAAACTGGAAGGTAATGGATGGGTGGAGATAGTGAAAGGTGAAGCCAACACCAACAAGCCAAAACAATGGTGGGAATGATTACCTCTATTCTCCCTAAGGAGGGTAAAACCAATGAGTAGAGATCACGAACTTCAAAGTAAGAGTAGGGACATCAATACATAATACAAATACATCCAAGTCCATATAATTATGACCGCCAGATCATGACACCACATGTTAATACATGTCACAAAAATGAGTATAAGAGCAATGATAACCACAACACAATATAAAAAGCTGAGTCATAATCATGCATATAATCCATCTGAAACATCATCTGTCCAATGAGAAAGCATTGATATAAATCTGGGCATCAATAACTGCTCTGTAATGACTAAATGGCTACGTCGGTCCTCAAATCTGAGTCATCTGAGACTTGGTCCTGACATGGGAGAGTACAATAGTCCACAAATATAATTATGATCCGGCAAAACTGCTCATCTCAGCATCTCATATGTAAGAGATCTGGCTGAAAAAAGTACTGTGACTGAAAAATAGAATATGGTAGCCTGGCTACTATATATGTGATAACAGTACTAAGGGTCCTTATGTATTTTAGACTTTTACTTTAGCCTTATTCAGTGCCTTATGGTCAAAACAAGCAGTCAAGGTGGTCCTTCATCCCCACTCAAAGTACATCATCATAAAAAAAGAGAATTACTAATGCTTTTATCTCACACTCTATATGACACCAAGATCGGATACTAAGGTGTCTTAACCAAGGGTAGCTAAGCCTTGGAGAAGATCACAAAGCCCACTGATCGAGGGTCAAAGTGTCACACATGCTCAGACCCGGTCTAGGGATTATAGTGTAATCCTGGTAACAAACGAGGTGCCTCAGCCACAGGCTGCATAATTTGACACAAGGTCAAATACTTGGTAACAGACCAAGCGCCTCCATTCTCTCAGAGAATGGCCCTCAACCTAAGGCTGAGCCCCTAGTCTCGGACTACGTTAAATTCCAGTAACTAACCAGGTGCCTCCATTCAAAGAATGGCCACTCAGCTCTAGGCCGAGTCCCCCAGTGATAGACTAGTTCCACATCCTGGTCTTGGACCAAATGTCACCATTCAACAGAATAGTCACTCAACTCAAGGTTGAGTCCCCCAGTGCTAGAACGATTCCATATCTTGGTCCCAGACCAGATATCCCCATTCAACAGAATGGTCACTCAACTCAAGGTTGAGTCCCCCAGTGCTGAATTGGTTCCATATCTTGGTCCCGGACCAGATATCCCAATTCAACAGAATGGTCACTCAACTCAAGGTTGAGTCCCCCAATACTGGACTGGTTCCACATCCTGGTCCCGGACCAGATGTCTCCATTCTCCTAAGAGAATGGCTCTCGATGCTGCTCAAAAAAATCAAAACTCCCTCTCAGCAAGAGAGGCATTCTCTGCCATGCCAAGCTTGTCACGAAAGTACACGAACTTTGATGTTGTCAGAGGCTTGGTCAGATATCTGTGATTTGTTCATCCGTACGAATGTACTCCAACTTCAGAGCAGCTCTTTGTACTAGGTCTCTGATGAAATGATACTTAATTTCAATGTGTTTCGATCTGTCATGAAACACCGAGTTCTCTGAAAGCTTAATGCAACTCTGATTATCGCAATGGATAATCGTTGAGTTAAGCTTTCCACCGAACAGATCAAATAGAAGTTCTGAGCCAAATTGCTTCCATGCAGGCATCACTTGCAGCAATATACTCTGCCTCTGCTGTACTCTGAGCTATGGATCCCTGTTTCCTGCTGGACAAAGAGATCAATGCAGATCCCATATTGAAGCAGTAACCAGAGGTGCTTTTCCAGTCTACTGCACTGCTAGCCCAATCTGAATCAGTGTATCCTGCTTATAATACTCCACTGCTGGAAGTATACCTAAGCCCATAGGTGATAGTACCTCGCACATATTTGAGTACGTGTTTAGCAACAACCCAGTGTATGTGCTTCGGATCGGACATGAACTGACTCAAAGCAGTCACTGTCTAACAGATATTTGGTCTCATATGCACGAGATGCATCAAGGATCCAATAAGTTGTATGTACAGAGTAGAGTCTACACTTTGTGAACTGGTGGCTGAGTCACGTAACTTTGTCAAGTTGGTAGTCATGGGTATGCTCATGGACTTGCAGTCTACAGAGTAGAGTCTACACTTTGTGAACTGGTGGCTGAGTCACGCAACTTTGTCAAGTTGGTAGTCATGGGTATGCTCATGGACTTGCAGTCCTACATCCCAAATCTCTGCAAGATATCCACTGTATACTTTCCTTGTGTAAGGGAAATCTCGCCTGGATTTTGCCAGACCTCTAAGCCAAGGAAATAATGCATCAAACCGAGATCCTTCATTTCAAATTCAAAGGTAAGCTCCCTCTTACACGATTTAATCAATTGTTCCTCACCTGAAAGAAACAAGTCGTCCACATATAGAACAAGGATCAAGATATGTTATGAACAACCTTAAAGCACAAGTTGGAGTCAACTGTACTTTTGGAAAACCCCAAGTTGTGGAGAAATCCATCCATCCTTGCATACCAGACTCTTGGAACATGTTTCAGTCCATACAAGGCTTTCTTAAGTTTACACACATCGGTCTTATTCCCATGAGTCACAAATCCTTTAGGTTGTTCAATATAGACTTCCTCATCAATCCTACCATTGAGGAAGGTTTTCTTTACATCCTGTTGCCGCCTTACAAGCACCTAGGGGGGAATTAGCGCAACAGAAATCTTCAAGCTGCTAAGTGCGTCCTTGGAGGCAAGTCTCGAGTCAAGTGTTGTAACCTAATCCTGACTCCTCCGTTTAGGCCACTCCTAACGGAGCCAAAGAGGGTAGTCCCTAAGAAAGAGTTGCTAAGGCTCTTGTTTTTATCAAGTGTGGATGAATTGTTTTGTTAGGAGTTTGGAATGATTTACTGACAAGATATTGCAAAGTAGAAATTAGATCAGTAGCATAAAGATACAACATTCATGACATGATATGACTGAAAGCAAATAAGTTTTGTAAATGAACCAATGCCAAATGGAGTCAAATAATTGCTGTTGAAGAAATGGAAAATGTTTTGCAGTGTACTTGGTCAGTTTTAAACTTATTCAATGATGAGTGAGTTAAGGGGAAAGGGGATTCCCGATATACCGTGACGTACTAGGAATATGTCCGGATTTTGAGCAAAGTGGGTCCGCATAGGAAAATGTGGGTTAGATGGAGTCATGGGGGGGATGTTCAACACTACACCAACAAGGATGTAGCCTAACAGAACCCCACGGTCGCTTTCTAGTTGTTCTCGTTTTTCTTGAAGAATTTTCCCACTGTTTTTCAGGTTCGTTACGCCGGATTTCCGTAATGTTTTGGGGAAGTTGATTTTATTAATGTGAGTTTGCTTATTTAGATGTGAGAAATCAATTAGACCACATTCTTGCTTTTGATTATCCCAAAGCTCAGGGCGAACCTGCGATGGGCAAAAGCATACACCAGAACGGCAAATTGTTTTATTCCAAATTGATATTATGAAACGAAAAAAGGTAAAATTGGTGAGACTAATTACTACAGCAAGGAATATCTTTTCCCCAAACCAGCAAGCTCCTTTGGGTAATTCGGTAGATCAATGTCGGGTTAGTGTTCGTTACTTTGTCCAAAAATGAAAGAAAGAAAACTAAAACTAACTAAGCAAAGGATACAGCCCGTGAAGGCAGATTGTGTGCATGTATTGTAAAAATAAAACGTTAGAAAAAGACAAACCATAAAAAAGACACTGCAAGACCCCCCAAGGGGGATGGACTATGGGCGCTGTGTAGCCCACCTACTTTTTATTTATGATTACTAACAATGCTTAAAAGAAAAATAAACGCCTTTTGACCCTTGAAGAATGGGTCAAAAAGGCTTACAAACTTGCTTAGGGAAGAAAAGGAATGAAGGGGGGAGATGGTAGATGGCCCAAAACTTGATTTTTCAGCAGCACCTCCCTCTCTTTTTCCTCCAACCTGCTAAAAACCAGCAAGCTAATGAAGCAAAGTTAGTGGGTTAATGCTTTAAAATTACATAAAAATACAATACTTAAGTACTTGTAAAAAATGGAAAAAATTGAGACTTTTAAATACGAAAGCAACTAGTGATTTAGATCTAGCATTTAGAGATGAAAACTTGCAATATTTTAGATCTAAACATATGCAAGTAAAGAAGAATGATAAACACTTTAGAGTTAATTTTACTTGCAATAATAAAGTAACCAAGAGAAAGAGAGAAATTTGCTTGAAGAAAGAAGGATCTCAAGCTCCAGCTTGAATGTAGTGGAGAATGAAGAGTTCCTGTGGCACAAGAAGCATTAGATCTCAAACAGGAGGAAGTGAAGAGAAAAAGGAAGCAACCAAGCTCCGAGTTCTCATTCACTTGTGGCGATCTGTAAAGCTATAAAACCTCAAACAAAAAGGAATCAAATCGTGTGATAACATAAATAAGATGAAAAGAGCACTAGTATTACCGACTACAACATGCTACTTTGCAGTCTTAGCTAATTAAACACAAGCAAGCAACTTGAAAACCTCAAATGCCTACTCTATGGACTAAATATAGCCTTTTTAAGCTAAAAATGATACCACAATTTGCATATGAAGAAATAAAACTAAGCTAATATCACCTCATGAAGCATAAGCATTCACCATGAAAAAAAGATCTTGCACACAATGGCGTCCAAAGTCTTCACTTTTATTCATAAACAATTACAAAACATTACAAGAGCAGAGGCTCTTTGCTTCCTTCTAAATGAGGAAGAACACCTCGCTTAAATAGGAAAAATGAGAGCAAATCCCAAGGGGGACGAATTTGCTAAGTGTTGGAGCTTTTTGAGATGATTGGGGGTGAACTAGAGGTGGTAGTTGACACCTCTCATAAGGTAGGTCACCCCCGCCTCTTTCTGTGACACATATACAAGAAGAGGTAAGCTCTATCATAGATAAATGTGCCTCTCTAAGGAGAAATTCGCCCCCTCATGGATTTGATTGGAACAAGCCGATTTGATCTTGATTTGGTCTCCAAATACCCCCAATGTCATCCTTAGTTAACTTGGAACATGTCTGGGACAAGTTCCCACTGATTTAAGGATGTGTTTGTTCTCCATATTTTCCCTTTTTCTAATTTTTTATTCACTTTTTTCTTTTTTTGGAGAGAATTTCACTTAAGTGATAAACAATCACTTAAAACTTAGGAAAAGTGGGTTTAGGGGTTAAGCGAGGGCTCTGAGTCCAAAAACGAGCATCTCCATGACCAAATTGGCTCCCTAGGCCCAATTTTATGACCTTTTGAAATTTTACAATTAAAATACACCTTATCGATGATTTTATTAAAAAATTAAAAATTAAAAAATCCTATGAAAGACTTAGCCCATGTCCATAAAACTTTGAGACTATGACTAGCATGGTATAATACATAGACCCTAGGCTTTAATAGCCTTTTAAGGCATAATCACCAATTTCACCATCCGGCTTTGGAGGATTTTGAGTTGAAAACTCAAAAATTATATGTCGCTTAAAAAAGCATCACATAATCGACGAGGGAAAAAACACTCAAGGATGATGACCTTGATGACCAAGTCCTAAGAATGCCAAGCCTTTTACAAAAGAAACCATCATGCTATGTCATTTATTACAATTCTCCAAAGGGGGTGTGAACATGCGAAAAAGGGACCACAAGTGACCTTGATGAAACCATGGAACTTCCTGAGCACTTAGTAAGAACAATTGATTTGTTCAATACTCTGGCGGCTCACTGGAAATCCACTAACTGCAGAATTAGTGGATAACATCTAGCTCCAACTGCGGGACGTGTGCTCGATCTAGTCTCTTATGCAAAGAGAGCATACGAGAACACCAAAATCTTTGGTTTCTATATCCTGTAAAAACATCTCAACTTGACCGGAAAAAACCTCAGTAGCACAAGTTTTATGAAAATGAGCCAATGATCCAAAAATTGCTTTATTTAAAATAATGACAGAACTAAAAATTTATTTATTCCCAAGTACAGAAGGAAAATATGAAAAGTAAATGTTCACTTTAAGGAGCTTATTTTTCCTACTCTAACCATGGCAAAATAAACTTTTAAGTTAAATCAAATATCCAATGTAACCATTTAAGCATTTATCAAATTTAATATTTGTTGCCTTATCTTTGGTTACCAACCAAAGTAAGGAGACATTTTTCAGAAAATGCAATCCTGCATGAAACTCCCGGATGGGAGGGATGGACGGGAGATTATAATTATGGAGAAGGTCATTGACATGCTTCCCAAACTAGCAAGTCCTCTTGCAGGATTCTTCTATCCAAGATTGGATAGGACTGATGTAAACCTCTGTATGATGAGGCAGATCAACATACTCATCACAAAGGCTTATCCGCTGATAACTCTGTGTGTAAGCCCCAAACTGCTCCAAATCATAAGGAACATCTGTATGTGAAGACGATGGCTGAAACAAAACTTCAACTAGTTGCACCCGATTTGATTCTTCACTGAACTGCTTCTCCAACTCTTCATTACGGATACTTTTGTTTGGTTTTACATGATATGACTCTGAATGATCATATAAACGGTTTGAATGCTCTTCTTCTCCATACCACATCTTTCCCAAGTATCCAGATCCATGCTTCCCTGTATGGACGTATAGTAGATTGGACTTCCACAAATTTCTGAATAGACACTCCTCTCGCTGGACATAGCATATATGGGATTCTCAATAAGATTTTCACAAGTTGGATTATCTATAAAATTCCAATAGTCATCACCGCCATCTATGTCAAATATAAGAGAGTCTTCCTCGCTGGTATCACATCCCTGGCTATATCCCTCCTCATGATCATAGTCATCTTCTTAAGAAAAAGGGTTACAAGGTAGTAAACCTTCCAAACTATCATCATTATGTTCATTACAAATTTCATCATAAGTTTCACTATATGCTTCTGAAATGGTTTCTTCTTGAGATTGGACTGGAGTACAAATGTGATCCTCATCACTAAAATAATCATGAGAGGGACCCCAATCTTCAATATTCTCTGTTGATGTGACATGAGGGTCTTCAACATTGTCTTCAATGAATGGCTCTTCATGCACAAACTCAATGGGATCATCATGGACTTTTGAAAATTGAGTGTTGTTTCCATGTTGATACTAGTTAACTTAGGCTCTTCCATATGAAATTCTTTCCAAGGAAAGAAATATTTCAAATTGGTCTTAATGAATGATTTAGCATTGAATGATTCAATATCATTTCCATCATAATGCCACTGCCTCAAAAATATTTCAAAGAAATTTGCAAGGGAAGTAGTAGATTTCTTAGGAATACCCTCATAAAACCAACACGATACAATCCCCTTCAGAGAATGGGCAAACATCAACATCACATGGTCCTCATGACGTATGTTGAAATCACTCATCCGTGAAAGGAAAATCATAACATGAAATCTAGCAGAGTGACTATTATCATACCCTCGAAATATTTGGAAGGGGACAATATGTCTATTCACCATCAATACAGTTTGGAAAGCCAGAGATTTTAAAGAAATTAATCGGAGGATGTGCACAGGAAATTCGTGCTGCAGTTTCCCTCCACTTAATATCCAAATCGAGAATCAGTGATCATGGGAGCATCTGGTACTGGAAGAGTAGGGTTTGTTATCTACTAATTTTGCACTTAGTGGATTTTCGGTGAGCCGCCAGAGTATTGAACAAGTACACTTGTTCATTATCAGAGTTCATAAGTCCGTCGGCCTTTTTCTGGGAGTCTGTTCGAAAAATTTTGTAACACATGTTCATAGCCCCTTGAGGAAATTGTAAAAAATGTCCTAGCATTTAAATTTTTATAAAAGGCCCGGCTTCCCAGACTTAAGCATCAAGCCAATGTTTTTTCCCTTGGTTATTATTAGTTGTTGAACAAACGACTAATGATTTTAGATTTTTTCTCTCACACCTTCAAAGTTGGGGTAGTCATCTTGGTGTTTCGGCCTTAGGAGGTTATTAGAGCCTTTGTGTCGGTGTTTTTCAACATGTTAAGCATTCAAATTGAGTCGTATAAACATGTACTAGGTCCCCCTGAAATTTCATTTGATTCCGAGAAAAAATATTTTTTTTCGGTTTTTTAAGCCATTTTTTAATGGTTTAAATGGAAATATTCAACAATGTAAAAAAAGTATGATCCGGAGTTTGTTTTTGGCGTGGTTGGGCTCATTTTCAATCCCAGAGAAGCATCTTTACCCAGGGGCTACTTTCACTATGTTTCGGCCGGCAGAAGCATCCCAAAAGGCATCATTTGGCTAACAAAGCATCAGAGTGGCATTTAATTACTAATTTGGGAGAAAATGCACCAAAAGTCAAATTTAATTAAAAAATGGTGAATGGGTGACATGGCATGTGGGCCATGTTGAAGTGCGGCCCTCTTCCACATGATATGAGTTAGAACTTTGGATAAAAGAAGTGAAGTCGATTTAATTCATGAGGAGGGTGACGTGAGGAGAGCTCACGAGTGGTGTGAGGGAGGTGGTGAATGGGATTGGGGTGGACCCCTCCCCTTTATTATAATCTTTTAAAACCATAGCATGATATCCAAAGTAATTCTATACTATCGCATGGTTTCAAAGGTTTGGGGGATGATGTCATGCTATGTTAAAAGCGTGAGCAGGGCTGCGCTAGAGTGGATGAGGGTGGACCCCTCTCTCAACGCGTTGAATAAAAAGGATGTGGCATATGTTATGTTCACAATCCTTATGTTAAATAATTTTAATCCTCTATCGCCAAGCTGTCGTACGGTTCACGTGAAGATCAAAGACTCGCACGTGTGGAGTTTGGTGAGGAGATTGTGTTGCCAACTTTTTGTACCATAGATGGATTAGCCACCAGTTGACAAACATGATAAATGTTTGATTCCAGTGTATCAATTGATCCGCCTTTTTGTCTAGCTAGTTTTGGCTAGTCGGTTTTTTGTTTGAATAATTATGACCATGGCCCCGCGGGGTTTGTAATAAAATGTGCTAGTAGGGTGTTTTGAGTGGTTCGGTCTCGTAAGACATAGAATTTCAACTAAGGTATTCCAGGGAGTTTTTTCCCCTTCACAATTATACTTTGCCTATAACCGAGTATAATTGATGAGATTTTCTCCTGCTTCCTCCAAAGTTGGAATGCCTGATTTTGAATTCTGGGTCTTGGGGGGTTATTAGAGCCCAACTGAGTATATATAAACCTATTAGATGGAAAAATTAAATTTGTAATGAGTTAATCATCCGAAACCCAAATTCAGTGATTGAAAGCTCTAACCTTAAGCCAAAAATCATTCTTGATCAGCCATTCAGCCAGATCCAACTTTCAGATCATCATTCGGCCACATAACGCATATTTTCTCAAAAAAGTCAGTTTTGGGGAAAATATCGATTAATTAATTAAAATGATTATTTTTGGAGAAAATCCAAATCTCTCCAAATTCATCTGAATTCAACGAAATGAAATGCAGAATGCCATGCCATCAGGCATTTATGATGATTGGAGTTAACAGAACTCGGCTTCAGTCAGCATTTAGTGAGCATTGAGTTATCATTCACATAGCAAAATCGCCTCCTTCGGTGATGACCACGTTTGGGTGATGTGGAGCATGCTCACTGGCTTGATGTTTTGATTGAGGTAGAACTGGGTCTCGCACTAATGATCTCTGGGTAGTGGCTCCTCGATACCTAGCATGTGGCTCCTCCATACCTAGCCGGTGTTTCCTCTACAAGCTCTCACGCCCTCTACTCCTCCAGGATTGCGCCCTCACACGTCTGGATTCATCTGGTGGTGGTTTTCAGTGCTTAGGGTTGGAGTGGGGGCGCCTTACCTAGGTGGAGGCCTCCCCTCACTCTTAACTCTCCATCTTCAAGTCTGGGCTCTCAGTTAGCTGCCAAGCCAGTTAGCTCAGGGTTTTTGGTTTTAGGGTTTTGGGTCTTCTCTCATTGTATAAATAGAGGCTCCTTTAGCTCTATTCGGATGGAACTTTTGTGCTGGAGTTACTCTGCAAAAATTGTATTAAGCTTTGCTTACATTTGATTAATCAGATTTTCGACTTTGGAGGTCCATCTCTCTTTGCATATGGTGAATGATTCATGGTTGAGGTGATACTGCTTCTAACCCATTGCTCCTTTTTACTTGAATGAGATCAGTTTATGTGTTAAGCTCAAGAGGGCCACTGTTGGCATGGTAGAGTAGTTATTTGTAGTTTCAAATCAGTTATTTATGCAAAATAGGTTCTAATCTTGATGAATATGAGTAGTTAGTTATACGTAATATTGATCTCGATTGAACTATCTTAGCATACTTTTCATATATATGATCTCACTTGTATCTGAGTTTTGGTATTAGCGGGCTTCACAGGTTGAAGAAAGGTGCGAGTTCAGCTACATCTAGCCCAAGCTTCAAGCAACCGGTCATTTAACATTTTGTGATTACAGGGCTTACAAGGATCGTTCTCTTCTCATTCGAAAGAAAGTCGGAGTCTTCTTCCATCTCTTATGGTCCATCCACCAGAAACATCTTTCTCTACCCTTCTTTTTTAATTTTTTTGCATTTGCTCATGAAATAGATCCAAGTTTCAATATTCATTATTCAGATTTGTTTTTAGGGCTTTTGCTAGATCTAGTTTCATTAGATCTAGGAAAAAATTTATGCTTTGCATGTGAATAATCAAAATTTTTCTAACTATAAAAATTTTTCCAAAATTTTTTTTAAATTTTTATTTTTGCATTGTCTTTCCTACCATCTTTTAACAATATATGCTTGCTGATTTTTTACTTCTATGACAGATATAGCGGAAATGTTGGTGAAATTCTGAAGAATCAAGCCCTAAAAAACTATAAACTCCCTCTTCTTCTTTTCCCCTTCTACAAATTGCTCCAAAAGCCTTCCAGGAATAAGAAAAGAAGCAAAAAACGCAGCAAAAGAAAGCATTGTAAACAAACTAATAAAGAGCAAGTGGGATTACGACTCCCACACCCCTCTTCCCCCATTTGGGGGAAGCTTGTATCGTCTCCTCATTTTCATGCTTTGCTTCATATTTTGCTAAAAGCGGGATAGAATAGTTTCAATTGTTAAAATTTTGTTTTTTCATTAAAGTTGGATAGTTCATTTCTGATTAGTTTATCATTCATAAAATATAATAGTAAAAAATGGTTTCTTTGTTTATTTACTTAGCTAATGCAAAGTTCGTTTACCTTTTTGATATAATTTTACTTACCCCCTTGCTTTCCCGATTAGGGCCTAAAAAGCCTGAAAAACACTCTTGGAAAGTTTAGATCTTTATTTTTCTTTTAAGTTTAATCAATTAATTAATTAAGTCTCTTGAACTTGTCATAACCCAAGTCAAGAGCACTCTCTATCGGAGAGCATAGTTAGACTTGCATATTCTTGCATAAGGCATTTAGATTAGCTAAGTCTCTTGAACCTTTGTCATAAGGCAAGGTCAAGAGCGCTCTCTGTCGGAGAGTCTTAATTAATCAACTTAATAAAATTTGCAACTCACTCCCCCATAATTAATTAACTTCGTTGTCTCCTTGCCGGAGTATGCTCTGACTGACTTCAAAATCGGAGTACCCAGAAACAGCATTGGATTTTTAATCTTGCAAGAGAAACATAATAAAATTTAAACCCCATAACCAACGCAACGACGTTGTAGAGAATTTCCAAGTTCTTCTTAGTAGAGGCGCCGAAACTCCCCGCTGTCTAAGCTTCTCAGCTTAGCTGGTCAATCTTCGCGATACTAGCCTGGAATATTGGGCGGGTCGTCGTGTCTTCAACAGATTAAACTTGGAACATTCTCCCGGCTCTTGACAAACCTTCGTCGACACCTAAGCAAGATCACCTA
Organism: Pseudotsuga menziesii; assembly: GCA_001517045.1. Lineage (NCBI taxonomy): Eukaryota > Viridiplantae > Streptophyta > Pinopsida > Pinales > Pinaceae > Pseudotsuga > Pseudotsuga menziesii. Next base: position 60,632 of record LPNX010568095.1, read on the forward strand.
AAATACTTAAAACATACCAAGAGCACTTGCACAACGTAATATTCACTAGCTTTATTTCAAGACTTGTTGTTAATTTCTTAAGGCATTGCAGAGTGTTGACTCCATAAAGGCATTGATCTTTTAATCTTTGCATAATTATTATATCTGGATCACTTGTCTTTGGAACATTTTAATTTCTATCTGTGAATGCATCTTTATAAAGTCTTGAGTTATTGCTTATCTTTTAATCCTCTTGATAGCAACGTAGATTGCTTTGTCTTATGTGTCAAGTTCATAATAAACAAACACATTTAATCACCATAACTCCTAAACAACACCCATCCGCATCCGTAACCATTTAAAACACTTTAACAACATTGAGCCATAGAAAACTCTTTGTTAGGGACTACCCCCCCTTGGCTTCGTTAGGAGTTGGCCTAAACGGAGGAGCTAGGAGTAGGTGACAATACCTAGCTCTACGCTTGCCCCCAAGGTCACACCTCTCCCACTTTCCTAAGTGAGGAGACAGCTTTCGGAAAGTTTCTGTTGCTGATGTGCAATCGGCGGACAACATCTTTTGGCGTCGTTGTCGGGGACAAATTTTTTTGTTCCTGGACAACCTTAGTATTTTCTAGTTTTTTACCTTTTTTGATAGATTTTTAGTTTAATCACCCCGCTGATCTTAGACTTGAAATCCATCTGGCGACTCCATTGTCTTTAATTTTACCAAGGTATTCAACCAGAAGAAACTCCGAAGGTTTACTTAGGTTTATCCCTGAGCCTGAAAAGGTTTATAGGAGGAGGCTAAATAAGCTTGCTTCTCATAGGATCCTTGAAGATCTCGGATCTCAGTCTTTATCAAACATCCATAGTTTATTTCTAGAAACTAATTCTCAAGAAAACATTAACACTAGTGTTTCCGACATAATGGGTGAATATTTTACTCAACTCGACTTTTCTCAGATAGCAGATCGACCCCACCATCTTCCAAACAAAGCTGTCAAGAAACTCCCGATGTATACCGGCACTAATGCCACAACTTCCGCCATGCACCTCAGGAACTTTTCTAGATGCATCAATGCATATGTCAGTGATCCTGTTAGCCAACATGATGATGTCTACATGAAGTTATTTGCTCTATCTTTGGATGGAAAGGCCGGCGACTGGTATAACAATTTACCAGACAATGCTTTTGATACTCTAGCTGCTTTCAAAACCTCTTTCACCAACAAGTTCGGTGAAAAGAAAGAACCTCGACATCAACTTGCGTCTCTGACCAATATAAAAAAGAAGGATACTGAAACAATGGATGAGTTCAATACTAGGTTCACTGAATTGTCAAAAGCCATCCCTACTGCTTATGCCCCAACTGCACCAACCATTTATGATCTATTACATTGAGGCACTTAGTGGCAAAATGCAATACCAAATAAGAGACAAGGAGCCTGCTAACTTGGTCCAAGCTCAAGAAATGGCAATTAAAATTGACTTGAACATGCAGTCATCAGGAGAATCCAACCTCCAGGGTTATTCAAGGTCTTCAACACCTTTGAAAATTAATGAACCTAAAGATAAGGATCCTTTATTAGCTATGAAGGATGCCTATGAAAAGCAGATGATTGAAATGAAAAGGGAAATGAAAAAAAACATGGAGAAAGCAGAGCAGAAACAGTTAGCGTGGTTGAAGGAGATACAGAATAGGGTGATAACAATGGAAAGAACTCAAACTCAACCTCCTCCTAGAACCTTTCCTGCCAAGCCAACTTGGCAAAGAAAGCCTCCCAACCATGAGCAGAGGCCTCCTCATCAGCTACAGGCTGCTAACATGGTTGAACAGTATAAGCCATTCTGCAGAGCATGCAGAGATTTCCATGAGGAATCTAGTTGCCACTACGCATGCTATGTTCAAGAGCATGGTCACCCTGAAAGTTGTGGTCCTAGTACGTCGACAAGCGAGCCTGATTATATCAACAACATAGATGACATCCCTAGCATCTCCATAGGAAATTGGCCACAGGCCAATCGTTATGGAAAGAAAGTTGACAACTTAACTCAATACTATGGAGATATGCCTTCAGCCGAGCAGATCAACAACACTCAAATCTTCAAAGGAATAACTTATCAAAGAAAAGCAAGAGAGGGGTCTTCTGCACTGAATATTCCCAAGGTAACAGCTCCTAATCCTCCCAAAGAAGTAGAAACTAAAGAAATTGTTGATTTAAGTTTTGACTCGGGTAATTGGCTAGCAAATACAGAAGTTCCTGTCCCAGTCCTTGAATTATGCAAAATTCCTGGCCAAAGAGAGAGACTTTTGAAAATCTTAGACCCTCCAAGTAATGTTGATCCTTGAACTGAAGAAAGTCCTTCAAATCCTGTAAAGCCCCTTACCCCTAAGAAGGTCACTTTTTCCGATACCGTGGAGCGAACTTCAAATAATGTCTTTGCTGATCCGCCTATAGTTCTACATACTAGGGACCTAAGAAAAGAATATCACCCCCCCTTTTTACGTATCATTGATGATGGGTGATCTTCTTCTACACAATTGTATGTTAGACTCGGGATCTAGTTCCAGCATCATGACCAAAAAAGTCATGCAGCAACTTGACTTAAGAACTACAAGACCATACCAGAATGTATGTGCCATGGACTCTAGGCCGGTTAAAGTTGAAGGGATGATTGAGAATCAGTTAGTTAGATTGGCTAAATATCTGGATATCCAGATCACCATGGACATCCTTGTTATTGATGTTCTGGACAAATGGGGAATGTTGCTTTCTAGGAAATGGGGTGCCACTTTGGGAGGATCAATCCAAATGGATTGGACCTATGCCACCGTACCAGCATCGGAGTTTTCACTTGTTAAGTTGTATTCTGAAAAAGAAAAAAGACACCATGTTGAAAACCCTCAAAGACCATTGAATGAGTATGATTACCACACTGATGAACATGGAACCTATCAAATCAACTCCACCTTCTTGGAGCTCCTCCAAGAAGAAATAAAGACTGAAAAACTTAGTGAATTATGGAGAATGAATTTTGATGGTGCTTACTCTAGAAAAAGCAAGGGGGCTGGTGTTGTCATTATTTCACCAGAGGGTAAGGTTTTCAACTTTGCTTTCAGATTGGAATTTGAAGCAACTAACAATGTGGTGGAGTATGAGGCACTTCTACTAGGCATTGAGATTGCCAAGGACATGGGGATCAAGTTGCTTAGTATTAAAGGGGATTCTGACTTAATTGTCCAACAAATTAAGGGTCAGTTTGCATGTAGGTGTCAAAGACTTCAAAAATATAGAAATGCAATCTGGGATACAATGGAATTCTTTGATGCCCTTAATATAGAAGCAATCCCTAGAGTTCAGAATAGTGCCTCCGATAAGCTTGCAGTTTCAGCGTCAACTCTTCAGCCATCGAATGAGATGTTAGAGGGGAATTGTCCTTTAGAGATTAACATCAGACCTTCTGTTCTTGATAATGTAGAACATTGGCAGGTCTTCAAAGATGATGATCAAATTTTGAGATTTATTCATAATGTCGATGAATTCCTAAAATTTAAAGTAAATGATAAAGAGGAAAATAAAGAATACTATGGAAAAGGTGATCAGTTTAATAACCCTGTCCCACGTGGTCTAGTTACTTTAGAGAACATCTTTGATAGGCAGGACAGATATATTATAAAATTAATTAATTAATTAAAAAAAAAAAAAACAATGTTCAACAAATGAAACTTGGCGAGTACATTGAGATCAACATCGAAACGAAAATAGAACCAAGAATTATAAAAATTGGAAAAGGAACCTCTGAAAAGGAAAGGAACAATCTTATAAATTTGGTCAAAGAGATGTTTTTGCCTTCACTTATGACGAGCTTAAAGCATATAGGGAAGATATTTTTCAGCACACTATTCCCTTAAAACCTGAATGTCAAAAAGGCAAGCCTTTCCGTCAAAAACTTAGGCAAATAAATCCTAAGTTAGCACCAATCATAAAAAAGGAGTTAGAAAAAATGTTAGCAGTGGGAATAATTGCTCCTACAAGACATTCAACATGGCGTTCTAACTTGGTAGTAGTTAGAAAGAAGAACAGGAGTTTAAGGATATGTATAGATTTCAGAAATCTAAACATAGCATGTCAGAACTTAGAAGGACAATTACCCCCTCCCCAACATGGAGACCCTCCTCCAACGGGTCACTGGATCAAGCATGATGTCGATGCTAGATGGTTTTTCTAGCTATAATCAGGTAGTCATTCAAGAGGAAGATAGGCATAAAACCACTTTCACAACTCCTTGGGTCACTTTTGAATATCTATGAATGCCCTTTGGCCTTTTAAATGCAGGAACTACTTTCCAAAGGGCCATGGATTATGCTTTCAAGGAGTTGATTGGAAAAATCATTGAGATCTATCAAGATGATCTTACTGTATTTTCAAAAGAAAGATCCAGCCATGTTGGTCATCTCAGGCAGATTTTTTAGCGATGTAGGAAGTATGGTATTTCTTTGAACCCAACTAAGTCAGTTTTGGGCATATAAGAGGGAAAACTCTTAGGACACATCATCAATAAGGACGGTGTCAAGATTGACCCTGAAAGAGTAGAGGCTATAAGAAAGATTCCCCTTCCTAAGAATGTGAAAGCCCTTCAATCCTTCAATGGTCATATAAATTTTATCAGAAGATTTATTCCTAACTTGGCCGAATTAATGAAACCTATGCAAGCCTTACTTAAGAAAAATGCCAAGTTTGTGTGGACCAGTGAAGGAAGGGAATCCTTTGGTTCTATAAAAAATGCCATTACCAGGTCTCCAGTCTTAGTCAGCCCGGATTAAATGAAAAATTTCATGATCTTTTCCTTTGCTTCAGAAGACACTATTGCCGGTGTGTTGCTCCAAAAGAACTTCAAAGTGTTCGAGCAACCTTTCATTCATGAGTAGAGCCTTGCAGAATTCCGAACTAAAGTATACCATCATGGAAAAGCAGGCTTATGCCTTAGTTAAGTCTTTAAAACATTTCAAGACCTATATTGGGTATTCTAAAGTTATTGGATATGTTCCCCATATGGTGGTAAAAGACATCCTGTCTCAACAAGATTGTTTAGGGATAAGGGGCACATGGGTGTCCAAGATCCAGGAATATGACCTTGAAATAAAGCCTACCAAGTTGATCAAAGGTCAAGGCCTTGCTAGAATGCTTACTCAAAAAAATGAAGAAGCCATTGAAATGATTACAGAAAATAATGCTCCTCAGCCTGCCATGACTCCTGCCTTTCAAGAGCTTGACAATCATTGGTATTCCGATATCATTTTCTTTCTTCTCCATCTCACTTGCCTGGATCACCTCAAAGGTCACAAGCGTAGGGCTTTGAGACTTAAGACTGATAGGTATTGCCTTACCCAAGAGGGTCTGGGTTGGAGGAACCCAGATGGTATTATACTTAGGTGCATCAACGAACAGGATTCCAACAAAATCTTGGCAGAGTTTCACTCAGGAATTTGTGGAGGCCATTATGCAGCAAATACAACTGCCCACAAAATCTTGAAAGCTGGTTACTATTGGCCCACTATTTTTTCAGATGCTCACAAGCATGTCAAGTGTTGCCAAGAGTGTCAGCTTTTCACTAGGAAGTAGAGGTTGGCTGCGCTTCCCCTGACACCTGTTGTGGTCCTTGCCCCCTTTCAGCAATGGGGGCTTGATTTTATCGGCAAATTTAAGGATAATTCTAGCAATGGTTTTTGTTGGATCCTTACAGCAACCAATTATTTCACTAAAAAGGTAGAGGCCATACCCACTAAAAGTGCCACTGAGAAGGTTGTTATAGATTTCATCGAGGAAAGAATCATCACCAGATTCAGAACTCCCCTAAAAATAACAACCGATAATTCCAAAGCTTTCAGTTCCAAAAAAGTAAATGACTTATGTTTTAAATATGGCATTATCCTATCCCATTCATCAGATTACTATCCACAGGGCAATGGCCTTGCTGAGTCCACTAATAAAAATTTGATGACTATCCTTAAGAAGACTGTGGGGGATAATAAAAGATCATGGGATAGCAAGATTAAGTATGCTGTGTGGGTGGATAGGATCACTAAGAAGAACTCAACTGGGAAGTCCCCCTTTGAGCTAGTTTATGGACTCACAGCCACTCTTTCGGTCAGCATGCAAATTCCGATCTTCAGAATGTTAAGTGAATATGGCACAGAACAGTAAAAAATGGAGCAAAGGATCAATCAGATCATAGAGTTGGATGAATCTAGAAGAGCTTCCCTTGATCAGTCACTCAGACATCAAGAAAGCATGAAGGGCACTTTTGATAAGTCAACGAGGTCGAGATCTTTCCAAATAGGGGATACTGTTCTCTTATGGGATAAGAGAAGGGAGAAGCCTGGGAAGCATGGAAAATTTGACAGTCTTTGGAAAGGTCCGTTTATCATCCGCGACACGACTGGCACCAATTCCTTTCTCCTTAACACCATGGATGGAGAAACATTAAACCTGTCCATGAATGGCCAACACTTGAAGCCTTTTTATCGAAACAACCTCCAAGATGACCAAGGGGTCATCCCAGGGCTTTTCTAAACCCATCCTTGTTGTATTTTTATGTACTTTATTTTTTGTATCATATCCATGTAGAATGTTGTATCTTAACTTTTGTATATTAGCATTTGTATCATATTTCATTTGTATGCTAAAAAAGAAAAAAGTTTATTTCATGTACTTTGATTTGAAAAAAGCAAAAAATATTTTTCTGGTATTTCATCATGGCATATTTTTTATCATATACATGGGACTAAGACACTTATGTTTACGTGCAGGTACCAGAGATTCCTGGATTCTCGGGCACTCTCTTTGATCAATAGATCAAGCGAGTACCCGTCCCATAGTTGGAGCTAGATGTTGCCAACTTTTTGTACCATAGATGGATTAGCTGAGGAGATGCCAGTTGACAAACATGATAAATGTTTGATTCTAGTGTATTAGATGATCCACCTTTTTGTCTAGCCAGTTTTGGCTAGTCGGTTTTTTGTTTGAATAATTATGACCATGGCCCAGCGGAGTTTGTAATAAAATGTGCTAGTAGGGCGTTTTGAGTGGTTCAGTCTCCTAAGACGTAGAATTTCAACTAAGGTATTTCAAGGAGTTTTTTGCCCTTGACAATTATGCTTTGCCTATAGCCAAGTATAATTGACGAGGTTTTCTCCCGCTTTCTCCAAAACTGGAATGCCCGATTTTGAATTCTGGGCCTTGGGGGGTTATTAGACCCAACTGAGTATATATAAACCTACTAGACATTGTTAAAATAGAGCATGGTCATGTCCTAAGTCACTAGGACCCTCAGAAAAAATTTGAAAAAGTTTTACCAGACGCGTCAAATTTTTATTTTTTAATTTTTTAACTTTTCCCTAAGTTTTTAATTAAGTTTTTCCATAATTTAAATGGAAAAATTCAATTTGTAATAAGTTAGTCATCCAAAACCCAAATTCAGTGATTGAAGGCTCTAACCTTAAGCCAAAAACCATTCTTGATCAACCATCCAGCCAGATCCAACTTTCAGATCATCATTCGGCCACATAACGCATATTTTCTCAAAAAAGTCAGTTTTGGGGAAAATATTGATTAATTAATTAAAATGATTATTTTTGGAGAAAATCCAAATCTCTCCAAATTAATTCGAATTCAGCGAAATGAAATGCAGAATGACATGGCATTAGGCATTTATGATGATTGGAGTTAACAAAACTCGGCTTCAGTCAACATTTAGTGAGCATTGCTGTGGAAATTGAACCAGGTGATAGATTAATTTTACTCACAACAATTAACAATTGATCATGCAAAATCACTCACAAAGAGACTGAAAATTGGAGCTGAACACTAAACTGTATTAACTCAGTGTACAATAGCCAACCCTGTAACATAATAGGTTGCTGAATAAATAACATACATCAGGGATTCGAATGCATGAGGAGCAATTCGAATCTAGCATAAAGCAGGCTTACTAAAAATAAGCAAATCCCCCATAGGTGTAAAAAGCTGATCCCAAATCTATCATGGAGCTCACGAATTGGCAAAATGGCTTAGGCAAGCTAAAGAGTGGTGGAATGGCAGCTCATACATGCTTTTGCATGGAGAAAAGAGAGGAGGATGTGTAGGACAAAAAACTAGTCAACCTCACCTAGTCTAGCTTTTCCTTTTGCCTTGAAACACTGAAAAAGCAGGCAATAAAGCAGAAAAAGCAGAAGGGCGCCTAGGAGGCCAGGAATAAAGCAGATTTGATTCCTTGGGCTTTCCCATGCGCTACATGAGTCAAATAAGGCAAGTTTGACCACTATGGATAGGTAATAGACAACTTGCACAGGGTGGGACACATGAACTAGGCTAATAAGACAGAAATAATTAAATTAATGTCTAAATGGGTAAACTATGGGTTGATTATTCTAACACCCCCCCTTAAGCCTGACTTATGAGTAATATATCAGAAAATTATAGGGCCTAGCAACAAGGCTTAGTCACCCTTTACATACTGCATGTCCATTTAAACAAGGAAAGAGGCAAAACCAACTTGGGAAAATCCTCCCTTAAACATGGACTGTAAAACAAAATTGTAGAATCTTGTCTTCACTCATGCTTCACAGCATGATCAGCAATCCCCAGCAGTGATTTGAGATTGCTGAAGGTCTTCTCACAAAATGCTTTGGTGAAGATATCAGCTACTTGTTCTGAAGATGAACAGAAGAGTAGGTGAATGGTGCCATCATGCACAATTTCTCTGATGTAGTGCATATGGATCTCAATGTGTCTGGTTTTCTGCTTCTGAACTGGATCTTTGCAAATTCAAATGGTACTCTGGTTATCACAGTAGATGGTAGTTGAGTACTCTGGTTCGAAGCCACACTCTCCAAGTAAACCCTGCAACCATAAACATTGAGTTGCTGCATTAACAACTCCTCTGTACTCTGCTTCTGTAGATGAGAGTGCAATGGCACTCTGTTTCTTGCTTGACCAGCTAATTGGCCCTTCTCCAAGCATGAACACATATCCTGAAGTGGACTTTCTGTCTGTGCTATCACCTGCCCAATCACTGTCAGTAAATCCAATCAAATCAAGATCAGATTTTGCTTTATAGAAGATCCCATGTGTCCTTGTTCCCTAAACAAAGTTAAGAATCATTTTCGCTGCTTTCCAATGGATCTCTTGAGGCTGATCCATGAATCTAGAAGCCACACTTACTACATAACAAAGATCAGGTCTAGTATGTGTCAGATACAACAAACATCCAATCA
>LPNX010568095.1:73253-196277 GCA_001517045.1 Pseudotsuga menziesii
CTCTGTCTTTCCAAAAAGATCAGCAAGCTTCTCCCATACTTCATTCGGTGATGTCAATCCATCAAGATGGAAAAGGAGGTCTCTGGAAATACTCAGGCACAGGAGGCCATAAGCCTCATCCCTCCTGTTGTGCCATTTTATCTTCTCTGCAGCTGCATTGGGCTCTGCTTCTGTTGCCATAGTCACCCTGTAAAGGCCTTTCGCTCTCAACAGTATCTCCATCTCTGCTTTCCATTCAAAGAAATTGAAAGGAGTCAAGATAGTTTTCTGTGATTGATCCATAGCTTACAAAATCTGTCCCGGCTGTCAATAGAAGGCTCCCAGTCACTGATGTCGAACTTGCAAAACAATTTTTGAAGGAGAGAAACAATCTACAATGGCTCTGATACCATGTGGAAATTGAACCAGGTTATAGATTAATTTTACTCACAACAATTAACAATTGATCATGCAAAATCACTCACAAAGAGACTGAAAATTGGAGCTGAACACTAAACTGTATTAACTCAGTGTACAATAGCCAACCCTGTAACATAATAGGTTGCTGAATAAATAACATACATCAGGGATTCGAATGCATGAGGAGCAATTCGAATCTAGCATAAAGCAGGCTTACTAAAAATAAGCAAATCCCCCATAGGTGTAAAAAGCTGATCCCAAATCTGCCATGGAGCTCACGAATTGGCAAAATGGCTTAGGCAAGCTAAAGAGTGGTGGAATGGCAGCTCATACATGCTTTTGCATGGAGAAAAGAGAGAAGGATGTGTATGACAAAAAACTAGTCAACCTCACCTAGTCTAGCTTTTCCTTTTGCCTTAAAACACTGAAAAAGCAGGCAATAAAGCAGAAAAAGCAGAAGGGCGCCTAGGAGGCCAGGAATAAAGCAGATTTGATTCCTTGGGCTTTCCCATGCGCTACATGAGTCAAATAAGGCAAGTTTGACCACTATGGATAGGTAATAGACAACTTGCATAAGGTGGGACACATGAACTAGGCTAATAAGACAGAAATAATTAAATTAATGTCTAAATGGGTAAACTATGGGTTGATTATTCTAACAATTGCGTTATCATTCACATAGCAAAATCGCCTCCTTCAGTGATGGCCACGTTTGGGTGATGTGGAGCTTGCTCATTGGCTTAATGTTTTGATCGAGGTAGAACTGGGTCTTACACTAATGATCTCTGGGTAGTGACTCCTCCATACCTAGCATGTTGCTCCTCCATACCTAGCCAGTGTTTCCTCTACAAGCTCTCAAGCCTCCTCACAGTGCTCATGCCCTCTTCTCCTCCAGGATTGCGCCCTCACACGTGTGGCTTCATCTGGTGGTGGTTTTCAGTGCTTAGGGTTGGAGTGAGGGCGCCTTGCCTAGGTGGAGGCCTCCTCTCACTCTTAACTCTTCATCTTTAGGTCTGGGCTCTCAGTTAGCTGCCAAGCCCGTTAGGTCAGGGTTTTTGGTTTTAGGGTTTTGGGTCTTCTCTCATTGTATAAATAGAGGCTCCTTTAGCTCTATTCGAATGGAACTTTTGTGCTGGAGTTACTCTGCAAAAATTGTATTAAGCTTTGCTTACATTTGATTAATAAAATTTTCAACTTTGGAGGTCCATCTCTCTTTGCATATTGTGAATGATTCATGGTTGAGGTGATACTGCTTCTAACCCATTGCTCCTTTTTACTTGAATGAGATCAGTTTATGTGTTAAGCTCAAGAAGGCCACTATTGGCACGGGAGAGTAGTTGTTTGTAGTTTCAAATCAATTATTTATGCAAAGTAGGTTCTAATCTTGATGAATATGAGTAGTTAGTTATATGTAATATTGATCTCGATTGAACTATCTTAGCATACTTTTCATATATATGATCTCACTTGTATCTAAGTATTAGTATTAGCAGGGTTCACAGGTTAAAGAAGGGTGTGAGTTCAGCTACATCTAGCACAAGCTTCAAGTAACCGGTCATTTAACATTTTGTGATTACAAAGCTTACAAGGATCGTTCTCTTCTCATTCGAAAAAAAGCTGGAGTCTTCTTCCATCTCTTGTGTTCCATCCACAAGAAACATCTTTCTCTACCCTTCTTCTTTAAATTTTTTGCATTTGCTCATGAAATAAATCCAAGTTTCAATATTCATTATTCAGATATGTTTTTAGGTCTTTTGCTAGATCTAGTTTCCTTCATTAGATCTAGGGAAAAATTTATGCTTTGCATGTGAATGATCAAAATTTTTCTAAGTATAAAAATTTTTCCAAATTTTTTTTAAATTTTTGTTTTTGCATTGTCTTTCCTACCATCTTTTAACAATATATGCTTGCTGATTTTTTACTTCTGTGACAGGTACAACGGAAATGCTGGCGAAATTCTGAAGAATCAAGCCCTAAAACACCATAAACTGCCTCTTCTTCTTTTCTCCTTCTGCAGATTGCTCCAAAGGTCTTCCAGGAATAAGAAAAGAAGCAAAAAAAGGCAGCAAATGAAAGCATTGTAATCAAATTAATAAAGAGCAAGTGGGATTACGGCTCCCACACCCCTCTTCCCCATTTGGGGGAAGCTTGTATCCTCTCCTCATTTTCATGTTTTGCTTCATATTTTGCTAAAAGTAGGATAGAATAGTTTCAATTGTTGAAGTTCTGTTTTTTCATTAAAGTCGGATAGTTCATTTCTGATTAGTTTATCATTCATAAAATATAAAAGTAAAAAAGGGTTTATTTGTTTATTTACTTAGCTAATGCAAAGTTCGTTTACCTTTTTGATATAATTTTACGTACCCCCTTGCTTTCCCGATTAGGGCCTAAAAAGCTTGAAAGAGACACTTGGATAGTTTAGATCTTTATTTTTCTTTTAAGTTTAATCAATTAATTAATTAAGTCTCTTGAACTTGTCATAACCCAAGTCAAGAGCACTCTCTATCGGAGAGCATAGTTCGACTTGCATATCCTTGCATTAGGCATTTAGATTTAGCTAAGTCTCTTGAACCTTTGTCATAAGGCAAGGTCAAGAGCGCTCTCTGTCGGAGAGTCTTAATTAATCAACTTAATAAAATTTGCAACTCACTCCCCCATAATTAATTAACTTCGTTGTCTCCTTGTCCAAGTATGCTCTGACCGACTTCAAAATCGGAGTACCCAGAAATGACATTGGATTTTTAATCTTGCAAGAGAAACATAATAAAATTTAAACCCCATAACCAACGCACCGGCGTTGTAGAGAATTTCCTAAGTTCTTCTTAGTAGAGGCGCCGGAACTCCCCGATGTCTAAGCTTCTCAGCTAGTTGGTCAATCTTCGCAATGCCAGCCTGGGATACTAGGCGGGCCATCATGTCTTCAACAGATTAAACTTGGAACATTCTCCCGGCTCTTGACAAACCTTCGTTGACACCTAAGCAAGATCACCTAAAATACTTAAAACATACCAAGAGCACTTGCACAACATAATATTCACTAGCTTTATTTCAAGACTTGTTGTTAATTTCTTAAGGCATTGCAGAGTGTTGACTCCATAAAGGCACTGCTCTTTTAATCTTTGCATAATTATTATATCTGGATCACTTGTCTTTGGAACATTTTAATGTCTATCTGTGAATGCATCTTTATAAAGTCCTGAATTATTGTTTATCTTTTATTCCTCTTGATAGCAACGTGGATTGCTTTGTCTTATGTGTCAAGTTCATAATAAACAAACACATTTAATCACCATAAATCCTAAACAACACCCATCCGCATCTGTAACCATTTAAAACACTTTAACAACATTGAGCCATAGAAAACTCTTTGTTAGGGACTTCCCCCCTTGGCTTCGTTAGGAGTTAGACTAAACGGAGGAGCTAGGAGTAGGTGACAGTACCTAGTTCTATGCCTGCCCCCAAGGTCACACCTCTCCCACTTTCCTAAGTGAGGAGACAGCTTTCGGAAAGTTTCTGCTGCTAGTGTGCAATCGGCGGACAACAGATTGGATGACTCGCTCAGTTGGTGGGAGGTTGGTGATGTGTTGGCATTCGTTGGGTGAAGAAGGTCAATTCCTCTTCACTTCAACTCTGTTTTAGCTCAGTTCGACTCCTCTTCAATTGAGTCACACTGAGTTTGTTCCTTAGTTCATTAATTCCCCCCTGGGACTTGGTTTTTGTATAAATAGAGGCTCCTCTTCCTCATTCGTGAGGGATGGAAGGAACCTCTGCTCATGTAACTTGTAATTGCTTAAATTTTTATGAATAAAGTTGAGACTTTGGAGGTCAAACTGATGGTGCAAGAATTCTCATTGTTGTGAAAGTTTGATTAAATAGCCAAGGTGATACTTGCTTCGCTCTTTTTCCTTTTATGCAAGTATTGATTATCTAGCTAAGAAGATTATATGCCAATCCATAAAATAGATATTTGAAGGTTCAATTTGTTTATTTATGAATAGTTATCTAATATCTAAGAGTTGCATGTTGTAGTTGGTTATACGTCTGCAATTTCGATTTTATTTAACCTACCATACTAGATCTAATCACTTGTTTGAAGGGTTCTTTAGCTGTGCAGATCACCAAGCATGGAGTAAGATTGGAGCTCGGTTGCATCTTGTCTTCTTCACCACATATTTTGAATCTAACGTTTCTTGTTTTTTCAGGCATCCTCCTCCTCGATCTTGTTCAAGCTTGGGTTTGAGTTCCTTCTCTTTCCTTCTTCAAAACTACAAATCTTTTTTTGTTTTGGTTACATTATTGTTACAAGTAAAAGCAAATCTAAAATGTTTATCATTCATTTTTACTTGCAATTGGATTAGATCTAAAATATTTCAAGTTTTCATCTCTAGATATTGGATCTAAATCATTAGTTACTTTCGTACTTGAAAGTCCAATTTTTTCTCATTTTTACAAGTACTAAAGTAGTGTATTTTTTATGTATTTTTAAAGCATTAACCCACTAATTTCGCATTGTAAGCTTGCTGGTTTTTAGCAGGTATATAAAAAAAAAGAAGGATATGCTGCCAAATTTTTGAGTCTTAGGGCACCCGGAGCACCCATACTCAATCCTACCTCCCCCTCCTTCATTCCCCTGCATTCCCAAGCGATTTTAGGGCCTTTTTTACCTCTTTTTCAAGGATCAAAAGTCACTCTTTCTTTTTTAAGCATTGTAACAGGTTAATAAAGAGCAAGTGAGACAAAGGCCACCCCACCCCCCTTCCCCCAGTTGAGGGAAGCCTGTATCGCCTATTTTGCTTTCTTTTTTCTGTTTTAGTTTCGCATGCATAATAATTGTTTAGAGTAGTTTAGTTTGTTTTTGCTTTCATAAAAAGAAAAGAAAAGCTTCGTTTAGTTTAGTTCTACTTTTGCATTCTTTGCTTTATATAAATTGCAAAAAGTAAAAAGAACCAAAGCCTCTTGAATCTCACTGAAAAGTGGATCAAGAGCACTCTCTATCAAAGAAGTTTAATAGTTTTGTTTATCATTTTTGTTAAGTAAAAAAAGGAATCCAAAATCTCTTGAATTTCACCGAAAGGTGGATCAAGAGTGCTCTCTATCGGAGAGTTTACTGCTTTATTTATTTCCTTTTGGCATTTGTTTCTTGTTTTCAATAAATCTCTTGAATCTCGCCATAAGGCGGATCAAGAGTGCTCTTTGTCGGAGGGTTGTTACAATGGTTCTTCTTCACATCTAATTAAAATCGGAATAAACATTTGTGCTACGCTGTGTATGCTCTACCCAGTTGGGATACCCAGAAGCAGCCGTAGACTTTTCCAATTATCACATTTTAATCCAAGTCACCCTAATAAAAGTAACCACCCAACAAAGATAAGTGAAAATTTGGCACTTCGGTTAGATTTTGTGTGGGCAAAGTCCGCCTGGGGACGCTAGAACCACTATACTTAGATCTTGGGGGCACCGTTAGGCTACATCCCTGGTTGGTGTAGTGTTGAACACGCCTTTGGGACTTTGGCAGCCAACATGTCCTTGTATAGAGCCACCAAAGCCTGAATTCCGGACATATCTCCAGTACCGCAAGGTATATCTTGGAGATCCCCTTTCCCTGTAATAACCAACTCACCTTTAAAAACTTACATTAAAACTTACCAAAAAGCACTCGCAAAACAATCTCTTGCACCCTATCTGGCACTGGTCTATATTACTTATTATCTGTTTAAAGTGTTGCACTGTTTAAATTATCTATTGATCCATATCATGAATGCTTTGCTTTAAGCAGTGTAATTACCAAGTGATTGTTCATTTCCATTTTTACTCGCAAGTGCTTATTTGGTTCAGTTTCTTGTAAGTGTTTATAAAAACTCCTAAACAACACCCATCCGCATCATACACTAAAAATGGTTAAAACACAAATAACCTTAGTAACTTTCCGTAGGGACTACCCCCCTTGGCTTCGTTAAGAGTTAGCCTAAACGGAGGAGTTGGGATTACGTGATAGCACCTAGCTCTTTGCTTGCCCCCACGGCCACACCTTTCCCGTTTGAGAAACAGCAGTCCAAAAGATTTATGCTGACGGTGTGCATTCGGCAGACAACAGGGTTGTCAAATAAAGGGCTTTAAAAATTTTACTGTTTGCATGGGCTCATCTACACACAATCAACTTAACAAGATGTATGAGAAACTGGGTTTTATCCCTTCAATGGAGTCCCCGTGTGAAAAGAAAAATATGCATCATAATTCTTTCACAAAAAATTCTATTTTATGCTTTTCTTTGTAAAAAGGGAAAAAGGGTTAGTGGAGTCGCCAAATGAAAAATAAAGATCTAATCTAGACATTCATCAAACAAAGAAAAAAAGAAGAAAAGAAACAAAAGTCGTAACCGAGGAATAAAAAGATTTGTCATCGTCAACGGCGCCAAAAAATGTTGCCACCTTCCACGCACCTAGGGGAATTAGCGCAGCAAAAATCTTCAAGTTGCTAAGTGCATCCTTGGGGGCAAGTTTCGAGTCAAGTGCTGTCACATGATCCTGACTCCTCTGTTTAGGCCACTCCTAACGGAGCCAAGGGGGGTAGTCCCTAAGAAAGAGTTGCTAAGGCTCTTGTTTTTATTAAGTGTGGATGAATTGTTTTGTTAGGAGTTTGAAATGTTTTACTTACAAGATATTGCAAAGTAGAAATTAGATCAGCAACATAAAGATACAACATTCTCGATATACCGTGAGGTACTAGGAATATGTCCAAATTGTGAGCAAAGTGGTTCCGCACAGGAAAATGTGGGTTAGATGGAGTTGTGGGGAGGTGTTCA
Source organism: Pseudotsuga menziesii (assembly GCA_001517045.1). Lineage (NCBI taxonomy): Eukaryota > Viridiplantae > Streptophyta > Pinopsida > Pinales > Pinaceae > Pseudotsuga > Pseudotsuga menziesii. The sequence continues at coordinate 80,455 of LPNX010568095.1, forward strand.
ACACTACACCAACAAGGATGTAGCCTAACGGGACCCCACGGTCGTTTTCTAGCTGTTCCCACATTCCTTGAAGAATTTGCCCACTGTTCCTCAGGTTCGTCACGCCGGATTTCCGTAAAGTTTTGGGGAAGTTGATTTTATCAATGTGAGTTTTCTTAGTTAGATGTGAGAAATCAATCAGTGCACATTCCTGCTTTTGATTATCCCAAAGCTCAAGGCGAACCTACAATGGGCAAGAGCATACACCGGAATGGCAATTGTTTTATTCCAAATTGATATTGTGAAATGAAAAAAGGTAAAATTGGTGAGACTAATTACTACAGCAAAGAATATCTTTTCACCAAACCAGCAAGCTCCTTTGGGTAATTCAGTAGATCAATGTTGGGTTACCGTTCGTTACTTTGTCCAAAAATGAAAGAAAGAAAAATAAAACTAACTAAGCAAAGAATTCAGCCCGTGAAGGTGGATTGTGTGCATGTGTTGTAAAAATTAAACGTTAGAAACAGACAAACCATAAAAAGCCACTGCAAGATCCCCCAAGGGGAATGGACTGTGGGTGCTGTGTAGCAAGCTAATGAAGCAAAGTTAGTGGGTTAATGCTTTAAAATTACATAAAAATACATTACTTAAGTACTTGTAAAAATTGGGGAAAATTGGGACTTTTAAGTACAAAAGCAACTAGTGATTTAGATCTAGCATTTATAGATGAAAACTTGCAATATTTTAGATCTAAACATATGCAAGTAAAGAGGAATGATAAACACTTTAGATTTAATTTTACTTGCAATAATAAAGTAACCAAGAGAAAGAGAGAGAAATTTGCTTGAAGAAAGAAGGATCTCAAGCTCCAGCTTGAATGTAGTGAAGAATGAAGAGTTCTCGCGGCACAAGAAGCATTAGATCTCAAACAAGAGGAAGTGAAGAGAAAGAGGAAGCAACCAAGCTCCGAATTCTCCTTCACTTGTGGCAATTTCCAAAGCTATAAAACCTCAAAGAAAAAGGGATCAAATCCAGTGTGATAACATAAATAAGATGAAAAAAGCACTAGTATTACCAACTACAACATGCTACTTTCCAGTCTTAGCTAATTAAACAACAAACAAGAAACTTGAAAACCTCAAATGCCTACTCTATGGACTAAATATAGCCTTCTTAAGCTAAAAATGATACCACAATTTGCATATGAAGAAATAAAACTAAGCTAATATCACCTCATGAAGCACAAGCATTCACCATGAAAAAATGATCTTACACACAATGGACCTCCAAAGTCTTCACTTTTATTCATAAACAATTACAAAGCATTACAAGAGCAGAGGTTCCTTGCTTCCTTCTAAATGAGGAAGAACGCCTCGCTTAAATACGAAAAATGAGAGCAAACCCCAACGGGGGCGAATTTGCCAAGTGTTGGAGCTTTTTGAGATGATTGGGGGCGAACTAGAGTGAACTAGAGGTGGTAGATGACACCTCTCATAAGGTAGGTCACCCACGCCTCTTTCTGTGACACATATACAACAAGAGGTGAGCTCTATCATAGATAAATGTGCCCCTCTAAGGAGAAATTCGCCCCTTCGTGGATTTGATTGGAACAAGCCGATTTGATCTTGATTTGGTCTTCAAATACCCCCAACATCATCCTTAGTTAACTTGCAACATGTCTGGGACAAGTTCCCATTGATTTAGGGATGTGTTTTTCCTCCATATTTTCCCTTTGTTTAATTTTGTATTCACTTTTTGCCTTTTTCGGAGAGAATTTCACTTAAGTGATAAATAATCACTTAAAACTTAGGAAAAGTGGGTTTAGGGGTCAAGTGGGGGAACTAGGTCCAAAAACGAGCATCCCCATGACCAAAGTGGCTCCCTAGGCCCAATTTTATGACATTTTGAAATTTTACAATTAAAATACACCTTATCGATAATTTTATTAAAAAATTAAAAATTAAAAAAATCCTATGAAAGACTTAGCGTATGTCCATGAAACTTTGAGACTATGACTACCATGGTATAATATATAGACCCTAGGCTTTAATAATCTTTTAAGGCGTGATCACCAATTTCACCATTCCGACTTTGGAGGATTTTGAGTGAAAAACTCGAAAATTATATGTCGCTTAAAAAAACGTCACATAATCGACGAAGGAAAAAACACTCAAGGATGATGACCTTGATCACCAAGTCCTAAGAAGGCCAAGCCTTTTACAAAAAAAACCATCATGCTATGTCATTTATTACAATTCCACCGAGGGGATGTGAACATGCGAAAAAGGGACCACAATTGGCCCTAATGAAACCATGGAACTTCCTAAGCACTTAGTAAGAACAATTGATTTGTTCAATACTCTGGCAGCTCACTGGAAATCCACTAAGTGCGGAATTAGTGGATAACACATCCATCTGATGTAACTTCCATCTGAATACCGCAGCAAGAGAAATGATGGTTCTGATGGTAGTATACCTGGGAACAGAAGATAGATCCACAAATTACAGAAGATAATTTTTACATAGAAATGCCAAATTAGGGCTTGTACCAAATTAAAGCTTTCTACCCTAATTTTCTCTCGCCTACCCAGATAACTCAGATTGCTCACAAACCTGCCAAGCTGCCCGAGATGACCTGCTCGAACTGCCTGATCTTTATTTGGACCTACCCGAATTGCTCTGCCTTGCCCTTGACCTGTTTGACCCTGCCCGGGCACTGTTCTGCTCTGCCCAGATTGCTTTGTCCTGATCTGCTGCCCAGAGGGCTTGGTGCATACCCAGCAGCCCTTACAGGCTCGCCTCTTGGCTACCCGAGGGTAGGGTGCAAACCTGGAACCCTCCCGGGATAGCCTGTTGGCTGCCCGAGGGTAGGGTGCAGACCCAAAACCCCCCCGGGCTATCCTCTTGGCTGCCCGAGGGTCTTGTGCAGACTCGGCAGCCCTCACGGGCTTGCTTGTTGATGCTCGGTGGCTGCCTCAAGCTTGCCCGAGAGAAGAAGAGGTTTGCCCATGAGTGTTGGAGAGGCTGCCGAGAGGAGAAGAGTGTTGCTGGAGGTGGATTCTTGCTACTGATGGAATTGGGGTAAAACCCTAAGACGTGAAGATGTAGCTGTAAGTGAAACCCTAGGTTAGAGTTTCTCAAAACCAAGTGCGGGTGCCCTAGCTAAGGATCATCCATGCTAGGGCATAACCACAAGATAAACTTCCTTCTTCTTTTGAACCAGCAAATACCTTCCTTGGAGAAGCTAAGAGCATAAGATCAAGTGTGTGTGATAATGAAATGGATTGATCTTCTTTTATAGCCTTTGAAGTCACCTGTAAGTGGACCAAAACTCTAAAGAACAAAATAATAATATTTAATACTTTTATTACTTTGACTCTTACCTTTAGTGGTACTAAAGGTCTTTTTGCACTTTCACTTTGACTCCTTAGTGGTACTAAGGGTCCTTACATTTTAGACTCTTACTTTAGCCTTATTCAAGTGCCCTGTGGTCAAAACAAGCGGTCAAGGTGGACTTTCATCCCCACTCAAAGTACATCATCATAAACAGAGAGAATTACTAATGCTTTTTTATCTCACACTCGATATGACACCAAGATCGGATACTAAGGTGTCTTAACCAAAGGTAGCTAAGCCTTAGAGAAGATCACAAACCCAGTGATCGAGGGTCAGAGTGTCACACATGCCCAGACCCAGTCTGGGGCTTATAGTGTAATCCTGGTAACAGACCAGGTGCCTCAGCCATAGGCTGCATAATTTGACACAAGGTCAAATACTTGGTAACAGACCAAGCGCCTCCATTCTCCTGGAGAATAGCCCTCATCCCTGGGCTGAGCCCCTAGTCCCGGACTAGGTTAAATTCCTGGTAATTGACCAGGTGCCTCCATTCAAAGAATGGACACTTAGCTCTAGGCTGAGTCTCCCAGTGCTAGACTAGTTCCACATCCTAGTCCTAGACCAAATGTCACCATTCAATAGAATGGTCACTCAAGTCAAGGTTGAGTCCCCCAGTGTTGGACTGGTTCCATATCTTGATCCCGAACCAAATATCCCCATTCAATAGAATGGTCACTCAACTCAAGGTTGAGTCCCCTAGTGTTGGACTGGTTCCATATCTTGGTCCCAGACTAGATGTCTCCATTTTCCTAAGAGAATGGCTCTTAATGTTGCTCAGAAAAATCAACAAGATCAACTTCGAGGGTTATTCAAAGTTGATAATAAACATCCTCAACGATAAACTTTTAGGCTCATCATTGGAAATAGCCATCCATGCAGCCTGGTTTAGAGGGCAATCCAGACATTGGAGGACTACCACTTCACTCACATTTAAAGATCCACCAACCACGTAACAGATTGGCTTGCAAATCAGGCCATATCTACTAAAAGTAGCATTGTTTAGGTTAAGGTGGACCCTACACGTGGTGGAGAGAGAAGGCTCAGAAGAGGAGATGAGTAGGCATATGACTCAACCCTCTCGACCCTTCCAAGTCCTTACCTAGCAGGCTGGGGTAGCAGGATACTATATTTATGGAGGCTGCATTCTCTAGATATTTGACAAGATGTTATATAAAAAATATAACATAATACAATATATATAAATACAAATAATATTCATAATAATAATAACAACAAACAATAATATGATAATAATATAATAATAATTAGTGGAAAGGTGTAACTCTTTATAAAGAGTTGTGTTAGAAGCCCTTTAAATGATTATATAAAAGGGCAAATTCTATCTTGTAAAATATCATATCTTGTATTTTATAATTATTATTCATGGATTATTTATCCTTTCTAAAGTGGAAGATTCGGTAAACAAGTTTTATTGTTACAGTGGTATCAGAGCCACTTCTTGGGCATTTACACTGATCCGGCCTTTGGCTAGAATTTTCTGACCTTGTTTGATCTATTTCAAAGATTATAAATTAATTAGGTCTTTGTGTAATGTCCATTTTCGAGTAGTCACCACGTGCGACTCATTAGCCTATCTAGTTCCCGTAGGCTATAGTCAACAAAAAGGGAATTAATTAATTATTACTGTCACCCAGGCCCAAAAGACTTTATAAAGTGACATTGGTAATTAATTTATCTAAAGAGACTTTATAGAAGTCACTTTAAGATAAAATGAGCATAAAAGTTAAAGTTAAGTCATAAAGTGCTCAATTTAAAAGGTGGAATGAAGGATTTTTCTCCATAAAGTCACTTTATTAAATTTTAAAAGGAGAAAGGCCAAGGGAAGTTGAAAAGTCACAAAAGAGGGAGAGTGAAATTATAAAAAAAAAGGGAAATGAGAGCTCATTTGGCTCATTCTTGTCCATTTGCATTCGTGAAAAAAATAGCTCTTGAGCAAACTTCTCTTGGACAAAACCTTAGGAGGAGGAAAGACTTTCGATAGTGTGACCCTCTATCCTAGCTCTTGTAGGTGGAGGAATCACTTCAGATTTCTCAGTGATCTTCAATGTTGTCATTTACTTGGCTATTATCATCTTCAGATCTGAGTTTTCAAGTACAATTGCAATAGAGTTATTGTTTTGTGGAGGGGGCGCATCAGTCAAGAGGTGTTGAATTTTTGCATTTGCATGTATTCTTTAAAATTTTAGAGACCATAAGATAACAATAAGACAAGTGCAGTAGACAAATCAAAACATCACACACATGAACACAAGATGTTTTTCACGGGGAACCTTTAAACGAAAAAAACCCCAAAAGCATTAGTAATTCATCCCTTGAATGAGAAGACTGAGTTTTTCAATCTCAGAATTCTGAGATAAATGTTCATCAATAAATTTTCAAACCCTAGCAGCTTTGATTAATTTCCAAACCCTAGCACAAGTGACCAGCAATTTGTCAACAAGATAAATTTTACATAAAAAATTATGAATTAGGGCTTCATGCCCAGATTTTCTCTCAACTGCCCAACTGCCCAAAATTCTTTCTGCTGCTGCCCGAGATTTACAGTCAGTTGCCTATAAGTGATTTATGTTGCCCGGATTCCTATACGACTGCTTGAACTATAAACGGGTTTCCCGAGCCTGTGGATGAGCTACCCGAGCTTCCTGAGGGCTACCCATAATAGATTAGGGTTGCCCAAAGTCTGTCTAGATAGACTGTATCTACCCGAGATTTACAGGAGCTGCCCGAAAGTAATGGTTGCCTGCCAGCAGGCTGCCCGTGAAGAGTTACTGTTGCCCGCGGGTCTAGACAGGTTGCTCGTGAGTGTCCTGTTCTTGGTCATGATCTGTATGCCCACAAAATGACTGCCCAAGAAGTGGAGAAGCTCCTTCCTACTGCCTGAGAGTTTGTTCAGCCTTCCCGTAAAGTAGAGAGGGCAGATCAAGGTCTGTAAGGTCAGTTTAGGGTCGACCGAGAGTGAACAGCAGTTGCCCGTGGATAGGAGTAAACCCTAGGGTGATGCCCTAATTTTTCTCTTGCTAGCTGTGAAGGAGAGGAAGAATACCCTAGTTGTTTAGGATTTGTTGCTAATAGTTGTTGACGAAGGATGGAGATGCCCTAGCTAGACAAGCCTCCATGCTAGGGCATAAACCAAAGACAAAGATCTCTCTCCTCCAGCGAAAATCATCTGAGAAATAGTTGAACGATGATGATCAAGTGTGTGTTGAAATGAATTGGAGTTGATCTTCTTTTATATCCTTTTTGTCACTTGGATGTGGACCAAAACACAAAAGAATAAAATAATATGATTTATTTTCACTTTGACTCCTTAGTGGTCCAAGGGTCTTTATGTAATTTTGACTTTTACCTTTTAGCCTTCTTCAAGTGCCCTGTGGTCAAAACAAGTGGTCATAGGGGTCCTTTATACCCACTCAAAGTACATCATCATAAATAGGGAGAATTACTAATGCCTTTATCTCACACTCCTTGTGCCACCAAGATCGGGTACTAGGTGTCTAACCAAGGGTAGCTAATCCTTGGAGAAGGTCACAAATCCCACAGATTGAGGGTAGGAGTGCCTCACATGCCCAGACCCGGTCTAGGACTTATAGTGATGTCCTGGTAGCTGACCAAGTGCCTCAGCCCTAGGCTGCATAATTTAATCCAAGGTCAAACACTTGGTAACTGGCCAAGCGCCTCCATTCTCCCAGAGAATGGCCCTCAGCCTTGGGATGAATCCCCCAGTTCTAGACTAGTTCATCTTCCTGGTAACTAACTAGGTGCCTCCATTCAAAAAATGGCCACTCCCTCTAGGCTGAGTTCCCCCAGTGCTAGACTGGTTCCACATCCTAGTCCTTGACCAGATGTCCCCATTCAACAGAATGGCTACTCAGCTCAAGGTTAAGTTCCCCCAATGTTGGACAGGTTCAATATTCTGGTCCTTAACCAGATGTCCCCATTCAACAGAATGGCTATTTAGCTCAAGGCTGAGTTCCCTTAGTGCTGGACTGTTTCCACATCGTGGTCCATGACCAAATGTCCCCATTCAACAAAATGGCCACTCAACTCAAGGCTGAGTTCCCCCAATGCTAGACTGGTTCCACATCCTGGTCCTTGAACAGATGTCCCCATTCTCCAAGAGAATGGCTCTCAATGCTGCTTAGGAAAAATCAACACTCACTCTCAACGAGAGAGGTATTCTCTGCCATCCCAAGCTTGTCACGAAAGTACATAAACTTCGTTGTTGTTAGAGGCTTGGTTAGAATATTTGCAATTTGTTCATCTGTACAGAATTACTACAACTTCAGAGTGCCTCTCTGTACTAGGTCTCTGATGAAATAATACTTCATTTCAATGTGTTTCGATTTATCATGAAAAGCCGGATTTTCTTAAAGCTTAATGTAACTCTGATTATCGCATTGAATAATCGTTGAGTAAAGCTTTCCATCGAACAGATCAGATAGTAGTTTCCTAAGCCAAACTGCTTCCTTGCAGGCATCACTTGCAACAATATACTCAGCTTCAACTGTACTTTGTGCTATGGAACTCTGTTTCCTGCTGGACCAAGAGATCATTGCAGATCCCAAACTGAAACAGTAACCTGACATACTTTTTCGGTCTACTGCACTGCCAGCCCAATCTGAGTCAGCATATCCTGCTAACAATACTCCACTACTTGAAGTATACCTAATCCCATAAGTGATAGTACCTCGCACATATCTGAGTACATGTTTGGCAGCTACCCAGTGTATGTGCTTCGGATCGGCCATGAACTGACTCAGAGCATTCACTGTATAACAGATGTCTGGTCTCATGTGTACGAGATACATCAAGGATCCAATGAGCTGTCGATACAGAGTAGAGTCCACATCTTGTGAACTGGTGGTCGAGTCTCGCAACTTCTTCAAGTTGGTTGTCATGGGTACGCTCATGGACTTGTAGTCCTGCATCCCAAATCTCTGCAAGATATCCACTACATACTTCCCTTGTGTTAGGAAGATCTCACTTGGCTTTTGCAAGACCTCTAGGCCAAGAAAATAATGCATCAAACCAAGATCCTTCATTTCAAACTCGGAGGTGAGCTCCCTCTTACACTGTGCTAACAGTTGTTCCTCAGCTGTAAGGAACAAGTCATCCACATATAGGACAAGGATCAAGATATGATTATGAACAACCTTAAAGTACAGATTGGAGTCAGCAGTGCTTTTGGAAAACCCTAAGCTGTGAAGGTATCCATCCATCCTCGCATACCAAACTCTCGGAGCCTGTTTGAGCCCATACAAGGCTTTCTTCAGTTTACACACATGGGACTTATTCCCATGAATCACAAAGCCTTAATGTTGTTAAATGTAGACTTCCTCATCAATCTTGCCATTGAGAAAGGTTGTTTTTACATACATTTGATGTAACTTCCATCTGAACACTACAGCAAGTGAAATGATGATTCTGATAGTAGTATACCAGGCGACAGGAGCAAAAGTCTCATCATAGTCTATGCCCTCTTTTTTAGTAAAGCCACAAGCTACAAACCTGGATTTGTACTTCTCAATGCTGCCATCAGCAGCATGCTTGATTTTGTAGAGCCATCTTGATGTTACCACTGGCTTTCCTATCGGTCTGGGAACAACTTCCCATACATCATTTTTCATGATTGAACTGTACTCTTCAATCATGGCATCAATCCATACCTGTTGACTTGGCGCTTCTTTGTATGTATAAGGTTCAGCACTGATGAGCTGGCTCATAAGTTCTGAGTACTTATGTGGCCTTATGCTTTCTATGAAAGTCCCGGGAGGAGCTTTATGTTTCTCATCTTCTTGTACCGTTTCTCGGTACGAGGCAGGTCTCCTTTTGGAAGGAGGGACTTCAAGCAGTTCTTCTTGTGGACTTTCAGGTTCCTTGCGTACATCCAGAATTTGATTCTCAAATTCCTCTTCCTCCCTCTGAACTTCTGAATCTAGGATCTCATAAGGAGGTCCTTCATCTTCCTTTGAAAGCTCTTGTGTTTGACGAAACACAACTTCCTCATGGAAAATCACATCTATACTAACTTCAATGTACCTCTGCCCAGGGACATAGATGCGGTAGGCCTTCGAGTTGTCACTGTAACCGACAAATATGCCTTTCTTTTCGGAAGGATCTAACTTAGCCCTCTTTTCTTTCGACACATGAATATATACCGGAGTGCCAAAAATCCTCATGTGGTCAGCTGCAGGTTTCTTGCTAGTGAAGACTTCTTTTGGAGTCTTTTCCCCCAAGATGGCATGAGGGCTTCTGTTTTGGATGTACACATCAGTACATGCAACTAAAGCCCACAAAGATAAAGGAAGATCAAGGTCAATCAGCATGGCTTTAGCAACTTCACAGATTGTTCTGTTCTTCCTTTTTGCAACCCCACTCTGTTGAGGGTTGCAAGGCATAGTCAGCTCTTTCTTGATTCCTGCTTCTCGGCAAAAATCATTAAACTCATTAGACTCATACTCACCTCCATTATCTAACCTTAGGATACGGATGTGTCTGTCTGTCTGATTTTCAATAAGAGACTTGAACTCTTTGAACTTGTCAAAAGTTTCACTTTTGGCTTTGAGGAAGTAAATCCATGACTTCCTACAATGATCATCTGTGAACAAGACATAATACAAGCACCCACTCAAGGAGGGTGAAGACATGGGCCCACAAATGTCTGAGTGAATCAAATACAATATTCCTTTAGATCTATTCTTGCTTCTGGAAAAGGATTTCTTAGTGTTCTTACCTAGGGCACAACCCTTGCAAATTCCATAATGTTTAGGAGAGACCTCTGGCATTCTTGTAACCATCTTTTGTAGGCCTGGAAGAGATGTATAGTGAAGGTGTCCAAACCTCCGATGCCACAGCTCACATGGATCAACTTTGTGGTGAACCAAATCTTGTGTGGAATTTTCAGAAGCCTTATAAAGACCTCCCTCTCGAACCCCAATCTATACAGTTGAGCTTAGCTTCTCATTCTTTGCCAATAGTAGGACCTTCTTGTCCATGAACAAAACTTTGTAGCCTTTTTCCTCTAAGCTAGCAACAGAGAGAAGGTTTTTCTTCAGACCAGGAACATATACAACATCATCAATATGTAAGACCGTACCCGAATCAAGTTGAAGTGAGGTTGAGCCAACTCCTTCAATCTTGTAAGTGGAGTCATCTCCAAGTTCCACTTGAGTAGTGAACTTCTTCTTTCTATAGCTGGTGAGTGCTCCACGATTACCTATCTATGTCTGGAGGCACCACTATCTACTAACCAAGAGTTAGCACTGTCAGTGATGGATCCAGAAAGAGTAGAGATCAGGTAATATTCCCTTATAGGTTCATCTTATTTGGTAGTCTTGGTATTCTTCTTCTTCTTGGGTTCTTCTTCTTCTACAGCAGAGGCTTGAAATCTCCTTTTGAACTTCCTCTTGGGCTGCGTGCAATCCTTAGCAAAGTGCCCAATCTTATGACAATTATAGCATTCCACTTTTGAAACATCAATGTGATAAACTTGTGGTTTCTTTCCCTTCCTTTTCTGAGGGGAGGGCTTCTTGAACTTCCTTATCTTAGCTGTAAGAGAAAGGTTTCCTTCCTTAGTGCTAGTAGCCTTGTTTTGAACTCTTCCTTCTTCTTCCAAGCAATGATGCCAAAGCCTATCAAAGTTTGGTTGATTCTCACGTCCACTTATTGCTGCCAGAAATGTTTCCCAATATTTTGGGAGACCATTGAATACAGTTTGTACAAGGTCGTCATCATCCACAGTAATACCAATAGCAGTGAGTTGGTCTCTTACCTGTGCAATCTTTGTGAAGAAGGGTCCAACTCCTTCATCCTTGTTCATCTTCAGTGTTCGAAGCCTTTTCTTCAAAACTCTCTTCTGACTAGGAGCCTTCTTCTCATACAGATTCGTTAAGGTGTCAAAGCATTCTTTGGCAGTCTTCAATGGTGTGATGGTGGGCATCAAGGTTTCCTTGACTGAGTCATAGATGATCCTTCTAGCCTTTGCTTGCTTCTTCTTGAAAGCAATTCTGCCAGCATTAGTTGTTGGTTTTTCTATGGTGTTGAACACCAAGTCATCAAGGCCATTTTCCTCCAGGATGGTTGTGAGCCTAGGTTTCCAAGAGTTGTAGTTTGTTGAACCTTCAAGCTTTTCTTTTGGTCTGAAAGTGTTGGTAGCCATCTCTGCTACACAAGTCAGTTATCTAAGTCTACAAAATGTCCCAAGGTCTAGGAAGACAACAATAATTTGCCTCTTACTGGGGTCTTCACATGCAAAGCTCTGATACCATGTTGAATTTTAGCATTAGCTTTAAACTTTTGCAGACTATAAGATAACAATAAGACAAGTGCAGTAGACAAATCAAAACATCACAGACATGAACACAAGATGTTTTTCATGGAGAAACCTTTAAAGGACAAAAACACCAAAACCATTAGTAATTCATCCCTTCAATGAGATGACTGAGTTTTTCAATCTCAGAATTCTGAGATGAGTGTTCTTCAATAATTTTCAAACCCTCGCAGGTTTGATTAATTTCCAAACCCTGGCACAAGTGACCAGCAATTTGTCAACAAGACAAATTTTACAAAAAATTATGAATTAGGGCTTCGTGCCCAGATTTTCTCTCAACTGCCCAACTACCCAGAATTCTTTATGTTGTTGCTCAAAATTTACAGCCAGCTGCCCGTAAGTGATTTATGCTGCCCAGATTCCTGTACGACTGCCCGATGATCTGCAACAAACTACCCAAACTATAAATGGGTTGCCCAAGCCTGTGGATGAGTTGCCCGAGCTTCCTGAGGGTTGCCCGAAGTCTGTCTAGACAGACTATATCTGCCTGAGATTTACATGAGTTGCCAGGAAGTAATGGTAGCCTGCTAGCAGGCTCCCCGTGAAGAGTTACTGTTGCCTGCGGGTCTAGACAGGTTGCTCGTGAGTGTTCTATTCTTGGTCGTGATCTATCTACCCAAGGAATGACTGCTCGAGAAGTGGAGAAGCTCCTTCCTGCTGCACGAGAGTCCGTCCAGCCTACCCCTGAAGTAGAGAGGGGCAAATCAAGGTCTGTAAGGTCAGTTTAGGGCTAACCGAGAGTGAACAGCAGCTGCCCATGGGTAGGAGTAAACCCTAGGGTGATGCACTGGTTCTACTCTTGTTGGTCGTGAAGGAGAGGAAGAATACCCTAGTTGTTAAGGGTTTGCTGTTGGTAGTTGTTGACGAAGGATGGAGATGCCCTAGCTAGAAAAGCCTCCATGCTAGGGCATAAACCAAAGACAAAGATCTTCTCTCTCTTCCAGCGAAAATCATTTGAGGAACAGCTGAACAATGATGATCAAGTGTGTGGAAATGAGTTGGAGTTGATCTTCTTTTATAGCCTTTTAGTCACTTAGATGTGGACCAAAACACAAAAGAATAAAATAATATGATTTTATTCTTTTACCTTTTGACTTTTACCTTTAGTGGGACTAAAGTTCTTTTTGCATTTTCACTTTGACTCCATAGTGGTCCAAGGGTCCTTATGTATTTTTTACTTTTAACTTTTAGCCTTCTTCAAGTGCCCTGTGGTCAAAACAAGTGGTCATAGGGGTCCTTCATATCCACTCAAAGTACATCATCAGAAATAAGGAGAATTACTAATGCTTTTATCTCACACTCCTTGTACCACCAAGATCGAGTACTAGGTGTCTTAACCAAGGGTAGCTAATCCTTGGAGAAAGTCACAAAGCCCACAGATCGAGGGTAGGAGTGCCTCACATGCCCAAACTCGGTCTAGGACTTATAATGATGTCCTGATAATTGACCAGGTGCCTCAGCCCGAAGCTGCATAATTTGACCCAAGGTCAAATACTTGGTAACTTACCAAGCGCCTCCATTCTCCCGGAGAATAGCCCTCAACCCTAAGCTGAGTCCCCTGATTCTAGACTGGTTCATCTTCCTGGTAATTGACCAGGTGCCTCTATCCAAAGAATGGCCACTCAGCTCTAGGCGGAGTTCCCCCAGTGCTAGACTGGTTCCACATCCTGGTCCTTGACCAAATGTCCCCATTCAACAAAATGGCTACTCAGCTCAAGGCTGAGTTCCCCCAATGTTGGACTGGTTCCACATCCTGGTCCTTGACCAGATGTCCCCATTCAACAGAATGGCTACTCAGCTCAAGGCTGAGTTCCCCCAGTGTTGGACTGGTTCCACATCCTGGTCCTTGACCAGATGTCCCCATTCAACAGAATGGATAATCAGCTCAAGGCTGAGTTCCTCCAGTGCTGGACTGGTTCCACATCCTGGTCCTTGACCAGATGTCCCCATTCAACAGAATGGCTACTTAGCTCAAGGTTGAGTTCCCCCAGTGCTGGACTGGTTCAACATCCTGGTCCTTGACCAAATGTCTCCATTCTCCAAGAGAATGGCTCTTGATGTTGCTTAGGAAAAATCAACAAGAGGAACTATCCATATCTCTCATATCCAACTCACTACTGTTCAATAAGGGTCCAAAAGCGTAAAGGGAGACAGCCTGTGAAGCTACCAAATGGATAAGAGCGCTTCCCATCTTGGCTGCCCATTAAAAGAAGAGGGCGTATTTGCTTGAGAAGCAAGACGTTGTCAAGAGGGTGCATTCCACCAATAAATTTTCCAGCGTGAAGAAGGTTTTGAGAAAGGTGTTTCATTCTGTAAGAGAACCATTTCTATCTCTGCTTCAGACTCAACACTCCCACATTGTATTTCTCTGAAGCGTCCTCTATTTATTGCGAAGAGGGATATTCTTGCCCTTGTCCCAAACTTGCATTCTCAGTGGTGGATCGGTGATAGAAGAACCAGTGTTGAAAGGCCGAATTCCTGTAGCAGCATGTTCAGTTGGAAGGAGAAGTTACATCCTGTGGGAAAGGAGGAGGACAATTGTTGCTGCTGGTTATAGTTGGACAACTGTGGGTGCATTCCGTATTATCAATACCAACATCTCCAGGCATGTAAACTGTCCATTTTAAATTAAAAAACCAGATCTGTCATATGCCTTCTACTTTGGTCTTTAATGTTGGTTGATATATTTTCATGCAATGTTATTATGTATGATAAAAATTCCACAAAATGGCATGTGAAATAACCCATGATAAAAACTTAAACCCAGTCATAGACGCTCCAAAGTGCACAGTAAGCTACAGCAGTTTGGGTATGAAATGTTTGAGAAAACGGTTCAACCAAAATTTCACATCAGATCTTGTTAAATCGATTCTCAATCTTAGCATTCAACAGCAGTGTGAAGCACAAGACAAAAATCTAATTGAGTCAATTATCTCCTTGTCAGCTAGTGGTAAATTTTGGGGAAAACCTTTTGGGTCAAATTGGTTAGGGACATTACAGTGGTATCAGAGCCATAATTCCTGCCAGCCTGTGATTTGATGAGAATTTTATGAATCCCGAAGATTCAAGACACCCCACATACAAGAGGAGAAGGCCAGGGGAACCCAGACGCATTTTCCTATCAGAGTACAGGGAAAGGCTAGTTGAATCAGAGGAAGAATATTTTTTAGAAGAAGAAGAAGAGGAGCAGCCAGAGTTTGTGAGTGAAGAGATGGGGGGAAGAAATGATCCTCTTGGGGGCAGCGAGCATGGGTTCTTTGGAGGTAGCAGGGGTGAACCAAACATGGAACCACCAAGAAATGATAGCACCTTAAACATTTTGAATGATTTAGCTAGAGGACAGCAGCAACTAGTTGACCTCATGCCGGAGTTGCTAGTAAATTCGCAAGGGAGGAACAACAATGGTGCAGAGTGTTCCAATGGTTGGAATGGAAATCGTGTTGAAGGGATCAACACAAATATTCCTCCGCCACACAACACAGGGGTTAGCAGCAAAACTACTATTAGACCAACACTGCCACGGTTCTTGACTGATCAGCCAGTGGTACAACCGGGGCAACCAGTACCAGGAGACAGCTTCACTTAGCCGAGTACAAGGGTCTGAGTAGGGATTTTCACACCAACATGTCTTTCCAGGAGTTCTGCAATATTAAATACCGAAACAAACCCAAAGACTTTGGTCAGATGCAACAAAACTTTGACTTGCAGTGGAAGATGGGGAAACTAAACATCCCTTCGTTTGATGGCTCCAACAAATGCACAAAATGGGTCCAGAAGATTGATGCTTATTTCCAACTGAACCCCATGAGGGAAACAGAAGCTATCAAATATGCCACTCTACATCTGGAAGGGGAAGCACATGAGTGGTGGTACCATGTATTGGTCACCTTAGGACATGCCAACATCACTTCCTATCTGGATTTCACTTAGAGATTGATCAGCCGATTTGACAAGAAGGATCCAGACGTTCGCTTCAAGTAGCTGGCTCAACTAAAACAGACAGGGACTCCAGACGCCTACATCACAGAGTTCCATAGGTTGGTAGTTACGGTGACCGATATCTCAAAGGCCAAACTTATCATGTTGTTTATAGAAGGGCTATACGACCCATTGCGTGGATGGGTCAAGGCTTTCAAGCCAGTTACTCTACAGGATGTTATCACACGCACTCGGGATATGGAAGATGTTGCGCCCAAGAATAAATACCCATCCAGACCTTTCATTCATTCCACAGAAGAATAAAGACAAGAAACCTTTTCAGAAGGGAGGATCCGAGAGCAATAGGTTGGATAAAGAAACCCGAAACGAGTTGCGAAGAAATAAATTGTGCTTCAGTTGCAAAGAACCATGGCAATCGGGACATCAATGTATAGGAAAAGGCAAGGTCCATTACATAGAGGTGGTGTCAAACAACGATGAGGAAGATGAGACGAAGCAGCAGCATGATGAGGACCAAAAACAAGTGCAGCAGCCACAAGTACAGGTTCAGTAGGTTCAGCAGCCATAGCTACAACAACCACAGGTACAGGTTCAGTAGGTTCAACAACCACATGTATAGCTGTCGCAGGTGCCACAGCCACAGGTACAGCAGCCCCCATACAGCCTCGGAGAGGGAGCATTGCTACCTTATCAACACTCCCAAATTCAATACTTTCCGTATTAGAGAGGTTATTGGAGGGCAAAGAGTTACGATCCTGAATTGATGGTGGAGCTACCCACAACTTCATTGACTCTGCCTTAGTAGCTAGGTTGGGCATCCAGTCCCGGGAGTTTGAGGGGTTTAGCGTAGAGATAGTAGGTGGACAGATCATGCCATGTATGTGGATGGCCCCCCAACTGACATTGGAAATGGGAAACTATAGCATGACAGATGACTTCTACATAATGGACTTGGTAGATATCAATGTGGTCTTGGGGGTACAATGGCTCAGCACTCTAGGACCCATTACCACCGATTACCGTACCATGGAGATGGGGTTCAACACACCTGAGGGCACAAGGGTAGTTCTACAAGGCATGTCCAATGAAGCTCTGAGAATTATATCATCCCATAGGATGGGGCTCTATTCAGGCGAGGCGATGTGGCATATGCAGGGAAGTGTTTGATCACCACCCAGAAGTCCTCTAATGAAGGTCAACAGTATCACGTAGACATACAACACCTCTTGGGAAAGCATGACAAGGTGTTTGGAGAGATTCCCCTAGGGCGGCCACCAAATAGAGGCTTTGAGCATACCATAGAATTAGAAGAAGGGGCCAAACCTGTGATCACCACCCCCTACAGGCATCCAAAGGCATTCAAAGATGAAATCGAGAAGGCGATCAAGGAGTTGTTGGCTATGGGACATATCGGACTGAGTTCCAATCCATTTGCATCTTCAGTTGTGTTGGTTAAAAAGAAAGATGGGACTATGCGGATGTGTATCAATTATAGGGCCTTGAACAACAAGACTATCAAGAATAGGTACCCTATACCCAAGATTGATTAGTTGTTGGACGAGTTGCATCGAGCAATATATTTCTCAAAAATTGATCTTCGGTCCGGCTACCATCAGATCAAGGTCTGAGAACAGGACGTGCATAAAACAGCTTTCAGATGCCATTATGGACACTATGAGTTCTTGGTTATACCATTTGGGCTCACCAATGCACTAGCTACTTTCCAATCGTGCATGAATCATATTTTTAGGAAGCAACTGAGAAAATTCTTGCCTGTATTCTTTGATGATCTCTTAATATACAATAGAACTTGGGAGGAACATATGCGACATTTAGATGAGATACTGGGCATTATGGAGGAACAGTCCTTGTATGCCAAAGCCTCCAAATGCGAGTTCGGACTTACATAGATATTATACTTGGGCCACGTGATCAATGCACAGGGTGTACAAGTCCATTGGGAGAAGATCGAGGCTATTCTAGATTGGCCCCTGCCAAGGTCCCTTACTGAGTCACAGGGATTCTTTGGATTGTGCTAGTACTACAGGCGATTCGTGAAGGGGTTTTCATAACTAGCAGCACCACTCACAGATCTGACAAAAAAAGGGGCTTTCAAATGGACAGAGGATTCTCATAAGGCATTTGACAGGCTCAAGGAGGTAATGAGTACTTGCTCGGTATTGGCACTACCAGACTTCAGCCAGCCCTTCGTGCTGGAATGTGAGGCCTCATGCATCGGTGTTAGGGCAGTTTTGATGCAGAACAAACACCCAATTGCCTTTGAGAGCAAGAAGCTCAGGGAGCCGGAAAGGCTCTACTCTATATATGACAAGAAGATGCTTGCTATCATGCACGTGTTGGCTAAGTTCAGACAATACTTAGTAGGCAGTAGATTTGTGGTGAGGGCTGATCATAATAGTTTGAAGTACTTCCTGGAACAGAAAGACTTGAATGAAAGGCAGCAAAAATGGGTCAGCAGGATACAGGCTAAGTCACACGGTTCGGGTTCAGGTTCGGCAAGGATTATGTTTGGTTCAAGTTCGAATTTTCCGATGAGGTTCGACAATAGGTTCAACCATATATATATATATATATATATATATATATATATATATATNATTCAAAGCACTTAGGTCACTATTCATAATTTCGTCATATATAACTGAAAGGTTTGCCTTCAGGTTCAAGTTTGGCTTTAGGTTCAACATTAGGTTCGCCTTCAGGTTTGAGGTCGACGAGCTTTGGGTTCGGCTTTAGGTTCGGCATTGGGTTCATCTTTTAGGTTCGACGAACCTGAACGAATTTCAAATTTTTTTTGAGGTTTGTCGAACCTTGAACCTCAAGGATTAGATTCGGTGAACCCTGTGACTTAGGATACAGGCTTACGATTTTGATATAGAGTATGTAAAGGGGAAAAAGAATGTTGTTTTTGACGCCCTTTCCAGGAAACCGGCAGCTTGCTCGTTGATGGAGATTTCGACAGACTGGAAGTCCCACCTTCTCGTGGAATATTCCAAAAATAAAATACTTGCGAGTTATTGGATGGCCTGGTACAGGATGACAAGTATAACGTAGTGGATGATGTCATTTTCTACAAAGACAGGGTATACTTAGTACCGGAATCCAAGCTCAAAGAGAAGATATTGAGGACCACAAATGATACTCCGACTGCAAGGCATCAAGGGTATTTTAAAACATACCGCCAGATCAAGGAGAGGTTCTCTTGGAAAGGCCTCAAAGATGATGTACTAAGGCATGTGAGGGAATGCATAATCTGCCAACAGAACAAAACTGAACTAAACCATCCGGTAGGACTCTTACAACCATTACCCATCCCTAAGCAGAAGTGGAAAAGCATCTCTACGGACTTCATCACTGGACCACCACATGTTCAGGGAAGAGATTGCATTTATGTGGTGGTGGATCGGTTGACAAAATTCACACACTTCTTCGCAATTTCCTCAACCTTTACAGCAGCTTAGGTGGCAGAAGTGTTTTTCAAGGAGGTGTTCCGCTTACATGGACTACCAAAAAACATTGTTAGTGACAGGGATAGCAGGTCCGTTGGGGCTTTTTGGAAGAAACTCTTCAGGTTGGTTGGCACAGAATTGACTCCGAGCACCAGTTACCACCGCCAAACATATGGGAAGACAGAGATTGTTAATAAATGGATTGAAGGCTATCTAAGAAATTATGTAACAGGGCAACAGAAGGCGTGGATCAAATGGTTACATTTAGGTGAGTATTGCTACAATACCACCTTCCACATGTCTATCGGCATGTCACCATTTAGAGCCTTATATGGATACAATGCTACTTCATTTATGGAAATAGCCTTTGGGGATAGCAAGGCTCCAAAAGCAAAGGAGTGGATTCAAGACAGTCAGGACATCCTTCGAGTGCTTAAGGAAAACTTGCAGACGACTCAAACCCAGCAAAAGGTTTATGCAGACCGGCACAAGACGGGAGCACAGCTTTGAGGTGGGAGACTTGGTGTCTTTACGACTACAGCCTTATTGACAGTCTTCACTCAAGCGAAGTGGTACAGAGAAATTGAAACCTCGTTTCTATGGACCGTACAGGATTACTAGGAGAGTGGGGGAAGTGGCTTACAAGCTGGAGCTTCTGGAGGGAAGCAAGATCCATAACATCTTTCATGTATCTTGCCTCAAGAAGGTATTGGGGCAACAGGTCACCACATCTACAGAGCTACCCCCATTAGATGAGGAAGGGCAGTTGATTTTGGATCCGAAGGAGATATTGGAGGTCCGCGAGAGCAATTTGAGAAACAGGGTCATTCGGGAGTACTTGGTCAGATGGAGCCATATGCCTATGGAGGATGCCACCTGGGAGGGTGAACAGATATTACAGCACCCCAACTTGCGATTGCTTGAGGACAAGCAATTTCGGGAAGGGAGGACTGTAATGTCCCTTTCCGAGTAGTCACCACGAGCAACTCATTAACCTATCCAGTTCTCGTAGGCTATGGTCGATGAAAGGGGAATTAATTAATTATTAATGTCACCCAGGCCCAAAAGACTTTATAAAGTGACATTGGTAATTAATTTATCTAAAGTGACTTTATAAAAGTCACTTTAGGATAAATTCAGCGGAAAAGTTAAAGTTAAGTCATAAAGTCTATGTTGCTAGGAAACGTGGGTACGAGTACGGGTACGGCACTTTTTGAATCAGGGTACTTCGGTACGTCGGGGGTACTATATATATATATTATATAATATATATTAAAAATAAAACTGAAGCATGTCACAGTCACATGATTCACATGATACATCATGATCCATACATGCATATTCAGATTTCGTCATTGATTCATTGAACAATGAACATTCACAATTCACATTGAAAATTCGAAACATTCAAACATAAATTAAAATAAGTTATAATATATTAATGTATGTCCATGACTCCTTGAGTCCATTCAACATTGTCAAACTACATTCAAAATTTGCCTAACGGCATTTTCAGACATGAAATAGAAAGATCAAGATTCAAAACAGTGAAACTGAACAATGAACAAAATAGTAGATTTGGCTTCCTCAAGCCATGTCATCAACATCCTCAGCATCACTAAGTTCCTCTGTCAGCAAGCTCTCGATACCTCCTTTATCCCACTGCTGGTCGATACCTGAAGGCTGAAACCCTGATACGTTGTTATCCCACTGCCGGTCGATAGAATAAACTGATAAATGGTATAGTTTTTGGTTTGGGGTTTAATTTTTAAACAATGCCATGAAAAGGGTTCAATGAGACCCACCCTTAATTAGTAATTTATTAATTAAACATTAAACCGGTCGTACCTTAAAAAAACGTGGCTTAATAAATTTTAATACCGGGCTGTTAATTTTATACACCGGCCGTACCTTAGCCGTACCCAAACTCGAGGTACGCTGTACCACTTTCAACAAACATACCAAAAAAAAAATTGCGAAGTACCCGGTACGGCAATACTGTTCACTGTACGGGAGGATACGTCTGGGTATGTACCATGGCTGTACCCAAGTACCCGGTACGTGTACCTGGTACTGGTACGTGTACCCGACCCTTGGGTACGGGTACCCATGCAACACAGCATAAAGTACTCAATTTAAAATTTAAAAGGTGGAATGAAGGATTTTTCTCCATAAAGTCACTTTATTAAATTTTAAATGGAGAAAGGCCAAGGGAAGTTGAATAGTCACAAAAGAGGGAGAGTGAAATTATAAAAAAAGGGAAATGAGAGCTCATTTGGCTCATTCTTGTCAATTTGCATTTGTGAAAAAAAAGTAGCTCTTGAGCAAACTTCTCTTGGACGAAACCCTAGGAGGAGGAAAGAGTTTCGATAGTGTAACCATCTATCCTAGCTCTTGTAGATAGAGGATTCCCTTCAGATTTCTCAGTGGTCTTCAATGTCGTGATTTATTTGGCTATTATCATCTTCAGATCTGAGTTTTCAAGTACATTTGCAGCAGAGTCATTGTTTTGTGGAGGGGGCACACCAGTCAAGAGGAACTATCCATATCTCTCATATCCAACTCGCTGCTGTTCAAGAAGCCATCCAAAAGCGTAAAGGGAGACAGCCTGTGAAGCTACCAAATGGATAAGAGCACTTCCCATCTTGGCTGCCCGTGAGAAGAAGAGGGCGTATTTGCTTGAGAAGCAAGACGCTGTCAAGAGGGTGCATTCCACCAATAAATTTTCCAGCATGAAGAAGGTTTTGAGAAAGGCGTTTCATTCTGTTAGAGAACCATTTCTATCTCTGCTTCAGACTCAACACTCCCACACTGTATTTGTCTGAAGTATCCACTATTTATTACGGAGAGGGATATTCTTGCCCTTGTACCAAACTTGCATTCTCAGTGGTGCATCAGTGATAGAAGAACCAGTGTTGAAAGGCCGAATTCCTGTAGCAGCGTGTTCAGTTGGAAGGAGAAGTTACAGCCCGTGGGAAAGGAGGAGGACGATTCTTGCTGCTGGTTATAGTTGGACAACTGTGGGTGCATTCCATATTATGAATACCAACATCTCCAGGCATGTAAACTGTCCATTTTAAATAAAAAAACTAGATCTGTTATATGCATTCTACTTTGTTCTTTAATGTTGGTTGATATATATTCATGCAATGTTATTATGTATGATAAAAATTCCACAAATTGGCATGTGAAATAACCCATGATAAAAACTTAGACCCAGTCATAGACGCTCCAAAGTGCACAGTAAGCTACAGCAGTTTGGGTATGAAATGTTTAACAAAATGGTTCAACCAAAATTTCACATCAGACCCTGTTAAATCAATCCCCAATCTTAGCATTCAACAGCAGTGTGAAGCACAACACAAAAATCTAATTGGGTCAATTATCTCCTTGACGGCTAGTGGTAAATTTTGGGGAAAAAATTTGGGTCAAATTGGTTAGGGACGACATTACACTTTGACCTTACTCAAAAAAAAAGGGAAAGTAAAAAAAAAGAGAAGAAAGAAGATCCGAGTTTTTGCATTAAATAGGTCTTGACCTTATTCAAAAATAAATAAAAAATAAAAAAACAGAGAAGAAGAAAGAAGATACCATTAAAAAAGGGGAAAGAACAAAAAAAAACAACATATGGCATTATAAAACCAACCCTTGGTTTTATAAAACCACACAAGGGTTTATTAAGCCTTAATTCCCACGTTCACCCCAAAAAATAAACTAAATAATAATAATATTATTATTATTATTTTAATAATAAATTAATATTATTATTAATTTAATAATAAATTATTATTATTTTTTAATAGTTTAATCCCTAAATTCACCCTATTCAAAAATAATAATATTATTATTAACTTTTAATAATAGTAATAAATTATAATTATTATTATTATTATTATTATTTAATAATTGTATCTATTACAATTATTATTAAAATATATATTTATATTGAAGGAAGTCATTGAAGCGATATTGAAGAAGTGAGTGTGAATTATGGATTCCATACACAAGTCTAAATTTTGGACTAAGTGCCCTCATTGTGAATTAGAGTTTGAGTATATGTCGTTTTTTTAAATTGCAATTGCTCGTCTGATGTGTAGCAAATATTTTACTATGGAAGAATATCAAGGACATTCTCAATTGCAATCACAAATAGAGAAATTGGAAGATGAACTAAGATATTGCGAGGAAATCAATAAAAATTTACAATTTGAAATGACAAAGAAAAGTATTTTAATGATTTGATAAATACACAAACTTCCAAATTAAAAGATCGTATTTGGGAATCCACCAAACAAACTAAGGAATTTGAAATTGCGAGAAACAAATTTGACAAAGACATACAAGAACAAGATGAAGAGATCTCTTAAACAGAATTTGTTGCTTCAAATCAAGAAGACGAAGGATAAAGCACAGTGCAATCAAAAGTTAGAAGAGAAGATTCAGGGTCTCCACCAAAAATTAGTAAGAAAAGACGAAGAAAATTCCTCTCTAAAAAGGTTAATCAAAAATTGCTAGAGGAAATAAAAACGTTAAGAAAAAGAGAGAAAGAGAATCAAGATGGTCAAAATGAAGTCGACAAGTCAGATTACAAGGAAGAACTCTTACGCTTGAGGAGACATAATCAATACACTTACTCATACAAATTAGAAAACTAAAGCATGATAAGAAATCTTTACAAGAAGAGTTGAATAGAAAAAAATCAAATGTTGACAAAGAAATGATGATTGATCCAATAACAAATTCATCAGACACTCAAATTCGAGCAGCAAATACACACTCAATTGAATTATTATCAACACATAAATCGCCAGAAACACAAAAAGTTGAAGTTTCTACAGACACTCCACAAGCGACTCAAATACCTTATCATCATCTAAAGAGTTGTTATGACAGACGACAAAGTTAGGAGGAAAATAAACAATTTTCTTCTTACAGACAAACCAACTACCACATTGAAAAAATACGAAGACAAAATCAACTTGTATGGAAGCAAAAAATGAGAAATTCTATCCAAACAATCAATCAGCAAACAGTTTCGTTGAAGGTAGATCTTGGATGGACCATTTCACAACTGACGCAACATTTTCACTCAATGTTTAAAAGAATGATTGTCTCATTTCATAAGCGTTGCAACTACCAACATAGAAGATTACAAGAAAGCGTTACGAGCAAGAACAAGGAATAAAAGTCTTCCATAATCACGCTTTGAGGACAAAGCATCACTAAGTGGGAGGCAATGTTATATAAAAAATATAACATAATACAATATATAAAAATATAAATAGTAATCATAATAATAATAACAAGAAACAATTATAATATAATAACAATTAGTGGAAAAGTGTAACTCTTTATGAAAAGTTGCGTTAGAGGCTCTTTAAATGATTATATATACGGGCAATTCTATCTTGTAAAATATCATATCTTATCTCATATTTTATAATTATTATTAATGGATTAGTGGAAGTTTCAATTAAACAAGTTTTATTGTTACACAGGATGAGAGCATCACCCCAAGGGCATCCTGCTCAGTGCTATTAACTTTTAAGGCAGGCACCCCCACAACCCTTGAAGGCTATTATCTTCATTTAATGTTAGCTCACTACTTAAGTTGATGGGAAAGTGAGCACTCAGTATGCCTGGCTTTTCTTCACGTCAGTTTTGTTCCTCAGAAATGTGCAGCATGGCAGATTCAGGCAGATGGATCATGGGTTTGACCACGAACTAGAGCAGCAGTAGCGACAGAGATTCCCCAAAGTGATGCATTCGAATCCAAGGAATGGTTCAGGTATTTTATGTAGCAGCATGGACATCCAGAAAGCTTGTATGGGCTAACTTCTCCAACCTCAAAAAAATAAAAAATCCAAAGATGACTCTGGAGAAACTGTGTTGTGTTCTATGCAAATTTGGGAGTTGAGTCCAGGATAGATAAGATAGGATAATTTATTAATATCCAACAATGGCCACTGAAGTATGTCAATGGGACTGCCAAATACAATGATGTCAATACGAAGCGGGAGCGCAAAGACTCCTATAAAAAGCAAGATGCAGAAAGTAAAGCGTTGATCTAAGTAAAGCCTAAGGTACAAACTCTGGAAAAACTCTGTCGGGTAAGCTAAATTTGAGAAGAAGACAGTAGTTCTGTTAGAGAATCCGGAGGTCCTATACAGGACTTCTAACAAGAAGAAACAAGAGTATAGCTTCAAACAGGAAATTTTGAACACTCTGATGTACCTAGTCAACTTCATGGCTAAGCAACAGCATCTGTCTACATTGAGGAAGAGGTAGCTGTAATATCCCGAATCCCGATATTTTCTATTTCTATGCAAATATACCGATACAACTGGGCATGCAAACTGTCATGCAAAAATCCCTATTTTATAGCAAAAATTAGGGTTAGGGTCTGTGAGATAGAATGAACACTTACCACTGATAAGCTGGCTAGACTGCTCCTGAAAGAGTATGCAAGCATCAAGAACTGAATCGAAAATGGACTGATATATTCTGCTTCCGGTGACACCCCAGCAGCAGGAACCCAGGTCAGATAAGGGTGACGTTTTCAGTGAAGGAGGTGTCCGATGGGGCTGCTGATTTGCAGGACTGATAGCCTTCCCGTGTCGAAGAGAATGCCTGGTACATGCGAAGTTTCGAAGGTCTCTAGGCAGGCTAGCGAATTGTTCCAGAGAGACAGCTGCTCACGCCCCCCTGATCCCAAAATAGTTGATAACTGCTCTGGATGAGCACGGTCGGATCTTATAATCACCAGGTACCAGAGTAAGATGCCGATGATGAGAATGGTGCCTGAGTTTCGGAGTAAAACTGAGATCCGAAGACCCAGCAACTGATTAGGGCTTTCTGGCTGAAAACCCCCTTTACGGCTGCACATGTGTCCCTGAACAATCTACACCGTATACTGGATAACTATGAATGAATGTAAGAGCAAATGGTGAACCTGTATGGCTTACCCTGAATGAGACTCGGGCAGATATTTCACTGCCGAAACCCCGCTAGTTGAAGACGTCGTCTCCAACCCCAACTGCTGTGCTGCTATTCAAGAGCTCCCAAAATAATAATAATCAAAAGTGAAGTCTCCTTTTGCTTTATCCTCCTTTTATAACTTTCAACTGCGAAAACCCTAATCTTTGACCTAATTAGGTCACTTTATCTTCTAATTTGCAGTTGACTTGCATGCATGCGCCTGGAGACTTAAATGAGTGCATGCACCATTAAATAATGCTTAGATGGCATGCACGAAGGTGGCCTTTGGCCCCGGTGGCCCTTCTTGACCTAATGATGATGCCCTAGATTTTCTATGGATGGCATCAATCCTTAGATGATTCCCTAACTGTCAGTAACCGCTCGAACCCACAGGAATCACATAGGTTAGCGGTTTTGGGCCTCAAGGCCTAATCGGAAGAGGACATTACAGTCCTCCCCGCTTGAGATTGCTTGTCCTCAAGCAACTGCAAACTGGGATGCTACAATACCTGTTCACCTTCCCAGGTGGCATCCTCTGGCGGTAGTTCTTTCCACTGAACCAAGTACTCTCTGATTACCCTGTTCCTGAGCTTCCTTTCTCTAGTCTGTATGATCCGTTCGGGAATCAGTATCAGCAGTCCCTCATCATCTAAAGGAGGTAACTCTGTAGATGGAGCAATGTGTTGCTCAAGGGTCTTCTTTAGGTTAGACACATGGAACACATTGTGAATTTTACTTTCCTGTGGAAGTTCTAGTTCATATGCCACCTCTCCCACCTTCCTGATTATTCTGTAGGGTCCATAGAAGCAAGGTTTTAATTTTTCTACTCCTTTCTTCTTAAGCGAAGACTGCCTGTACAGTTGGAGCCTTAAGTATACCAAATCCCCTACCTCAAAGCTCCGCTCAACCCTATGTTTGTCGGCATACAACTTCTATTGATTCTGGGTTGTTTGTAAGTTTTCCTTCAAGATTTTCAGAATGTCTTGATTGTCCTATATCCAATCCTTAGCCTTAGGAGCCCTACTATCTCCAAATGCCAAATCTGCATAGTCCAAGGCCTCGTAACCATATAATGCCTTAAAAGGAGTCATCCTAATAGACATATGGTAGGTAGTATTGTAGCAATACTCCCCTAGGTGTAGCCATTTGATCCAGGTCCATTGCTACCCTGCTACATAGTTCCTTAAATATCCTTCAATCCACTTGTTGACTATTTCAGTTTGTCCATTGCTCTGGGGATGATAACTCATACTGGTAGCCAGTTCGGTCCCCACTAATCTGAATAGTTCCTACCAGAAGGCACCTGTGAATCTGCTATCCCGATCACTGACAATGGCCTTAGGTAACCCGTGTAACCTGAAGAATAACTCAGCTACTTGCGCTGCCGAGTAGTCTGATGATATCGAAAAGAAATGTGCAAACTTGGTCAATCTGTCAACTACTACATATAAACAATCTCGCCCTTGGACCTTGGGCAATCCTGTAATAAAGTCCATGGAGATGCTTTCCCACTTCTGTTCTGGAATCGATAGTGGCTGAAGTAACCCTACTGGATGGATGTTCTCAATCTTGTTCTGCTGACAGATGCTACATTCCCATACATGCTGCATAATTTCCCCCTTGAGGCCCTTCCATGAGAACCTCTCTCGAATCTGCCTATAGGTCTTCAAGAAACCTTGATGCCCTGATAAAGGAGAATCATGTGCTACCTAAATGATCTTTTTCCTCAATGTGGATTATGGGACGAGGTATATCCTGCTCTTGTAATAAATGATGTCATCAACAATCCTATACCTGTCAACCTAAATTTGTCCATCTAATAATTCGCAAGCAAATTTATTTTTGGAGTATTCTACTAAGAGAAGTGCCCTCCAATCTGTGGATATACTACTGAGAGATAATGAGGCGGGACGCCTGGATAATGCATAAGCTACTACATTATTCTTACCTTTTACATACTCGATCTCGAAATCATAGGCTTGTACTTTGCTAACCCATTTCTGCTGTCGCTCATTCAGTTCCTTCTGCTCCAGGAAATACTTGAGGCTGTTATGATTGGTTTTGATTTTGAACTTACTGCCCACCAGATACTGTCTAAATTTCGTGAGAGCATGTAAGATGGCTAGCATCTCTTTGTCATATATGGAGTAGTGGCGCTCGTAGTTCTTCAGTTTACGGCTCTCAAATGCAATAGGGTGATGGTTTTGCATCAACACTGCTCCTAACCCTTCCCCTAAGGCATCACATTCTACTACGAAGGGTTGTGAGAAGTCTGGTAATGCTAAAACTGGACAGGAACTCATAATAACCTTCATCTCCTCGAAAGTTTTATGTGTTAAGTTTGTCCAAGTGAACGCTCCCTTCTTTGTGAGATCTGTGAGGGGTGCTGCAAATTGGGAGAATCCCTTAACGTACCGTCGGTAATAAGTGCACAGACCCAAGAAACCTCTCAATTCTGTAACTATTTTTGGCGCGGGCCAATCTCTGATAGCTTGGATTTTCTCCATATCAACCTGTACTCCTTTTGCATTGATTATGTGTCCTAAGTACAGCATTTCCTTCATGCCAAACTCACACTTGGACATTTTCGCATAAAGCGAATGTTCTTCTAAAACGCCCAGTACTTCGTCCAGGTGTTTCAGATGCTCTTCCCATGTTTTGCTGTAAATCAGGATGTCATTAAAGAATACTAGCAAAAACTTACGTAGCTGTGCTCTGAAGGTGTGGTTCATGCATGACTGAAAAGTGGCTGGAGCATTGGTAAGTCCAAAAGGCATGACCAAAAACTCATTGTGACCATAGTGACAGCGAAAAGCGGTTTTGGAGATGTCTTGGTCCCTTACCCTGATCTGATGGTATCCCGAGCAAAGATCAATCTTGGAGAAGTATTTAGCTCCCCGAAGCTCATCCATGAGTTCGTCAATTATGGGGATGGGATACCTGTTCTTAATGGTCTTTTTGTTGAGTGCTCAATAATCGATGCACATTCGCAGTGTACCATCCTTCTTCTTGACCAATACTACTGAGGATGCGAAGGGGCTAGAACTGGGCCGAATATATCCAAGCTCCAGTAATTCTTTGATTGTTTTCTCAATCTCATCCTTGTATCTTTTGGGATGCCTGTAAGGAGTGGTGATGACTACTTGTGTCCCCTCCTCTAGCTCAATGATGTGTTCAAAGCCTCGGTCTGGCAGTCTACCTGATGGAAGGTCCCGAAAAACCTTTTCATGTTTCTGTAGCAAGGTTTGAATGTCACTTGGGTGTTGGGTGTTGGTCTCTGGGGGCTTCCTAAAGGTGACAAAACATTCTGCAGCCCATTCTATATCATCCTGTCGGAGTACTGCCTCCATTCTCTGTGATGAGACCAATTTTGGGGGATAAGTGCTCATGCCCCTCAAAACTACCCGTTTGTCGTCTAGCCCCTGGAATTCCATTTCCATTGCCCTGTAGTCTGTAGTGTATTTCCCTATAGAATAAAGCCACTGAACACCCAATACTACATGAGTATCCGATACATCCACTCCGTAGAAGGAATCTGTCATCTGATAGTTACCTAAGGTGACATTCAATTTTGGAATCCAGTAGTTGCACTCCATGCTGGAGTTCCCGGCTACTGCTACAGTGAATCCTTCGAACTTCTCGGTCTAAATACCTCTCTTGGCTACCCAAGCGGAGTCAATGAAATTGTGGGTTGCTCCCCCATCAATCAATACTCCTACTCTGTGACCCTGTACTACTCCCCTAACCCTGAGAGTATGGAATCTTGGTACTCCAGATAATGCAACAATGACTCCCTCTGGTGTATCAGCCTGGTGTGATTCTTCCTCAGCTGCCCGTAGTTCTTCTGTGGCTTCCTGCTCATAGTCATCCTCATCATTGTCCAAATATACCTCAATGTAGTGAGCCTTCGCCTTCCCTGCACACCTGTGTCCTGGTACCCATGGTTCCTAACAAGTGAAGCATAGTTTCTTCCTTCTCAAATCTTTCCTAGTGTCCTCGTCTAACCATGTTTTCTTGGGAAAATCCTGCTGGAAAGGTTTCTTGTCCTTGTCCCTAACAAGAAAATTGGTTTTCAATGGAAACTTGTTTTTGGGGACTGAATCCTAAAGATCTTTGGCTCTGCTAATGGCATCCTGCAGAGTGAGGGGTTTGTAGGCTTTCACCCATCCCCGTAGTGGCTCTGTGAGGGCCTCAGTGAATAACATAGTCAACCTGCTGTCTGATACATCTGTTACCATGACTGCTATCCTCTGAAATTCTGAGATGAAGGCTTATGCACTATTGGTCTGTTTGAGTTGAGCCAACTCCCTGAAATGTATCTCTGGATCCTTCCTGTCAAACCTCTCTATGAGCTTCTAAGTGAACTCACCGTAGGAGTGTATGGTGTTGTGACCCAATGTCACCAATCCGTGGTACCACCACTCGTGAGCTTCTCCGTCCAGGTGGAGTGTAGCCAATTTAATGGCATCTGTCTCTGTCATGGGATTGAGTTGGAAATAGGTATCCAACTTTTGAACCCATATCCTCGCTGATCCTCCGCGAGTCCCATCAAAGTTCGGGATGGTCAACCTACCCAAGGTCTTCTGCAACTCACAGTTGTGATTGAAACCCTTGTTGAAATTCCTAGGCTTGTTCCTACTCTTCATGTTGCAGAAATCTGAAAAAGACATGGCAGCATGAAACTCATCCCCTAAGTCTCTATACTCCTGCAAATAAGCCCCAAAAGGTTCGCTAGGTTCTACCTGCATGACCGGACCACCTACTGTATCTGCCAAGAAGTGAGGCATGGTAGGCTTGTTGGAAGGTCTGCTATATATGTGCGGAGTATTCTGCATATTAGTGTATGCAACCTTTCCACTGCTGCTTGTAGATCCCCGATCTATCGGTGAGGGAGGTGTACTGTTGGTACCTATTTCTGGTTTCACCGATAATTTGTTGATTGCATTGAGCACATCTTTTTGCCCTTTTGCTAAGTCTTGCAATGTAGATACTAAGTTGCAAAACTCCATCCTATCCTCCTCTTCTCCCGTTCCTTTTCCCCTATCCAAGTGTATACCTGTTTGCTCCATGTCTGAATTGGTATCTTCTAGTTGGATATCCTCAAAGTCCCCTGTGTATCTACTCTTTCTCCTCCTATAGGTTACAAAAGGGTCTCCCTCTGGATTCATCTATGTCTCATTTCTTAAGCCCACAGCTGGCCAAGAAAATAGCTCTGATACCACTGTAATATCCCGAATCCCGATATTTTCTATTTCTATGCAAATATACCGATACAACTGGGCATGCAAACTGCCATGCAAAATTCCCTATTTTATAGCAAAAATTAGGGTTAGGTTTTGTGAGATAGAATGAACACTTACCACTGATAAGCTAGCTGGACTGCTCCTGAAAGAGTATGCAAGCATCAATAACTGAATCGAAGATGGACTGATATATTCTGCTTTCGGTGAAACCCCGACAGCAGGAACCCAGGTCAGATAAGGGTGACGTTTTCAGTGAAAGAGGTGTCCAATGGGGCTGCTGATTTGCAGGACTAATAGCCTTCCCGTGCCGAAGAGAATGCCTGGTACATGCGGAGTTTCGGAGGTCTCTAGGCAGGCTAGCGAATTGTTCCAGAGAGACAGCTACTCATGCCCCCCTGATCCTGAAATAGCTGATAACTGCTCCAGATGAGCACAGTCGGATCTTATAATCACCGGGTACCGGAGTAAGATGTCGATGATGAGAATGGTGCCTGAGTTTCGGAGTAAAACTGAGATCTGAAGACCCAGCAACTAATTAGGGCTTTCTAGCTGAAAACCCCCTTTACCGCTGCACACGTGTCCCTGCAACAATCTACACCGTATACTGGATAACTATGAATGAATGTAAGAGCAAATGGTGAACCTGTATAGCTTACCCTGAATGAGACTAGGGCAGATATTTCACTGCCGAAACCCCGCTAGTTGAAGACGCCGTCTCCAACCCCAACTGCTGCGCTGCACGCTGTGCTGCTATTCAAGAGCTCCCAAAATAATAATCATCAAAAGTGAAGTCTCCTTTCACTTTATCCTCCTTTTATAACTTTCAACTGCGAAAACCCTAATCTTTGACCTAATTAGGTCACTTTATCTTCTAATTTGCAGTTGACTTGCATGCATGTGCCTGGAGACTTAAATGAGTGCATGCACCATTAAATAATGCTTGGATGGCATGCACGAATGTGGCATTTGGCCCCGGTGGCCCTTCTTGACCTAATGATGATGCCCTAGATTTTCTATGGATGGCATCAGTCCTTAGATGATTCCCTAATTGTCAGTAACCGCTCGAACCCACAGGAATCACATAGGTTAGCGGTTTTGGGCCTCAAGGCCTAATCGGAAGAGGACATTACAGTAGCACTGCCAAGCTCAAAAAGACACCATTCTGATGCATCACCTTTCATGGGGCCTCCTGTTTCTTTCTGAAGATATGAATTTGTCAGTCCCTGTTCAGTTAAGAGATTTTCTGTGTATATAAGTTTACTTTCTGGGTTCTGGTTTGAGTCCATGTTCTGTCTGGTATGGAAAGTTTAGATTTTCTGTAGTTTTATCTTTCAGTTTAAATATCAGTTATGGGAATTTTGTAAAATAGGGCAAATTTACAGGCCCAGTTTTGGTTGTTTACAAGGACAATCTGTGCGCACCCAGTTTCGAGCCTGTACAGGAACTGCAAACTGTCTGATGTACCTAAGATGTACCTGTAACTCAAAGCTATGAGGGTTTTTATGTATAAATAAACATTTTCCTTATTGCAAACAATTTAGATATAAATTAAAAAAACTAAAAATTTAGATCTTTTCTGTGATTATAAGTTTACTTTCTGGGTTCTGGTTTGAGTCCATGTTCTATCTGCTATGAAAAGTTTAGCTTTTCTGTAGTTTAATCTTTCAATTTAACTATCAGTTATGGGAATTTTGCAAAATGGAGCATAATGTACAGGCCCAGTTTTGGTCATTTATAAGGGCAATCTGTGTGCGCCCAGTATTGAGTCTGTATAGGAACTGAGAACTGTTTGATGTACGTGTAACTCTAAGTTATGAAAGTTTTTATGAATAAATAAAGTTTTTCTTTATTACAAACAATTTAGATATAAATTTTAAAAATTAAAATTAAAAACAGCTATAAATTTATAAAATTTAAAATTTAAAATAGCTATAGTTTAGTGGTTAGGTAACAGCTACTGCCGAACAGTGCCCATGATTCAAAATCCCAATGTCATTTTGTTAAATATAATATGTGCTGATAACAAGGAAATTGCCTTTGGAAGCTCAGGCCTGACATGGCAAGCCTTGCAAGGAGATGGAAGAACACAGATTTAGTGTGGGAGATACGAGAGTTGAAAGGCAATCATCGCAATGGGCCAATCAGCATGCTAAACCACAGGTACAGAAAAGAAGATTCCCACACCATGTGTAGCTGTTTTCTAGTGAGCAATCTTGGTCCCTAACACCTTCAGGAGCCACACTTGAATGTGCTCCCTTTTCCAGTAATGTCACATTTCAATTGGTTTTGAAAATAAGAACTACAAAGTGAAGATTATATTTTTTCTAAATTTGAGTTTTCTGTCTTGAGATTTTTTATGTCGTTCTATAAAGATTAGATAAATACACTTTATTAACATTCATAATACAAAATCAATCTCTACGATCTTCTGAATTTGTGGATGATATCGGTTGAAACTTAACAACAGTTTCAAATGACACATATCCATAAGTACGCATGCCACTTCCTAGTAAGGATTGAAATATCAAGGATAATTGTCTGGGTGCAGGAGGTGGTATTAATGGCATTCTGTTTTCTTGGTGTGTAATTAAGGGTCTACATTTTTTTAAATTATGCTACATCTAATAAACAAAAACTGATACGCATTCTTACAATTTGAAACTTGATCGTCTTCCCGTCTAGCTCCACTGTTTTAATTTTCTGTCAAAAATGTGCAAAAATATAACATCAACTTCCAACCAAGAGAAAATTTCTGAATAGAAGAAAACAGCTACATGTGATGGTGCTTTCCGGTAAGCCTAAAAGGCGTGTTAGGAAACAAAATCTAATCAAAACAAACTTTTTGATCAACAAAATATTTAGGCTCAGTAAGAAAAATCACTTACAAAATCAACACCAATGGTGCTGATATAACTCTCCATATACGAATCCTCCTGCAAGTGAAACTTATATCAATGAGGATACCGAAACCAAAACGAAACTTGTTCAAGAACTAGACAACTCAATACATGAGGGGCATACAAGAAGATGGTCTAGCGGCATATATATGTTTCTTTTGTATTGTGCTATATAGCAGGTATACTTGTATCCTTCAATGTATGCATATGCTCATCAATTTTGAGCAGAGAAGTTAGATAATTAGGTAACAGACATCTGATTGTAGAGTGTTGAGTGTCTGTATCAGTGTCATTTCAACAGTTGAGCTGTGTAGTGATGAG
This sequence comes from Pseudotsuga menziesii, assembly GCA_001517045.1. Lineage (NCBI taxonomy): Eukaryota > Viridiplantae > Streptophyta > Pinopsida > Pinales > Pinaceae > Pseudotsuga > Pseudotsuga menziesii. Next base: position 115,028 of record LPNX010568095.1, read on the forward strand.
AACATTATTGAAGGTCTATTGGACTATAGAGGAACTATATGCTTTGAGATCATAGAGATAGACTATACGCCTTGTAGTGTGTAACATTCAAGAGAATGCGGTGTCTGGTTTTTAATAGGTCCAGCATTTCCCACCTGTAGTCATGAGTTCAATCCCCCGGAGATACTCATGCACGCAAACAATACAGACTAGATGTGAAGTATAGTCTGAGTGTACTGGGGTATAATCCAGGTGAAGACCTGTCTGGCTGTGCAGAAAAATTCTGGAGGACTACAATGCCAAGGCTGAAGTATAGCCCCCAAGTAAATTCCAGAAGATCATGTGGGCAAACCATATTGACTACAATGCCTGCAGTCGAGTAAGTGGATAAGCAGTGCAGATCGCAGTGACCAGACTTAATCCACTATCCATGTGCTGCAGGACATAGCATAGGTCCCTATGCCACATGGTTTGGCAGTAGTCTCCAAATTAGAGCCCAATGCCAACTACCCACTTTACCCTCGTACAGATCACTATCCTTGCATCCCATGGAAGCTCGCTAACCATAAAGTACATTTTTCTCATAGCAATTAAACTTAAAATCTGCCCTGATTTTACACAGCTACTCTGTATGTACTGAAAAACAACAGAATGGCACCAAGCTCCCACTTACCGTGAATCTGAGAAGAAGGCATGACTTCCCCACAGAAGAATCCCCCACAAGCAACACCTTGAACAAGTAATCGCTGCAGCATCACACAACCAATCCAATCCATCACAATTAATTATAGCTACAGGATCAGGACGCCAATACTGAAAAAGATACAGACGGAATAGAAATTGCATTATGAAAATAAAGTCTTACTATTCAGCAGCACTCATATTGAAGTGGGTAGAGTAAATGACCAGCCAGTCGAAGAATCTGACCTTTCCTACCCAAATCTGATTGACAGATACAAAGGATAACTACTGCAAACGAAATGGAAGTGAACAAATAAGATGTGAGCGTGGAAGGTTCATGTTAACCAAATCATTGTTATATAAGAAGACACGGTTGAAAACAGTACAGTAGAATAGGTACCCGAGATGAGATGACCAAACCATAATATCTACGGACAACTTTTATTTTTATATAAAAAACAAAGACAACGACAGCAACTACCTACAACTTTGCGAATAAAAAACCAAAGACAACGACAACAACTTTGGATTCGCCTTAAATGCTCGCGACTGTCACACATCGTTTAATTGTCATAAAAACTCGAAAAGTCCTGAGGGTTAGGTATGGTTATGCTACATTCCCTTTATCAAGTCTCTCATTATTCTCTTGATCTCGTTATCCTCTACCATTAATTATTTTTTCTTTTTATTGATTTTTTCAAAAATTATAAATATGATTAATCGTTATTATATTAATCTTTACTCATTTTAGTGTGAAGTTGAAGTATTTTTTCTTTTTATTGATTTTTTCAAAAATTATAAATATGATTAATAGTTATTATATTAATCTTTATAATTTTAATGTGAAGTTGAAGTTTATTAAGAATAATTTTAATTATAATAAAATAAATATTAAGATTTTAAAAATAAATTGAATTTATGTTTATTTATTTGTGTCTAGATTGAATTTTTTTAATTTATTATTTTAATAATAAAAGATAAATATGATTTTCTTTTACTTAAATGGTAAAGTGTACGTTCTTCAATGTTAATAGATTGTACCCTTGATGTCCCTCAATGCGAATAAGTTGTAAAAAAAACACCAAGTTATATAAAAAAAAAGTGAGTATATATTAAAGTAAAAAATCTAGTCTAAATTATTATAATAGATTTATATAATTCATTTTAAACCAATAAAATATACATAATACTATATAAACTTATCATAACATATTTCTACATCAAACTTACTAAAATTATTAGATAGTTTTTATAAATATATATAATATATTATATAAATCATTATTGGATAGTTCTTTAAAATATATATAAATGAGATTTCTACATTAAACTTACTAAAAATTATTAGATAGTTCTTTAAATATATATAATATATTATATAAATCATTATTACATAATTCTTTAAAATATACATAAATCAAACTTACTAAAAATTTTAGATAATTTTTAAAATATATAAATTATTATAAACTAATAAAAATATGCATAATACTATATCAAAACATATTTCTAATAATAAGAGATCAAACTTTAGAGATATTTTTAAAACTATAATTATTTCAATTTAATTTAGAAAAAAATACAAAATTATTTAAAGAAATAAAAAAATGAAAATTACTTTGTAAGGAGTGACTCTAGCAAGTTCTTATTTACATAGGTGTTTTAGTGGAGGGTGTGGTGTAAGTGATCAAAGGAAGTTTTTTTTTTTTAAATTAATCTTATGTATGACAATTTAACATAGAAGCATTAATGTGCTTAATGTAATAGGTCACGCCATTAGTAATACATGACCCACACACAGTAGAGGGGCAATAACACAAAAGGACACCTTTCATGTAATGGTGTGCTCAATGTCCCACGATAAATTTCTAAGGGATGTTCATTTTCAAATATTATTAAATGGTGCGTAGACTTTTAAATGGCACGTGATAATTAGTGCTCAATGTCACATAAAGCGCATTGATTCTAGTAGCCATGCTTTGCATTTAATATTAATTGGACATCAATGTATATTACAATGCACTTATTATTATATGACACACCACAAAACTTTTTAAAATAAAGTGTTGCACTTCTCTAGTCATCATTGTTGTAGAGGTGCATCATAGTGCCTATAAAAAAATGCATCGATGCTTTAAGTGTGGGGGTGCATCATTGTGTCAATGGGAAAGGCATGCCACTCTATTTATAAATGTGAACAAAATAAATAATTTTAATTTTACCACTACTCCATTCCTCCTTTGTAGTACTAATGCACATTTTTAGACTTAGTCCTCCTCCATTTCTTCTGTGTAGCACTATTGCGCATTCTTAGACTCAGTCCTCCTCCATTTCTTCTTTGTAGCACTGTTGCACATTCTTAGACTTAGTCCTCCTCGCTACCCTAAGTCTAGTGATTTATTGTCCACCCACCATTGTCATTCATTATTCGATGGAGTAGGAATTTTAAATTTCTCCCTCCAAAACCCTAATTCTCAATTTTTTAGACATCCATGGTTGCAAATCCTCAAAAGCAAGCCCCAAACTGAATAACCCCTTAATTATCCCATTTAAACATGTTTGCTTTGGTTTTTTCCATTTTGTCTACAAGAATTTCATTGTTTTAGCTTTTTATTTCACACCATTCATAATGCATCATAGTTTTCTATCTATTATTTGAACCTTTTATGCAAAATTTTCTATTTAGTGCCTTGGAGGTCAAGTGCACCAATGGTTAATAGGTGCACCATCACAATGTGACAGTTGTATTTGTATGCTCCTTGTAAACAATAGCAAACCTTATTTTTCATTTTCTTAATGTTAGTGCACATGAGATGTATTAGTGCGCTATTGATGTGGCAACACCATCCAAAACATGTCTACATACCAGTGGCGGGCAATTCTATCCATGGAGTACCACAACCATGAGAAGGCCAAAATATGGGATGTGCCACAAAACATGCAATGTATTCATTTTCGAGTCAGTGCACCATATCGATATTTTGCATAGAGCATAGTGCACTAATGCTCTTGTATTGTAGGACAACACCAATGCACCTATACTTTGAAAGAGCATTGACACACCCATTTAGTAATATAACATCGGTGATATAGAAGTATGACAGGGCACCAATGCTCCAGTACAATAACACAACACCACCTATGCTTTTGTAAATGAATAATCTATATCTTTATATAAGTGTTATATTATTTTATTCATTTAATAAATAAATGATTATTTGTTTTAATGAGTTTATTTTTTTAATTAGCAATGAAAGTTCCACTACCACATGGAGAGGAGATGGTACTCACTCGAAAGGACATGGGAGATTGTCTCAAGACTCACATTCTTTCACTCACGATGTTAGCCTCCATAAGAATATTGAGGAAGAAATGGCATTAAAGGTGAATAATACATTCATACAACCCTTGATTCATCAATGGGATTAAGGATGTCTCGTATTCTAGTTTGGGATTAACACCTAGTTCAACTCATTAGAGAAACACATATACTCCATCATAAAAATATTTGGGAGAAGGAAGGATGTTCACAATGTTAAATTCTATGAAGCATAGGATCATCAACCTGCATGAATTCAAATGAGAAGAGAATGGTGTAGAAGAGATAGAAGAATTTAGCATAGATTCTTCAATTAATCATGACAAAATTACGCGCACATGGAGACAAAATTGGAATAATATGATTATATTCATGAATCAGTAAATAATATGGAATACACTTGTTGTACATATAGGAGAATTCGAATTCCTAAGATAGGATTCGAATCTACCAACTCAAAGTGACTCTGGAGCTAACTCAGTGTGGAAAAATCACCACTAGAGATCACTAATGCAACTCCAGATAACTAACTTATTCTGTAATCAGCTAATTAATGAGCATAGGTGAACAAAGGTGCCCACAGTCCCTTTAATCATGCAAATTGGTGCTAGGCTAACTAATTGTGATCTAATTGATAGTAACTGGATTATAATTGAACATGACTGATTACCTACCAAGGTCAACTAAAGGAGACTATTGGTGGCACTTAGAGTGGGTTCCTAAATTATAGGGATTGGTCCCTAGGGCTCCTAAACTCATGCAATCAGGTGTAGTAAGTGTTATATGGCCCCTAGGTGTGTCCCCCATGCACTAGTGAAGTGATGAAGACCTCCTAAGCTAGGTAAAACCCCCCTTTAATCCTAACTTTGGACAATCCTAGGCCCTAGTAACTAAGGCCAGTGGTCACCCTTTACATTTATTCATCCATGTAAACTGAGGAAAAGGCAAAACCGCATGGGGAAAATCCTTCCTCAAAAATGGAAATGAAAGGAAAACTAAAAAATGCTCTCCAAACTAAATGATTGTTGGGCCTGGGGAAAGCGCGCAGGAAAGAAGCGAAAAAGGAGGAAATGCGCACGAGTCTGTCCACAGCGCAAGCACAAGCAAGGAAATCTGTGTGGACAAAGGAAACTGCGCGGAAGAAGAAAGCTGCACAGAAGGAATAGGCGCAAGAGATGCCAACTGCGTGAAAAAGGGAAATCGCATGGAAGGAAGATGTTGCAGGGTAAAATGGTAGCACAAGTGCAGAATAACGGTCGAAAGCGACAGGGCGATCGTGGGTGCTGAAGTCGGCTTAAGTCGGTGGATGCCACATGAGTGGAAGCACACTGTAAGTAAGGCCATTAGTGCCTCGTGTCAAGTCGTGATCACCAAAGCTGTAACTTGAGGGGCAGCTAATGGTGATAGTTAACAGACTGCCTGTATGCAGTTGGACCTGCGTGGTCATGTAAAATAGTATAAATAAGAGGGATTCAATAGTTAGAGGGTTGGTCGTAGTTGCTTCCATGAAGATTGTTGTGTTATATTGGGTTTTTTTAGTATTAGTTGCTTTTGAAAGGTGACAAAGGGGAGATCTCTGAGAGAGCAGAGTGAAGCTGAGAGATCTGAGTGGTAGAGTAGTCGAAAGTTTGCAGGATGCAGTCAGAGTTAGTCCTGTAGAAGAAAAGCTCTGCTAGAGAGGTGTAGATGCTAGAGAGGTCAATCCAGGCCGTGTGCAGATCAGTAGATGGTAGCAGAAGATAAGGAGAAATAAGACAAAGAGCATGAGAGCAAGAAAGAGTCTAAGCCGAAAGCTAAATCTAGGACAGTCTGCAGTCAGATGCAGGCTGAAGGCACCATATATTTCTCATGCCAGATGAAGAGCGCCTTGTGGTTTTTCCCACATGGGTTTCCACATGAACTCTCCTGTGTGTTAATGATTGAATGTGTATGGTTGTTTATGTTTCTATTTATTTATGCTTACGGTGTAAGTCCTGTCATGATTGAATGAATGTCGCACTATCAATAAGAGCCCGACTGCATGAATAGGTTAGTATGTGTTGCTTATGAGTATTAGTTTATGTTTACGGCGCAAGCGCTGTTGCGCGTCTATATGTTGTGCCTGTCTATTAGCTGCTCTTATATCCCATTATGCTTAAAGTACTAAGGCCAAATCTGTGTCACGCCGTTAGTAGTTAATAAAATATATGCGTGGTATGTGCTACAGTTCAGCGAAAAGGACTCCATCCTCGCGACTTGGTTGAGCTCCTTGGCCGCGTGCCAGGGGACTATAATCCCTCGACAATCGTAGAAACATGATTCTAGCGGTTACCCATCAAAGAGATATCTCGGGTGAGACTGTCCCTACTTCGCATGCGTTGTCGACGAGGCTTGCTCTATCGGGCCGGTAGCTCGGGTGTTTGTTGGGTTGACGGGCTGTGTAGAACCTGGGTCACGTAGGTTAGGAAAAGTGGCCAACAAATGGTTCCATTGCAGGGACCCTATTGATCAGAACGAGGGAAATGTTGTGGCAACCGACCAAGAGTGAAGTCGAGGATTGGCTAGAATCGAAGACATTGATATTTGCATTGAAGGAAAGCAAGGGTTCACAATTGATCCCTAAGAACTGGGTACAGCGATATCTATACTCATATATCCATGAAATTTTGTTCACAGAATTCCCCGTTATATTACAAGAATGGTTGTCGGAGTTAGCAACCCGACATACTAACTTCCAAAGAAGAGGGATAGTTGAGTGGACCGACCAGCTAACACAAGAAGTGGCACAAGTAAGTAACCCTATTTCAAGAGCTGTTGATTTTTGGATTAACAACATATTAGAAGGATGTGTTACTGAGTTCATTGTTGAAGCAATAACCTCGTATAGCGAGCCAGAGAGACATTTTTTCCAAGGATCTCGGGGAAGGTACCTTATGTCTATAAACCTATGGATTAAAATGCTCCTTTATGAAAAGGGTATTTTACAACTAAACGATTGAGTCGCGCAGTCCGTGAAGGAGATATGCTTTGTAAAATTTAGGAGTATTATGGAAGGTAGTAAAAAGAAATGTTCCAAGGAAGCTCAGAAGACGAGTTGGATGCTGGATTCTTAAGAAGTGGAAGGAGGTTCCGGTTAGGAAAGAGGAGGAAGGTAGCAGGAGGTAGGAGGGCTTATAGCCTGCCTAGGGAGGGTGAATATGGATGTGAGTCACACCTAGACGAAGGGTCCTGCGACGAAGAGGAGGAGTATAGTCCAATTTCTGAGAGAGTAGAATCGGAAGAGTCTGCAGAGTCGTCGAGGATAGGACGTGACTATGACATTCCAGGAAGATCCCCTGAAGTGAGACCTAGAAGTCCCTCACCTGAACCAATTGTGAACACTAGTAGTCCTAGTGTCAGGAATGGTGTGCAAGGAAGCCCATCAACGATCCCAGTAAATCTAGAAAATACGGGGAATCCAATGAACAACCCCAACGCCACCCTAATGGCGGGAACAAACGTTAGATTACCCACATTTAATGGGAATGGAACGAAAGACCCAAAGCAGCATTGGTTCCTCTGTGAAGCTGTTTGGATGGTGCATTTAGTCCATAATGCATATATAAAGAAGGCGCAGATGATCATGACCTTAAGGGGTCGCGCGCTGGATTGGTTCATGAAGTTTTGTGTCGCACCAATCAGAACACCGCAGAAGACTCTTGAGGAGATTCGACGCGCAATGATCTCGGAATTCAGAAAGCCACAATCCGAGTCCCAGTGTATTACCGAGATCAAGGAGATTAAGAAGGCTCCAACAGAAACAATATGGGACTTTGACCAGCGGTTCAAAACATTGATGGCCGAAGTAAGCTTCCAGATGTCGAACGTGCAACATAAAGAGTGGTTTATTGCTACGCTACTACCGCACATTAGAGGACCACTCATGCAACAAAAGATTGCAATGCAAACAGAGGCACTGGAATTGGCGATGAAGCTAGAGGCTTCACCTATTGGATATGGTGTTGCAAGAATGATACAAATTCAGTCGTAATTGGCTAATCTAACTATTCAGCTCCAAGACATAAAGAGAGGAAAAGAGGTGCAGGAAGACCTCTAGTGTACGCGATGCCAGACTAATGGACATACCAAAGATGATTGCCCGTCTTACATGAACTACATCTCGTCCAATGCGCCAAACCCATTAAGTAACCAGGGGATTCCCTGGTGCAACATATGCCAGACAAGAGGACACCGCAACATAGATTGCATGTTCCTGCAGAAGACGGTATGTACCCCAGCCAGTCTGTATTGTAAATTTTGTAAAGTTGTAGGCCAAGATGAAAAAGATTGTAGGGCCTACCAGATTATGAGAGAGAAAATGGTAGATGCATATCTAATGAATAGTGAGGAGCAAATAAAGATTGAACAGGCTCAAGTGCAGTTCCAGACTGTGCCTCAGTTCCAGGTTGCACCTATGTTTTAGGCTGCGCCTCAGTTTCAGCTTGCACAGCAGTTTTAGATGGCACCATTGTTTCAGAATATGGGCCCGTATAACCCGTATCAACAGCAGTATGCGCAACCACAATACCTTCTGCAACCACCTCAACCTCAGTTAAGGGGGGGTGGCAATTACAAGGGCCGAGGAGGAGGAGGATTTGGCCGAGGAATAGGGCCAATGGTATGCTACAATTGTGGAGTGCAAGGCCACTATGCTAGAGACTACCCTGAACCTGCAAAGACTTACTCATATTGTAAGCAAGAGCACAATGTGGAGCAATCTCCGCAACTTATCGCTAGGTGGCAAGCCCGGATGGTTGGAGCAGCTAACCCAACACGAAATTCTGCGTTGAATGCTCCCAACCCAAATGCTAATGCTAACATACAGATGATGATAGTTGCAAAACCTCGAGAAACAAGTGTAGTTGTGATAACAAGGGGAGGTGTTGCGACAAGTGCAGATCGAGCTACGCAGATAGAACCTGTGGCGCAAGCGCAAGCACAGGTGCGACCTGCTGCACAAAATAAAGCACCACTTGATGTTCAAGAGCAGAAGTGCTTATTCATGGATGTATGTCCAGAGTTCGTAGGAACGGAACAACCATCTACCTCAGGCCAAGTGAAACATATGCCTGAGAGATTCCAAAAGATATTCGAACAACAGATTGCAAGAAAGAGTGCAGATAAGGTTAGTAAGCTCAAACCATTCCTGTCAAGTTGTTTGGTGCTAATCCAGGATAAGGATGCACTTATAGAACTGAAAGCACTTATAGAAAGACTATCGGAGGAAGACCCTACAGCAAAGAAGGTTAACAGTGTCAAGACAAAGTTCAAAATGGGACGCGAACTCAGGATGTCCGCGCAAATTGGTGATTATGACATGGACTATGTCATCCTTGACCTGGGATCTGATGTTAACATCCTAACACGCCAGACATGGGAAATAATGGGCAAGCCATCCCTATAATGGTCCCCAATTCAATTGAGGCTTGCTAATCAGGCAAAGGTCCTACCCACTGGTAGTTTGAGTCAAGTCCAAGTGGATATTGAAGGATTGCGGACTTCGAGGTCATCAATATAGTAGATGATACTAACCCCTATCTCGCGCTGCTGGGGATTGATTGGGCAATGGGAAACCAAACTATTATAAACTTCAAAAGAAGGACCCTATCGTTCGAAGATGATGAGATGAGGGTAGTTGCACCCCTCGATCCACTAGAAGGATAGAGATACGTTGAACCAGTGTTCAACAAAGGGAAAGGTGATCACCTCGACAACATCTATAATGTCATTTCCCTTAAGGAGGATTACATCAATCCTACTACAGATGGTAACCTGAGCTGGAGATGTGCGAGTTCATGTACATCAGACTCAGGGGAGGCACTTGAGAACTGGTAGAACCGATTGCATGAAGTATCTACGAGGAGATGTGCGAGGATAACTAAGTCTGTCCGACGAGTGGGAACTCAGTCACGGCCGCTGCCTACATACGAAGGACTGCCTAACTTGGCAATGTTCTTGAATAAGTTTGAAGAATTGGTAACATATCCGCAGCGACTATCTGCACTAGAATTTGCGCTAAAAGCTACACCTACGCGATGGTGGGGTACACACAAAAGATCGATATCTGATTGGCTGCGGTGTAGATGGCTACTGGAGGTAAGGTTCGAAGACGAGGTCACAACTATGGTGCAAAGGTATACAGGGTTATCCGACCCTGTTAAACACTTGGAGCAGTGTTCCGCAGCATTCTCGAACTACCCGCACCATGAGTGGGTTCACCACTTCATCCATACTCTCGAAATGGCACCCAGAGGTTGGTACGCATCTATGGAGCTGCGCCAGGAAACAAGAGAATGGGAAAAGGTTGCACATAATTTCACATACACATTTCAGTTCGCAGATGAGCAACCAACAGTTGATATCGCGCTGAAGGCTATTAAGGAGAAGATATTCGCGGAGATCCCACTGGGGATCGAGTATTCTCAACCCTGTACTACGCATTCCCACCAGTGCCGTGAGATAGTTCAACACTAAATGATATACTATAACCTCTCTAGAGATCCAGAGGATGATCCGACTGACATTAATATTCTAGAGTTGGAAGGTTCGCACGCAGTAGAAGGAAGCGACATTTCCAGTGAGCAGTTCATCAAGCCGCTAAAGATCAAGAAAGTTAACATTGGGTTGGAGGATAATCCAAAATTTGCTAACATTGGAGATTATTGGGACGAAGAGACAGTAGCCAAAATCACTGATCTATTACATGAGTTCCAGGACTTAATCCTGATGAACTTCAGGGAAATGAAGGGGATAGTAGGATATTTGGGTGAAATGAAAATTCCGCTCAAACCTGACGCAAGACTGGTAAAAAAACACCCATACATACTAAATCCGTGCTATAAAGAAAAAGTGAAAGCAGATCTGGATCGCATGCTGGAAGCAGGAATCATTGAACCTGTTGAAGAGTCAGAGTGGATAAGCCCTATAGTGATTCAGGACAAAAAGGCGACAAGTGAGGTTAGGATATGTGTCGACCTTAGGAATCTAAACGATGCCTGCTTACATGATCCATTCCCAACACCATTTATAGACGAAGTCTTGGAAAGCGTCGGCGAACAAGAAATGTACTCATTCACATATGGATTCTCGGGCTACCATCAGGTCAAAATTGTGTAAGAGGACCGCCACAAAACAACCTTTGTAACAGAATGGGGATACTACCAATACACGGTAGTGCCTTTTGGCCTTAAAAATGCCCTTGATATTTTCTCTAGAATAGTAGTTTCTTCTTTTAAAGATTTCATTCATAAGTTTCTTGAAGTATACTTTGATGACTAGACGGTCTTTGGTTTGGTAAGAGACCATATTGAGAATTTGTGCATGATGCTGGAAAGGTGTCGCTAGTATCAAATTGCGTTGAATTTAAGAAAATGAATATTTTGCGCACCATTTGGTGTACTGTTGCGCCATGTAGTATGTCACGACGGAATTCTGGTAAATCCCACAAAGGTGGCAATTATTCTGGACCTGCCTTCGCCCACATTGGTCACACAACTCAGATCCACATGGGGACATGCTGGATATTATTGAAAATTCATAAGAGGGTACGCGGAGATAACTGCCCCAATGGAGAAGCTGCTGAAGAAGGATGCCAAGCTCGAGTGGAATGAAGACTGTCAAGAAAGTCTGGATAAGCTGAAGAACAAAATGGCCACTGCGCCAATATTGATATTCCCAGACTGGAAGAAGGAGTTCCATGTACATGTTGATGCATCGTCAATTGTGTTTGGTATAGTATTAACACAACCAGGAGAGGGTGCAATTGACCACCCAATTGCATTTGCAAGCAGGAAACTGCCAACAACAAAGAAGAACCACACCACAATAGAGAGAGAAGGGCTTGCAATGGTCTATGCGCTACAAAAGTTTAGACATTATCTATTGGGTGGGCACTTCAAAATGTTCACCGATCATTTTGCGCTGAAGTACCTAGTCAATAAGCCAGTGTTGGGGGGGGAAGATATTCCGATGGCTCCTCCTATTTTAAGAATTCGACTTTGAAGTCATTGTAAAGCCAGGCCGACTGAATGTTGGGCCAGACCACTTGTTGCGCATTGAAAGTGGTGAGGAACCAAACAGTTTAGAGGATAATCTACCTGATGCGTAGATGTTTACTATCGACGTTGTCGATAAAGAATTTGATGCTATTATACACTTATTGAATACAGGTTATACGCCTGAAGATTATACAACATGGCAAAAGAAACAACTAGTTGTCAAGGTTGCTGACTACACGCTAATCGCGGGACAACTGTATAAATTGGGACCAGATGAAATACTGTACAGATGCGACTTTGATCATGAAAGGCAATGGGTAATGGTTGAAGCGCATGGGGGTGTTTCAGGAGGACACTACGCCAAGAAGGCAACGGTGCGCAAGATTTTGTAAGATGGACTCTGGTGGCCAACTGTACATATGGATACAAGAAAATACTGTCGTGATTGTGATAAGTGTCAAAGAACAGGGAAACCATCACGATGTGATGAAATGCCACTGTCACCATAAATTACACTGCAGGCCTTTGATAAATGGGCAGTGGATTTTGTCGGCCCTATTAGTCAACCAGGGAAATAGACTGGTGCGTGCTATATTATAATTGCCATAGATTACTTGACAAGATGGGTGGAAGCGAAACCTGTAAAATATTGCACCACCGCAACTGCAGCAAAGTTTCTTTTTGAAAATGTGGTGACAAGGTTTGGTTGCCCGAAGATCCTTATGAGCGACCAAGGTACGCATTTTGTAAATAAACTAATTGTTGAACTGACTGCAAAATTCCAAATCCAACACAAGAAGACAACACCCTACCATCCTCAAGCAAATGGAATTGTTGAGACCTTCAACAAGATATTGGAGAACGCTTTGACCAAGGTCTGTAATGTGCGCAAAGATGACTGGGACCAGAAAGTCTCAGCAATATTATGGGCTTATAGAACAACATGCAAACGACTAACTGGCTACACTCCTTTCCGTTTAGTCTATGGAAAAGAAGCAGTCATTCCCATGGAGTACATTGTGCCAAGCCTACGAATCGATGCACTAACAAAGATGACAGATACCGACGTTGTAGAAGAAAGACTTGCGCAATTGATTCAAATGGAGGAAGAACGCTTCATTGCGAGCTTCCATCAAAATGTGAAAAAATAGCGGCAAAAAGCGTGGCATGACCGCCACATCAGAACAAAGCAGTTCAAAGTCGACATACTTGTTCTGATGTATGACAATAAGTTTCTCAAGCACCCAGGTAAGCTCAAAACACACTGGCTAGGCGCATATGTGGTTGCTCACATTACTGAAGCAGGCGCGGTAAAACTACATAAGCTTGATGGAACACCGGTTGTGGGTATGATTAATGGCATCTGATTAAAACCATATCGTGATGACCACAACATAATCCCATAAGGCCGATGCGTGCAGTTAAAAAAAAATTATAAAGGAAAGCAATGAGAGAAGCATCTCCAGGGCAACTTGGCGCAGGAAAAGGAAGTTGCACTAAAAAATGGTACGTTGTAAACTTGCCAACAATCCAGCTAAGAGACAACTAGTGGGAAGTGGTAGACAACTGGTAGACACCGAAGGACCCTTAAATGCACGAAAATTCCAAAAAGATTTGGCGCTAGCGCTAGCTCATTAGCATTAATTTGGAAAGTTCGGGGAGAATGGTGGCGTGCTTTTTGGTCCCATCTACCGTATTAACCTTAACTGCCCTGACAGGTACAAAGGTGAACCTAAGTGTACGAGTAAAGGTGACAAAGGACGGCCCATCATTGTGTCTAGTCATAGCTTGGATGTCGGTTTCCTATAAATAGCAATTACTTCTATCATTATAACCTTTACATTGCCTTACAGAGCCAAGAAACCAGAGAGCCGATCCAACTGAGTGAACCAGAACCCCCTTTCAGAGTTGAAGCCCATGCTCGTTGAGTTATCCATTGATAGTAAAGACTCCACTATTTCACCAGCCTCACCCTACCCAATAGTTGAAGTGCCATACGTCCCTAAACCTAGTCGGTCGACCAAGAAGATGAAGAAGACACAGGTTAAGCTGAAGGCACCCCCGAAGCCGAAGGCACCTCTGAGGCCGCCATGCCCACAACCGGCAGGAGGCCAACAGATGCAGTTACCTGCAACCCAACAACCAGTGCAACCAGACGGAGCACAAGTTTTTGCGGCCAGAGCTACGTCAAGTGGAGACCTTCCCACTTCCTTTGGCCCTGTAGCAAAGATACCTAAGGCCCGTAGAGCCGACCCAGTTCTGCCACCACCACCAGCAGATGCAGGGTTGACTGATGAAGAAAAGAACTTGTTGCCTCCATATGTATCACTGAGGATTCCAGGCACCGCACAAGTGACAGTGGACGCGCAGGAAATTCTGGAAGAGCCCACCATACCAGAAGGCGTCCCACGATCCCTAGATACAATCACTCTCAAACTTTAGGACTTGAATTTTGAAGACTATGACACTAGGAAACAAGAGGAGCTGGCCAAAAATTGATTCATGGTTGTGGAGCTCGATGAACCGCCGAATGCAGACGTAGTTTCTGCAAGGGAATGGGCACATGGATTGGAGCAGTCAGGTATCTTAAACCTGCTCCTTATGCCACATTTCAGCCACACTTCCCTGGTCGGGATGTATGTCAAGCAGCTTCTGGTTTGCTTCCATGGAGGCTACCTCTGGTTGGACAAGTTGTATGAGGTAGCAGTGGACATGGTACCGGTCATCACAGGTCTCCCACAACAAGGAGTCAACCCAGCCCCATACATGCACAAGGATAGGGAAAAAATGGATAAAAATTACATGAAGGGCAAGTACCAACTTGTCCACAGCTGCAAGGGCTACCTAATTATCTCTATCGATGACACTGTTGTAAGGGCTGCAGAAAAAATCTTGTGCAGTAAGGTTCTGCGCAAGATGAGGCCTACTGAATGCACTGTCGCAATAGTCGAGCTAGCAGAGCAGTGCACGCAAGGAGTGCACATTTACTGGTCCCAGTTCCTTCTAAACGAGCTCATGGACAACGCGATTGATGCGCAAGAACATCCCATGGCAAAGTTCCACTTCTCGTGGCTTCTGATTTTGATCTCATTTGCAGCTTGGACTCTGCCACCATATTATCAACCCATGGACATCCCAGTGGACCTCCTTGGTGCGTCATTCCAGAACCTTTGGGACCATAAAGAGAGCAAGCGCAAGGCCGATACAATGGTTGAATTCTTTCTCCAAGGAGAAAGAATTAGACAGATTGTGCACCAGCAGTGTAGATTGTTCCCTACGACGGTGGCCAAGTATCCATTCATTAACTTCCACGTAGGGCCGCACAATATCATCTTGCATCCGCGCAATGACCCCAAGAAGTAGGCACTCTTGACTTTCTTCATCATCAAAAATGTAGATATCGAGAGGGAAATCAAAGATTGGCCTAAAGAATGGCTTAGCCAATGCAAGGAGGTACCTGCAGAGTAGCAAGCACCGCAGGGGGGTCCACAAGAGAACCTGCCCCAAGAGCATCAGAATGATTCTGAAAAGGAAGATCGAGATCCACCCAATGCGATGAAGAAGACCCCCTACTGATGAGGAGGTGCGCGCCTAAAGAACCAGGAAGAGGAAGGGAAAAGAACCCATGGAGGAAGATGAAGAAGCCTTGAGCATCCCGCATAGGAAGAAGTAGAAGGCTAACTGACCTCAAGTCATGAGCACAGCAGAAGAGGATCTTACTCTTCTTAGAGAGGCCGTCATAGAAGTAGCTAAGGATACTTTGGGTAGTATCACGCGCAAGCAAACCGATTGGACGGTTTCAATCACTGCCTAAGTTAACCAGTTGGCAGAGACCATCACAGAAGTTCATGACACCATCCAAGATGAAACCTATGGTGTAGACCTAGCAGACACTTTGGCAACGCTAGTGCTACTCCCACCCTTGAGAATAGAAATTCCCACGCAGGCATTTTCTATAGAAGAAGCAGAAAAAGAGGCAAGTGTCCATAGCTTGGACACATTAACTTTGGATTTCTCTAAGCTAACATTGCCGCAAATCTATTCCATTCAGCATGTCACAGCTATAGAGATAAGAATATGAGAAAATGTGGTTGCATATCAGGAAACCAAGGCAACCAGGAAAGTAAAGGCGCACAAACAAGTTATCAAGTGCAAGCAAGAAGACCTCAAAGCGCAAGCGCATAGGCAAGCTTCACTAGAAGAAGAAGCCATAAAAGAGGCAGTCGCGCAACTATCAGACGAGGAAGAAAAAGGCGAGGTAGAACCTATGCACCATGTGAGGCGGTTATCCAAACTGGCCACAAACCTAAAGAAACAGGTTCAGGAAATGAAAACCAACTAGCATCCGAGCACGCCCCTCGAAGTGGTGCAGTAAAGGCAAGAATCGACAAATCAAGTTGTTCACCGTCTTAGGGAAGCCGAGAAGATATGCACAGAGGCGATGGAAGCAATCGTCGCGGCAT
This sequence comes from Pseudotsuga menziesii, assembly GCA_001517045.1. Lineage (NCBI taxonomy): Eukaryota > Viridiplantae > Streptophyta > Pinopsida > Pinales > Pinaceae > Pseudotsuga > Pseudotsuga menziesii. The sequence continues at coordinate 131,485 of LPNX010568095.1, forward strand.
GGGAGCAGCTCATCGACGATGAGACCACAGAGCATCTTGCCGAGCAGGCGCGCCAAGCAGACCTACAAGTACTAGCGATGAAGGAAGAGATTAATAAGTTTCCAATAAAGGAGAAAATTCCCAAAGGTGTTGAGCTCAAGAAGCTCCAGGATAAGGCAAGAACCCCGCACGACCAGGAAAGCATGCACAATAAAGAGATGGTTGAGAAGCAATCCGAAGCTGAAAGGGGGACAGGGCTAATTCAGCCTGTTCATCAGCGAATCAGCGAGTTCGCACAGGAACTAGACAATACGTCATTGGAACACCCTAGCTCTGACAGAGTGCAGGAATTGGAGCAACAGGAAGAAGAATCATGCTGAGAGATAGAAAGGCTTACTCCAAATTTTGCCCAATTCCAGCAGAAGGTTGGAAGCGTAGAGCAATCTGCACCAAAGGATGTGAAAGAGGAGGAACATGGTGAAGAAGAGGAAAAGGAAGATAAAGAAGAAAAGGAAGACAAAGAGGGATAGGAAGATGAAGAGGATCAAGTAGAACACCATTAAGAAGAACTAGAGCACACACAAGAAAAACCTATGGAAATGACTCTTCAGATGAGGCCGAAGAAGAAACTATATAACTCCAAGCTTCATCATTTAATTTTTTTTCTAAGTATGGAATGAGCCTGTGGTGCAAGAAACACTGCCAAAAAACAAAAAAAACAAAATGCGCAAGAGAGGTAGCAGGAGGAAGGTGAATTTTTTTTTCAAAGAAACGACTGTGCATGTTGCACCACCTGCTATGTCCACTGCTTTGTGAGTGTTGGAGGCATGTTGGGCCTGGGGAAAGCATGTAGGAAATAAGTGAAAAAGGAGGAAACACATAAGAGTCATTCCATAGCGTAAGCACAAGCAAGAAAATCTGCACGGACAAAGAAAACTATGCGGAAGAAGAAAGCTGTGCAGGATAAGGAATAGGCGCAAGAGATGTCACATGTGCGGAAAAGGGAAACCGCACGGAAGGAAGATGCTATAGGGTAAAACGATAGCACAAGTGCAGAATAACAACCGAAAACAACAAGGTGATCGTGGGTGCTAAAGTCGGCTTAAGTCAGCGGATGCCACATGAGTGGAAGCACGATGTAAGTAATGCCGTTAGTGCCTCGTGTCAAGTCGTGATCACCATAGCTGTAGCCTGAGGGGCGGCTGATGGTGATAGTTAACAGACTTCCTATATGTAGTCGACCATGCGTGGTCATGTAAAATAGTATAAATATGAGGGATTCAATAGTTAGAGGGTTGGTCATAGTTGCTTCCATGAAGATTGTTGCATTATATTGGGTGTTTTTAGTATTAGTTTCTTTTGAAGGGAATAGAGGGGAGATCTCTAAGAGAGCAGAGTGAAGATGAGAGATTTGAGTGGTAGAGTAGTCGGAAGCCTGCAGGATGTAGTCAGAGTTAGTCCAGTAGAAGAGAAGCTCTGCTAGAGAGGTCGATCCAGGCCATGTGCGGATCAGTAGATGGTAGTAGTAGATTAGGAGAAATAAGACAAAGAGCACGAGAGCAAGAAAGAGTCTAAGCCAAAAGATAGATTCAGGACAGTTTGCAGTCAGATGCAAGCTGAAGGCACCATATATTTCTCATGCCAGATGAAGAGAGCCTTGTGGTTTTTCCCAGGTGGGTTTCCACGTGAACTCTCCTGTGTGTTGATGATTGAATGCGTATGGTTGTTTATGTTTCTGTTTGTTTATGCTTATGATGCAATTCCTGTCATGATTGAATGAATGTCGCATTATCAATAAGAGCCTGATTGCATGAATAGGTTAGTACGTGCTGCTTCTGAGTATTAGTTTATGTTTACGGCGCAAGCGCTATTGTGCATCTGTATGTTGCGTATGTCTGTTAGCTGCTCTAATAGCCCATTATGCTTAAAGTAATAAGGTCGAATATGTGTCATGTTGTTAGTATTTAATAGAATATATGCGTGGTATGCACTACAGTTCGGCGGAAAGGACTCCATCCTCGTGACTTTGTTGAGCTCCTTGGTCACGCGCCAGGGGACTATAATCCCTGGACAATCGCATAAACATGATTCCGACGGTTACCCATCGAAGAGATATCTTGGGTGAGACTATGCCTGCTTCGCAAGCATTGCTGATGGGGCTTGCTCTATTGGGCCGGTATTTCGGGTGTTTGTCGGGTTGACGGCTTGCGCAGAACCTGGGTCGTGCAGGTTAGGAAAAGTGGCCAATAATGATTATGTCTGCAAGAATATTCCTCTTTGGAAGAAGAGGAATATGCTCAACTTGATTAGGAACATAGACAATTGCAAGAGGGATTATGTCTGGAGGAATTTTCCTCTTTGGAAGAACATGAATCTCCTCAACTGAGGTATAGTGATGAGAGAGAAAAGGTGCTTGAGAATTCAGACCATGTGAGGTAAACCCTAGCAACTGAGATGTTGTAGCCTTGAACATTGAACCATGTGGGGTAAAATCATCTCCTAATGTGAGGAGGAAGTGTCCAGGCGGATGCATGATGTCTCCAAATTCAATATCACTGTAAGGAAGTGTGCATGTGATCATGTAGGAAGGAGGAGGAGGCCTGGGACCATCGAGAGTGAATGCTTGAGCTCCATAATATGATATAGCTTCTAAAATATCCAACAAAACACTATCCAGCATGTTAACACTGAAATTTATCCTAAATTTTTCCCATTTTCCGATCTGTTTCTTTTAAATTGTTTGACTCTTATTCACTTTTCATTTTATTTTATCTTGAATTTTAATAATTTTGAATGTCTTTTATTGTTTATGTTATAGTTTTTCATTTTAATTTATTTTACCCCTAAGTGGCTTTTTAAATGTTATATTTCTTTCAAAGTCTTCAAAATACTTATTTAGGTTCATTCTAATGTTTATATTCAAGGTTTAACTTCTATTTTGAGTGTGTTTGCCCAATTTGTCATGTTGAGGTATTCCCACAACGCAAAGTTCAAATCACATACATTAGCACATTTTAGGAATCTGATATCATGAAAGATCGTGGTTCATCAATGGTGGGAGGTGGCCCATTGCATGCGGTCATGACATAAGACCTCTAGACACATGTTCAATGAATTATGACATATGTAAAGCTCATTGAATTTTATCATTCAAGAAATCACCTATTTGAGTGGCCATGAGTTAAAATTTGGGGGTTACGAATTTCAGAGCAGAGGAACGTGATTGGGGATGATTATGAGCCTATTGATGAAGATGAAATAATGGAAAAGGTAGCTGATTCAAATCCTGAAGAATCTAGTAGCAAAAGAAGCCCTAAAAAGAAAAAGAGATGCATAGTTATGCTCTGTTTTTCCCTGTTTTGGTCATTGCAATTGAGTGCGGATTACGAGCTGATGGAGATGAATTTTATAAAAAAAAAGAGGTTTTTGTCCACAATAGACTCATTCACAAAAACCTCCCTAATTTTTAAAACATGTATCATCGTTTGAAATATTCGAATTGATCTTTGCGGCCTGTTTTTCAGGGTTTAAAATATTTAATAATTTACTGTTTTAGTGACAATTTTTCGAGACGTCTTTCGATAAATTGGAAGAGAATTTTAAAAAAAAAGAGAGGTTTTTGTTCATAATATATTCATTTGAAAAACCCTCTCTCATTTTTTGCACAGGTGTCTCGGATCGAGAGAGATGGAGGCGTATTTGAGACCCATTTTTTCAGAAATTCGCCAAATTTCCCCAAAATCCGATTTGCTATTTTTGGTTAATTAGTCTTTAAAGATTCAAAGTTAGTTTATAACTACTTGATGTAACTATTTTAAAGCTCGAACTAGAAGGTAGTTATCAAACTGCCCTATTTTGTAAATGGTAAAAGGAAGAAAGTCTAGACTAGAATGGTTGGATTTTTGTTTCAAGAAGGATATAGAGCTGGGAGCATTTGGATATACATTCAGAATGATGCATATGACTCTGATGTAAGTTTTGTAGACTGAGACTGATTTATACATGAATAGAAGCCACTCTATTTTATCTATTGATTTTGTTTATGGCCATTTTGAACACTCAACCTATGATTTTATTCCTTGTTTAAAGTGTTTTCTCATGTGAACGCTCATGTGTTGTGGACTGAACCAATACAGTGCAAACGTTTGTTTATGGTTTATGTTTATTATCTTACATTTTTATATCTCAGTTCTTGGATATTTTTACATGATTTAGTTTTTGCATTAGTTGGATGATTAATTACCTTCTTGAAAATGAAACTCTCAAACCAAAAAATTACAAAAACAAGCCCTATTTATGTTCATTGTTTTGAGATTGTACTAGCTTGTTCCCTTTGTAGTCTAGGGACAATTTCTAGCACAAACATCTTTGGCGCCGTTGCCGGGGACGGAGGAGCAAAGATATCTTCCCCGAGAAGAATGATAACGATCAGATCCAGCTTTTGATGGTGAACAAGGGTTGGTCACATATTCAAGACTGCATCATTCACCTGGTGACTCCACTCCATGAAGGAAGAACCTGTTGGATTCTTCACTGATACGGGACAACAATAGCAATGGAAGCTATCTTGGCTCGAAGGTTTGCAACTTTCAAGTTTTCAGCTATTCCTAGTTTTCCACATCTAGTGCCGACTATAACTGAGTGGGGTGATTATCTTCCCAGATTCAAAGGGAGCAAGTATGATCATCCTAGTGATCACTTATTAAATTTTCATAAATGCATGCTTGAACATGATTTTGTTCACGAGGATGTCTGAATCAAGTTGTTCAGATTTTCCTTAGACGAACATGCTCGTGAATGGTGTCAATCCCTTCCTGCTACTAGTATCCATTCTTTGAAGGATTTTCACATGGCTTTTAATTCAAATTACAAGAAGATTTACCCAGTTGAGATCCTTTTTGAAGAATGTTGTGAAAAGTTCAAATCTTATATTCAGCAAACAATAGATTGTTCCTTGTATGATGAGCTTTGCGAAGATCTTGATGAAAAATAAATTAAGAATGGAAGTAAATGTTTTAATAAAAATATGGATGAAACTCTTTCTCTTTCTAATTCCCGAGAAGAAGGTTTTCAATATATGGTTGATGATAGTACTGATGATTGCATAGATGTAGATGCATTATATCTTGTCTTTGATGCACCTAATATCTTAGATTTAAAAGATGAAATAGTTGTAGAAGAAGATTTTTCTTCTATTCTTCAAAAGGTTCCCCATGATGTATTTTCACTTGAGATTGAAGAGAAAGATCAAGAGGTTGCTTGTTTTTCTTTTCAAGATAAAAGAATTTTGGTTTCACCTATCTATGATGAGTTTTTAGATGAATAAGAGCAAATCCCTGCATCGCCTTTTTTTAATTTGAAGAGTAGCCAGCGGATATGTGACAACTCTGAATCATATTTTCATGAGGAAGAACATTGTGTGGAAATCAACCATCTTGAATCCGTAGAAGACATTGAGCAGCCATATCTGAAAATCAACAGGCTTGCATTCATCATGCTTCAACCGGAATCTGTGGAAAATATCAAACAACCTATGATTAGTAAAGAAATCAGTCTGAAGTCATGTTCAAATTTGCAGGTAGTTGAAAGTGGCAACCATCATGAGGAAGAAGATATGCAAAGATCTTCTGATCTTCAGCTAAAGAAACAGCAAGAGGTATTTCTTTATAGCTTCATTGATCCGTTTTTTGATTATATGGAGTCTTTCAGCAGTTCAAATGTTAGATTGTTTTTATTACATGAAGGTTGGCTTTTCTGTTCTTTTGAAACACATTTTGGTATTCCATGGGCTCCTTTATTCATCATCTCCAGAACGAAAGTTTCACCAGTTAGTCAGATATTTGTATGGCTTCATTGGAAACATGAATTTACTTGATCAAGCAACAACACAGTGGATTAGAGTAGGGATTTGTAAATAAATAAGCTCACCTCTTGAGCATGGTTTCAGTGTGTAGTGTGCAAATATGGTTTGGAATGAGCAGTTTCAGTTTGTTTTTAACAGTCAGAAGAACAGGGTTACAAGTTTGGAACAAATTGGGGAACGAGATACATATGCCTCCATCACCCAATGAATAAGGCACAAGGTCTACATGATCTTGAAACCTCGCAAGGAGGCTTTCATCCCTCGGCAGGAGGCAAATGTTAACATTGAAATTGTTCCCAATTTTTTCCCATTTTTCAATCTGTTTCTTTTAAATTGTTTGACTCTTATTCACTTTTCATTTTATTTATCTTGAATTTTAATAATTTTGAATGTCTTTTATTGTTTATGTTATAGTTTTTCATTTTAATTTATTTTACCCCTAAGTGGCTTATTAAATGTTATATTTCTTTCCAAGTCTTCAAAATACTTATTTAGGTTCATTCTAATGCTTATATTCAAGGTTTAACTTCTATTTTGAGTGTGTTTGCCCAATTTGTCATGTTGAGGTATTCCCGCACCGCAAAGTTCAAATCACATACATTAGCACGTTTTAGGAATTTGAGCTCATGAAAGATCATGAGAAATGAGTATAAATACCCCCACCTTCTCCTTACAAAAGCTACAACAACACCTTCCTCTCTTTTGCTCAATAATCGCTATAAGGAGGACAAAGACTCAAACTCTCACAAAGACTATCTCCCCAAGCTCACTCCAACACGAAGTTCACCAACAAAAGGAATGGATAATTCTCCACCAAAAATATGGACTCTCTCCACCAAGAATGAGTTCTCTCCATAAGAGAAAATGGATCAATCCTAATGGCAAATGAGGGGGTTTATATAGTGTTGCAGGGACGCCCCTCACATGTTTCACATGAGCCCCCATTATTCCATTAGTTGGGATTCATTAACTTTTGGTTGCAACTTGTTTTTATAAATGGTATAGCGGTTACATTCCTTTTAATTCACCATACCCAAGAATTTTGGCATATCCATGGTCCTTTACCATATTCATTAGCATCCCTTTAATGTATTCTCACTATTGGGTTTTATATGCCCTGGGTGTTGGTTCCAAATTTGTTGGTTTCCCCATTAATATTGCCAACCATATGTTAAATTCACATTACAACTTGGTTGTCTCAAACCATATGCTACCATATCTCATGGAAACCCAAAACCCACGTTTTAACCCATATCCATTGTTTATAATATAACATGTGTTGTATTGGGCGGGCCCATTGGGAAAGCCCACGTGGCGATGGTTGGAACCAAGTCCATGGGGTAGCCCACGAGCCCCACTTTTCCTAGTCACTTGGAACTTGTGGTGGTGGCGTTGAATGGGGAAGGGATCCCTGTGGGCTGGGCCACAAGCTCCATGTGCCCCCCCCTTTTTTTTCCATAATACAACCTTTCAAACTTAAATATATATCATTCCAACATCATATCAAGCTACAAAAAGTGGTGTGGCTCTAAGGCATTATATTATGGTGGAGGAGGTCACGTGATCGACTCCCACGGAGGCCAATTACGAATCTAACACTTATCCAATGAGCACTTGTCATGTGTTGCGAGTGGATTGGTACACTAAGTCATCGTGTCATGTCAAGTCAGACTGCCAAGCCATGCCAATGTACTACCACATTGCAGATATCCATGCCACGTGTCATCACTGAGACTACGACGTCAATTTCGTACATGACATGTGGCACCCTTTGCAGTGGTTCCACGTGGCACCCTTTTTTTGCCAAATTATGCAATGAAATTACCTATTTTACTGAAACGTCAGATTGTCATAACTTCCTCATCCGGACTCTGTTGGAGGTGTTGTTTGCGCCGTTGGAATTGGCTCGATGATCTCTTTGCATCCATACCATATTTGTTAATATACACAGATCTTAAAATTCTAACTTTCTCAGATCATCTCAGATCAAGTTTGCATCCTCAACCCCCAAAAAAGATCCTCATAGGCATTGTAAATATATGCTTCACATCAAAGTAATCAAAGTCACCACAAGCAAGGATGTGATCCATATCACAAGGGCTTAAACCATGGCATGTATGACAATCAACAATATGTGTGTGGGGCCGCAATTAACAAAGGACCATCTCCATGGGTACCATGACCTCATTAAAACACAAAGGACCACCGAACGAGTCATTTGGCCTAATGCAACTTCTTCAAACCACTAAGGACACTTTCTAGGGTACTAGGGAAAATGTTGTGGACCTGGGGAACCGAAGAGAAAACTGGGGAACCATAGAAATAAATTAGGGGAACTTAAACACAATAAAGGGTAGACATGGATTTTTCCATTGTCCTCAGGGCTCCAAGGGCTTCAGACTTGGGATTGGAAAATGTCAAAAGGTATCCTTTGGCACTAACAACTGCTTAACCCTTAAGGGTTCCTCAAGGGGCACCAAGACACACCTATTGGCATCTGTTATCTCCCAAAATAGCACCGTTGTTTTGCTAATTTTGAAGAGATAAAAATGAGTCAAAAAATTCATTTCAAATTTTTTTAGAGTAGATTGGATGCTCTATTTCTGAGATGTAAAATTGGAAAAATCATTCATCTAAGTCTTAGTCTTCAAAATGCAAAATCTCAGCTTTCGGCAGCTAAGCTTGTCTGTGAAAGTCTAGTTAACTGCCGAAACAGGTCGTTTTCGGTGGCTAAGGCAGTCTGTCAGAATGATCTTAACTGCCGAAACCTGTAGAATTTCCTAAAAACTGCCTTTGGGAAAAATCAATTTTCTCAACCTTCAAATGTCTGTTTCACACGTTCAAATGGTCGATTGACATCTACAGATCATAAGCTATCCACTGGTGCTTTCAGATTTGATTTTAGAGCTCAGGAAGGCAATCGAAATCACCCCGCAAGATCACGTGTCAGAAAATGCCTGCAAAAGCTGTTACAGGGCAGCAAGCTAATGTTTTTGCCCAGATCGGCATTTTTTGAATCCAAATGGTTTGATTTCGATTCTAATGGATAAATGGTGAATTATAAAGTCAGATTTGGATGCTATTTGTGTGGGTTAAGATCAGAAGAGGTTATTCAAATAAATTTGGTGTCTTTTTCAAAGGCAAAAATATAGGATTTTTGGTCAACTCAGCAAATTCGAATTCTATCTTTTGGAAGAGTCATCAACAGCCTTGGGAGGCTGACTCCACTTCACCAACTATCAACACGAGAAAGGGGACCAACACATTATCATTTCCTTGTTTTGAGGGATCTTTCCCTATCTTTTTGTATTTGTTGTTCTAGTTACTATTTTTAGTATAGCAGATCCATGTTTTGAGGATCTAAAGACTGTTTGTAAATGCTATAAAGCCTAAGAACTTAGACTGAGTAAAGGGGGTTCGATTTTGGAGAGATTAATCTGCTATTGTACTCTGTCTTCTTTATGCTAATACAAATCACAGGTTTCTTTCAGTTTTGATGTCAGCTTTCCATATTCCTTTTCACTATTATCTGTGTTGTCTAGCTTTGAATGGTTGCTTTTCCATTGTTTAGCTCATAGCCTGATATTAGTTTCTTGGATGTCTCTTGAACCCTACTCTGTACTGGTTTAGTTACATTCTTTTCTTCATCCATCTTTAAAGTTATCTGCTGATTAATCAACTCTTGAGAGCACTGTTTTATTTGTTTACCATTCTGAATGTCTGAATGCCATACTCGGATTGAGTTGTCCCATTGATCCACCTTTACAAAAAACACAAAAACATAATTTCTTAAGTTACCAGGCATACCTAGCTTATAACCCTAGGTAGTTTCCTGGAGTGATAACAGCATCAATGACAATTTAGTCAACAGATTCAACCCTCACCACCACCTTCGAAGCACAACCCTCAAATGCTTCCAAATTCCTACAACCGAGAAGAACGCTAGCACATGGATTATGTCAGGTAATTGCATGGAAATGCAGAGTTCAAGAAAAGGTAACTTTGGAGAAATAAAAGAACAATTACCCATATATGAGAGGACGATCAAGCTGCAATAATGGTAGACGTGACTACCTAAAGAAATGTCTTGAAGAAATGTCCATGTCGTCGAGGACATTCACCTCTATTATCAATTTAAATTTTTTATTTGGGTTGCAGAGAAGGCAATGGCATCTCTATCTGTGATGTCTCGTGGTGCCAATGGTTCCAATCTCTCTTTCAGTAAATCCGAATTTGTCATGGGAACCAAAATCAACAAAAGGAACCTCTTCCTATGGAGTCCGATGAAGGCAAAAGTTAGCAATGGAAGGAGATTTGGTCTCGGTGTCGAGGCCAATATAGGTGAAATATTCATGCCTGCAATGAGCTCGACCATGACTAAAGGAAATAATGTGTCATGGATAAAATCAAAGGGTGAATGCTCTCAAAGGGAGAGAGCGTGGTGGTTGTCGAGTCGGACAAGGTCTACATGGATGTTGAGACATTCTACGACAGGATCCTGGCTACTATCGATGTTGGGGAAGGCTAGGTTTCCCCTGTGGGATTCATTTTTCTATGGCACTCATTTCCTCAAGGGGCACCAAGACACACCTATTGGCATCAATGAAAATTTAGTCAACAGATTCAACCCTCACCACCACCTTTGAAGCACAACGCTCAAATGCTTCCAAATTCCTACAACCGAGAAGAACGCTAGCACATGTATTATGCCAGGTAATTGCATGGAAATGCAGAGTTCACGAAAAGGTAACTTCGGAGAAATAAAAGAACAAGTACCCATATCCGAGAGGACGATCAGCTGCAATAATGGCAGACATGACTACCTAAATAAATGTCTTGAAGAAATTTCCATGTCGTCGAGGACATTCACCTCTATTATCAATTTAAATTTTTTATTTGGGTTGCAAAGAAGGCAATGGCATCTCTATCTGTGATGTCTCGTGGTGCCAATGGTGCCAATCTCTCTTTTAGTAAATCCGAATTTGTTATGGGAACCAAAATCAACAAAAGGAACCTCTTCCTATGGAGTCCGATGAAGGCAAAAGTTAACAGTGGAAGGATATTTGGTCTTGGTGTCGAGGCCAAGATACGTGAAATCTTCATGCCTGCAATGAGCTCGACCATGACTGAAGGAAATAACGTGTCATGGATAAAATCAAAGGGTGAATGCTCTCAAAGGGAGAGAGCGTGGTGGTTGTCAAGTCGGACAAGGTCGACATGGATGTTGAGATATTCTACGACATGATCCTGGCTACTATCGTCGTTGGGGAAGGCTAGGTTTCCCCTGTGGGATTCATTTTTCTATGGCACTCGTTTCCAAATATACAAGAATGAAGTATTTGTTGCATGTTTTTTTCAGAATTCTGAAACAAGTTTGATTCTTTTTGTTTGCAGGCTCTTTTTGTTTGCAGAGAGCAGGGTGAGGATTTATTTTTAACTTTTCAATTGCCACCTGGTGCCTCTTGTGTGACATTCACCATCTGGAAGATAAAAGTGAGTGCACGCTTCTTGTGTATCGTTTAGGGACTCCGAAATATGAGATGAAATCTAACCGATAAATTGAATGAAATATCATCATGGTGAGCATTCCCAAAGATCTTTTTTTGCAGACTAAATTCTAGGAATGTTCAATGTGTATAGTGATTAAAATTTATTCAATATACTTGCCAAGTTATAAAAGCGTAAACCCAGCCAGTCATGCAAGAGAAGCTGTAGAAACAGGATGTCCGTGGGCTGCCATACAACCACTCCAAATTTCAAGATTGGCATCTCAACCTACTAGACAATAAATACTTTAACAATCAGTTACAGAAATAGTTTCAAATTTTAAATGGGTGACGCATGCTCCACCATCGAAGTGGGAAGGAATTCCTGAGACAAACATCATCAACTCAGCCCAATCAAAACTTAACAAATTCTCATTATTTAAAAAATCATATAAATAGATTTTTTTAACTATACAAAGACCACCCAAAACTATAGACTAAGGAAAAAATTTTAGACTCTGTGAGCAAATTAATAGGGGGTGAACGATTTATATATATCCCTTTCGGGCACATAATAAATGAAAAATATTTCATTTATATCCAATTTGAATTCAAGCAACAAAAATATATTCATTTACCAAATTCATGCAAAAGCGAAAATAACCAAATTGAGTAAAAATAAAATTCAAAATAAAAGATTAATACATTCTACTCGTGATGAGATAGATACAAATTAGTTGTGTTTCTACGTCCAAATCAAGTTATCTTGCTTTCAAATTCAATGAGAGAATTATTCTCTTCTAAAAGTATAGGCAATGTAATCTCAATGTATAGTTTATGACAATGGATTATAAAAATAATTGCTCCTTTCATGCTTTTATATTTATATGGAATGATGAAAACCAAATTCTCCCTTGTTTTCGATGGAGTTTTTTTTAGGAGAAAAAGAGCAGTTCCTTGATATTCAATATGCATCAAAGGTACCTAATACATTGCTTATGATACATAGTATCATATACAACTATCCAAACAAAGACAAATATCATCTATATCTCGGACCATAAGGGAAGAGTCTGACCACAACAGAGATTCAACAGATCCTCACACTCTCATCAAGAAAACTACAACACATTCCAAGGGATTACAATCACAGTCTGGGAAGCTTATCCAAGGAAACTCTAGGGGGTGAAAAAAACCTAGTCTAATACAAAAATATGCCAAAATATATATCTTCTATGCAAAGAGAAGGCATAACATACTTGAAATGGGTAATAGAAATAACATCATCCATGAGATCTCACATCCCTTAAGAACGAGATAATTTTCCTTCCGATGGGTTCACCATCCAAGATTTCTTCATAAATAAGTTTCCCCATCTCAAGTGATAGAGTTTCCTTGGATAAGCTATCAACACTCTGATTGTGCTCCCTATAAACATGTTTGAAGTATATGGAGAGGAAGAAGTATTTTACTTTAGCTATGCGATCACACCAATGATCCAAGTCCACAACATCAAGACGAGCCATAGAGTTTTCCCAATTTATGATCACTTATCTCCGCAGACAAAGAGAGAAGGAAGGTCCATAGTCTCTGCAAATACCAGGAGTGCCCAAAGGGCCAACAACTCATCCCTTGTGTTAGTGCTGACACCACAACCCAACTGTGCATGCAAGATATGAGTGGAACTAATATGTAATGTAAAACCAACTCCACCAATATTTGAGACAACAACACCATCGAAGAAACCCGATGAGAATGTAACCACCGACGGTGATCCAATAACCCTGGAGACATGATTTTTTTCACTAATCGGATAGGAATGTACAAGTTCCAAGATCATGTAGCATAAAATATCCACTCTAGGAACGAGATCTTACAAAATGAACCTGTCGCGAGCATTCTAGACACTCCAAATGTAAAAACAAGGCAGGTAAAATAGACAGTGTATGTTCTCATTCCAAGGATTAAAATTCTCCATCAAAGTTAGTTTGTTCCAAGTAAGAACCAAACTATGATTTGAAGCAAGAATAGTCCTTACTGCCTGCGCAAAGGAAATTGGTACAAAAATATGATTAACAAACTCCTCATCAGCCATGCATAAACACCAACAATTGGGCCCCGTCCATCCCAGACGACAAAGGTTATCCCATGTACTGATAAAATTTCCCACACACAACCAGCTAAAACATTTAATTTTTAGTGGAATTTTCCATTGCCACAGCTATGAAAACTGTCAGCCCGATAGTTCCCCACCATACCTCTTTGCAATGTAATCATATGCCAGATGTGATGTGGCTTTGCCATTCTTTTTGTTGTAAAGCCATAGGATGTGATCCATCATCGATGTTAGTATGATGCCTCCATGATATAGTCCTTTAATGTAGTTTGACCATTCTTCTTTCCATTCCTCGTCTAGTTCCAAATCTTCTATCGATAGCCAGTATGAAGAGAAGAGGTCATGACACCATGATTCCAGGCCTGGATGAGATAGTTAATGCCATAGTCAAATAGATATGAGTAGAGATCATTGGAGAGAACAAAATTTGTTTTCATGCTGGCAATAGGATCTATGCCCAACTTTATACGGCCACCATCTCCCACTCTCCACCCCACCGTACTACTGATCTAGGGAAGGAGATGGATAAAACCGTTCCAAATGTGTGATGTATTATGTACAGAGTAATGATGTTGATGAAGCCATCATTCCCAAGGAATTCCTTTAATATATTTAAGCTGACTTAATTGATTCTAGAGACCCTTGCTGCTGAGTACATTCCAAAGACTCTTGATCCTGAGAGCTATACTGAACCAAAACAAATTTTTTATATTCCAGCCTCCAAGCGAGTAAGGTCTGGAAATTTTTGTCCAATCTACTAATTTCATATTATGTTTATTTGGAGTGCCCCCCCAAAGGAAAGTGAAAAAACATCTTCTGAGTTCGTTCATTATCGACCTTGGAATTCTAGCAAGAGAGAACCAATAGACAGGGATCCCCAATAAAACAGATCGAACCAGAATCAGTCTACCTCCCAAGGAGAGAAATCTATGTGTCCAATGACCAATTTTTTCCTCTATGATTTTTAAGATCCATATCCAATACCTAACACCATACCCCAGGGGTTTAAGCCTAAAACCCAATTACTTGAAACTGGAGTCTATAGGATCCATCTTAAAAAAAAGGAAAAAAGTTGAAATGCTATTACAGACTTCATCCGATATATTGTTATGGAGAAAGGAAGATTTTTCCAAACAGATATCCATCCCTGAGGCCGCACAGAAGAGATCCCATATTTCTTTATAAGCATTCCATTCCACACAGGTTCCCATGCCAAAGAGTAATACATCATACACAAAGAGTAAGTGGGTGAAGGAGAGAGAAGGTGAAAGTGTGATTCCACGGATCTTCCCAACTCTTTTGGCTTCCCTGATAAGACGACTAAGTCCTTCAATCACAAACAAGAAAAGGAGGGGTGACAAGGGGCAACCCTGTCTGATACCCCTAGAGGCATTGAAAAAATCTGAGGGGGAATCCATTTATTAAAACATAAAAAGGTTGCAGAAGGTACACATCCCATAATCCAATTTACCGCCTGCAAGGGCATCCCGATTTGGATAAGGATGAGGCGTAGGAAAGTCCAATTGACTCGATCGAAGTATTTATGAGGCCAAGTTTGAGAACCAGGGCATTCAAATTTTTATGCTTAATAGTATGGATTAGTTCTTTTGCAATCCCAATAGATTCTCATATATGTTTGTCCTTCAGAAAACCATACTGCTCCATTGAAATTGTCTTTGAGAGAATAGGCTTTAATTTGTTCGAGATAATTTCGGTAATGAGATTGTAAACCATATTGCATAGGAAGATGGGCCTGAATCCCCAAAGATATGAGGGTGATCACATTTGGGAATAAGAGTAAAAAACGTGGAGTTAAGGGCTCTTACCACCCTTCCCTCCCTCCAGGATTGTTCAACAGTCTTCAAGAGGTCCATCTTGACCAAATCATAGAAAAAGATAAAGAATTCGATAGGCTAGCCATCTGGCCCCGGAATTCTATCCTTCTTAAAACTCTGCAGTGCAGCTTTGATTTCCTGCATAGTGACCTCCTTAACCATACTTGTCGAGTCCTCATTCAAGAGGAAAGAGGGAAAAATCTTGATAATCTGAAGTTGGTAAGATATTAGTGCTTTACCATCGTCCATGAAGAGAGTAGAGAAATGTTCTTTCCCCAAATTCTTAAGAAGATATGTATTGCAAACAAGGTTACCAGAGGCACCAGTAAGGTCCCAAATAATATTATGATTATGCCTGTTAGAGGCAAAACTATGATTTTTTTTTTTTGTATTAGGATCTCCTTGTTCGGTCCAAATGGACCTGCTCTTGAGTCTCCACGTGAGAACTTCATGTTTCAGTAACTTTTCCTTTTTTCCTTTTAAAGAAGTTAACAAGGGAGCCTCGGAATTAGGAAGGATACCCGAAGGCAACCTAGATAATAATTGATGTATCTCTTCATCCAGATCATCTGCTTCCTTATTTTGTTTTTCACGTTGAAGTTTTTCCCAATCCTTAACAACAACTTTGAGACTCTTCAATTTCATAACCAACTTTGTTATGTCATCACAATCAGTCAAATTATCCTTTGAGGACTAAGAGGAGATAACAAGTTGTGATAAATCTGCCACATGTAGCCAAGCCCTATTGAACTTGAAAGGATAGTTTCTAGTATGGGACGAGTCATCCCATTCCAGACACACATTATAATATGGGACGGGTCATGCCATATAAGCTAGAGCTACATCCACCAAATTCATGCGAGCAAAAACTTGAACAAAATACGAACATAGGGGATTAGGTATGGCACACTGGCCCCATATATCTGCAACCGAGAGGGTAAAATTAAGATCACCAGCAATAATCAAATTAGGGTGATTGAAAACTCCCTCATTCACACCATCCTACCAAAAGGGGATCTTGTTATGATAGGGACAGTAACAATTGAGACAAGTAATATCAAAATGTTGATTTCTCAATACAACCTTGGTCAAAATGCTTGAGCAAGAAATAAAAGCCTTACAACATGCCACAGAGGAATCCCAAGTCGTGAGAAGATCCACCCAGAGACCATGAGAGTCGGTGGCACAAAATTCCCACCCGGGGCGAAGTTTTGCGAAGGAAAGGAGGGCATATGTATGATCACACATAGTTTCTTGGAAAAACAACATATCACGTTTAGTAGCAGAGAGCAAGGAGTTGAGGGATTTTGTCTTTGTAAGTCCTCCGAACCCATGAATATTAAGAAAGAGAAGCTTCATTAAGGACCGAGACGCAGGGATGACTTTGCTCTAAGTACCCCCAGTGGATGAGGAGGAAAGGGATGTGTGATAGGATCTAGCCACTTCCTTTACTTTGGTGGAAGGAGGAGTGTTAGGAGGGATTCGAGGAAGTCCGGAAGAGAGTACCAATTTAACTTTGCGGGATCTACTTATGGTTACATTTTCATGTCTGATCGAGTTGAGAGGAATAGTTGAAGGAGTGATAGGAGACTTATCAGAGAAAATGGAGAGAGCCTTTAAGAGGGACGAGTCCGAGAAGGATGGATTAGCACAGGGTCTTGTCAGAGGGAGAGGAGGAGCAAACAGAGGAGAGGAAGGAGTCCTATCCAGGGGGGAAAGTTAGCCTCCAAAAATAAGGAGGGAACATGCAGAGAATGGGCCTAAGGGAAGGGATGAGTGGTATAGTCCCTTTTAGGAGAAAAACTAGTCCTATCAGTGCTGGCACAGTCCATACCTAAGGCCTCCATAGTAGTAGGTGCCAACATACCAGGACCTCCAGCATGAGAGACCAAGGTTCCACCAGAGTCAAGCAAACCCACCTCAGCTTTGGTGATAACAGAAGAATGGGTCAAAGGTCGTTCAAGAAGGGGAGAGGGATCCTCTAAATCCAAATCCATAACAAGATAAGGAGTCTCACCTAAACCAACAGGAGTGGTTGACACAAAAGAAGGATGACCCGCTCAATGATTACGATCAACAATATTTTCAATATCCACAATACAATCAAGTTCACCTTTTGTAAGACCTTCGTAAAGAGTAGGTGAAGCAGAATTGTACATACCTTCCCGTGGTGTCAAGAGGTGACCTTGTTCAGTGGGTCTAGGATGGATCAGTTGAGAACCCATTAATCCCGCATCCGTCGATGTTCAATGCGACCCATGGAGTAATCTCGGGCAGTAATGTCGGAGGTGCCCAGTATCATGACAAAAGTGGCAACGGAAGGGCATATGAAGATAATCGAGACGTTGTACATGAAGATGGTCATTGCACAAGATATATATGACAGACGAGAGTTCAGCAATGACATCCATCTCTACTAAGACCCTGACCATCTGTTTGTTGAAAGAATGCTGGAAGTTTTCCTCAATTGCCACAAAACATCCCAAGGTGTTCGCAATACCGGTCGCAATACCGGTAAGGACCTCCTTGCTCTAGAGTGGATATGGTAATGTAGGGAGCATAACCCAAAGGTAATGGAAAACAACTCTTTTACATATTGGATCAAAATCGAGATACCAACGACGAAGGACCAGGGAAAGCATGCCCAAGGGCCAAAGCTTCTCCAAAATACGCAATACATCGTTTTCGATGGAGTTTATACCTTACGTTGAGAACACAATACTATCTTTCTTTAGCTTATTAGAAATGAATGGGAATTTTTCCACATCCTTCACAAAGAAGACAAGTTTCAACACTAATTATGATTAATAAGGTACATATCAAAGAGAGACAGAGGAACATGTCAAAGATTGAGAGGAAGGATAAAAGCGCATAAGTAAAATTTCAGCCATGATTGTGGTTACACAATCAAATTTATTATTGTCACTATATATATATATATTCTGATTAATAGATTGATAGATAAGATGATAATTGTACCATAAAATTGACGGTTATATATGCATCGACCAGCCACGTTTGTTTTGAATAGTCATGATTTTAAGTCAAGTGTCACTTTATTAATAATTATTTATTTCAAGTGTCACTTCATTAATAATTACGCCGTAAGGCGTTTCAACAAGTGGGACTCTACTCCCCGAAATTAATGCGTTTTTGTTTTCAGCCATCGATATTTTCGTCTGACGATTCGGATAATCTCCATCGTTGATCAGGTTAGGTGCTGGCACATGTCCCATCAGTTGATATTTGTGAGTCTGGATTCTGTGCCATATACAACTCTTCCGTTGAACTTCGTCTTGAATAATGTTGAGGTGTTTCAAGTCCTCGACTCCTTCCTCTTCGTGACCCAATGCAGGTCGCAGAATGCTCAGGCAGATCGTGGAATTCTAATTCTTGGGATCCAAACTTGGTGGGATCTTTCAGGTAATTCGATATCCTTCTTCAGTTTTCGTTCATGTCTGGATAAAGCGCAGTTTTCCTAAATTATCCTGCTCAGAATGTGGCTTATCCTTTCTAGTTCCCATTCGACTGTTGTGGCAACACAGGTGCCTTCCATTGAATTCCTTTCCCACACAAAGACCTCTAACTCATTTGTGATGTTAATGGATCCAGATTGATCCAGGAAATTCCAGCCTCGGCTTAATTTGAACCTGTCAATAATTCACATTCAGTTTCAACTCAATACGACCACTCCAACGATTCTTTGTTCAGGGTAAACAATCTGATTCATTTAAGTATCCTTGGATGTAAGCTCGGTACTCTTTCACACCATGTAGATTGGGCCACAATCTAAAAAAAATGTCTAGTCACTATTGCCCCGTCAAATTTGCAATTAAGCACTTTCTTGCTTGTGGTTTTCAAACTTGTGTATGAAATCAAAACGACTTGCTTATTCATGTTTTTCCAAAATTAATAGTACCCATCATTCTTGATTTTTACTCCAAATATATGTACATTTACTGTATATTCTATAGTGCGTTGCAAATTGTTCAAAGAAACGATGCAGTCGGGTCCATGTAGGATTTTTTTCTCTCATGTTTTTCTTGTTAATGAAGACGTGGGACATCAAAGGTTTTATCAGTGTTATTGTTTTTATTTTTGTCACGGTAGAGGTAGGATATCAAATGTATCTTCAGTGTTATTTTACAAGTCTTGTAACAGCAGAGATGGGACCCCGCTTTAAGTGGTATTTCCCTCAATTGCAATACATCGTAGGTGCGGTGGTTCCTCATATTTAATGGTCAAGGTTGAGCCTTGGTGAGTCCGTTCGGTCTTATTAAAGGGTTCTTATTATGGGCAGGGTTCTGTTAAAAGACGGGGATATCTCCGCAGGACACATCATGGCTCATAATGGCTCTAAGTCCCTGCGTCGCCCCCCCTCTCCTTTCTCGACGATATAGCTACACATGACGGTGAAAGAGATGGATTTAGTTAAGCAAGCCGGGACACTCATAGATGGAACTAAGTCAGTAACGAAACAGAGGGGACTAAGTAGCGGTAGGGAAGCAGGCACTTAGTAAGTACATCAAATGTGTTTTCGGTATTTTATAAGGCATATATATATTACTAGGGTATCTCTGTTGCCTTAGGTTGCAAGGGCACCTGGCTTTTAAAACAAAAATGATCTAAAATGACATCAATCAAGAAGCAATGATCTAATAAAAATGGCATCAAGGAAGACCATGTGAATTAAATTATTTTTCTTCGTTATGTAATTTTGGGCCGATCTTTCTATGGGCATTGTAGGCGAGTGTAATGTAAGATAGAGACATAATGCGTGTATATATTATTCACTTCTGAACTTGGCTTTCATAACAGTGTTGATGGAGAGAATTTTGCTTAAATTTAGCTTGAGAAGCCTAAATTAGAAAGCTGACAATTTTAAGTATGCAGTCAATTCTATTGCTTCAGTAAGAGCTAATTTCTTGTAAGTGGGAAGACTAAATGCTTCATTTCAGGTGTAAACATCTAGCTTTTCCTAAATTTAGCGGGGCTAAGCTCAAGTGCTTTAAAAATATAGTACTACTCTTTCCTGCAGTCGACAAAACGTTGTTTTCTACTTTCTCAATACAGTATGCTTTTCAAATATAAGACTATTCTTTACTAGACTCAACAAAATTAAGTGTTTTCTACTTTCTCAGAACAGTTTTCTCTCCTAAGAAAGCAAACTAAGAACTCCAATTGAATGTCTTAACATGGGCGCCTGCATTACTTGCAGTTCCCCTCTTCCTTCTTTAAACTCCTCGAGGCTATTATTTGTTCTGCAATTTGTCCCTTTGTCAGAGAATTGCTTTGAGCGGACATTCATCGTATTAATTTCTAAGCCGGTCCTCAACAATGGTGATCGTCTTGCAAACCGATCATATCTGGATCTCGACACACCACCCGGATCTTCCCCGCCACATATCAACAACGATTGTTGCATTCTTCAAAAATAGTTGTGCAACATCTCTATTAAAAACTGTTAGAAGAGATCTTCTAAGAGACACAGGACAATCAGTAATCCTATTTTACGTCTTCTACATTTCTGCCCAACCTATATGGATATTGGTAACTTGTTACAGATTCCAGCCCCTATTTCTCCAAGGATGGATGGAGAATGACACTAAAGAAGAAAACAAATTATCAGTTGCAAGTTGCTTTGTAGCAGCTCTGAAGCTCTTTTATGATTTGTTTCTAAACCAAACTAAGTTAAAACAAAGTATTTTATGGTATTTTCTTTTAGTAACTCTCTTTTATTGAATAATTGAGCTAACATGGTCCTATTCATTACTTTGCTACAAAGAGTATGTATTTTATCCCTCTCTATGTTCATACTTCATAGTTATTTTACTTTCATGATTTACTCATATTTAGTAGAAAGTCTTTTCTTTTGTGCATTTAGACTTTTAAGTAACCCACATCATTTGTTCTTTTCTTCTTTGTCAAGTTCAATATTATTTGGTATAGAGCTATATCAGGGGTTTTTAGAAATGTCTTAGTTATACACTTACTTCACAGCTTTTGTCAGCAATACATGGGTAGTCTGTACCTCAGCTTTCCAAGTGCAATTATTAGGGGATCAAATTTTCAAGGGTGGATAGATAATGGTTGGCATCTGTCAATGAGGAAACTGTTATAACTTTTTATTTTGAACAGAACAGTATTCGGAAATTATACTTATTCTGCAAGTAAAAAATTACTCTAAGAAAGATAAGGATACAAAAAACCAGATTTTATTAATAAATTGGAATTTGACAATCATTAGTATAAGCAACAAGATAGTAGATAGATCCATAAATTTATGCAATGTTACTTGATTGTAACATAAGAACTACAAAAACTAACAATCCATTCTCATTTGGATGAGAGAAGAATACATGCCGATAATGTAATGGTCTATTATGTGAAGAATATAATGTCTTGTTGTATATGTCCATATCTCCTTGCTTAACTTGCAACACTAGCGTTCTTATATTGCACCTCTAAGTACAATTACAATTGCTAGTTATTTATTATTATTTATATTTACACCAAAGGTATTATTTAAGGGGTTGTTTCTTTCAAAGTTTCGTGGTATGTCGACGGCGTATGTGAATCTTCCCGGTGTCTTTAATATTTTTAAATATTTTCAAAAAATAGAAATGTCAGATCTGACAGGCGGCTTTATTTCAGCATTCAGCAACGACTAGCGACCAACGACGACCGTGTTCAACAATTCTCTTGGTCCTTGAGTGATTTCCTTTAGCGCTCTCCCCTCGGCGTTTTCTCCCCAGCAAATATCATCCAGCTCCTTCAACAATCTTCCTTCAGATGGTTGCAACGATCCAAGAAGGAAGCGATCGTGATGATAATAGTGGTCCAGTGGTGGCAGTTAGCTCCTTCAGTTCGCTAAGAATCTCTGCGCGTGGGTTGTGTCCGCGTAGATTGGGAAGGAATCCCAATCATCCACACCAGGAAACTTATCAGCGATTAAAGGCAACAATTCAATGGCAGCGATCGAAGAAAGCAACTATCTCAACAACCTCACTACGACAGGTTCTGATGAATGACAGGTATAGCAGCTATGATTGGGCAGCGTGCGTTCTCTTGATCAGGCAACTGGCAAGACAGTAAGTGCTTATATTAACCGAGAATATACCTATTTTTGAATAAATTAACCAAATAAGAAGAGATCTGAATGAGAATACCAATCTAGTAGTCGTTCTTGCAGCTAAAGTTGTACCTTTCCTGCTCACTAAAAAATGTAAACACACATTTTATGAATTAATATCTGTAATTTACGTTTCCTGAATGTATTTTACAGTGCGCTTAGAACTAGCTATAACAAGCACTTTGCAAACTTATACTTCCATGCTGGATTGGTTCTTATCGTGATAATTTTCTCCTGATTATTGAGGAAACTATCAAGAAAATTATTGTGCTCGTTACTTGAAAATTTATGAGGTATTTGGTATGCTTTCTATGGCGGAACTTATGTGGAACTAATTTCATTTTCAAATATTTGTAATTCATCATATTAATTAATTTGCAACTGTATGAAAATTAGTTAATATAATGAATGGTTATTGTGTTGATTGTTCATATGTTAATGAATGCAGAGATAGAATTGTAGATTTCTACTACACCTCAATAAATTTTGTGTGAGAGAATTTGCTTTGTTGGATTTCGAACATTTGAGGCTTTCTGGTGAAAGCGAACTTATGTTTTTAAAGGCATGGCGATATTGTTTTATTGTCATGCAAGGATCTACGAACTGTTTTCATAGTACGAGCTAGTTACTCTTGAAGTTGGGATTTGTATTGAGTTGGTCACTTCCAAGTCTTGGCCTTGTATTCAGCTCATTACTACCAGTTGGACCTCTTATTAATCATGCGCGAGCTTGGGTAATGAATTTATTTTAAAAATGGATTATCAATGAATAAACTTGTAGACTAAATGTGTTTTTGAAAGATCGTATATGCTTCGTTGAAAGTGATGGTTTGAGCAAGTAAATTCTTTTATTTAAAATGTGTCAATATAAATTCTTTTATCAAAATGTGTCTAGCATCCATTCATCGTGGGTTTTGAAGGTGTGTATGACATCATCTTTAGGTAAAGTCCTTGTTGGTGGTGCTTAAGTAAATTTCTACCTCCTTGATCTTTAGGCCATGTAAGTTTGGGCATCTCACAAGATTTTTCCTTGTTTAATTGTGAAATACATTTGGTCTAGAGATTCTTTTGCAATATGAACCTTCGGGAATTCTTACTTGAGATGCAAGCTTCTAGAGTTTAAGATGAGTTGGGAAGAAGTAATAATTCAACACATCTAGTTAGGATAAAGAAATTTATAAATCAAGTTTTAAAATGAGTTGGGAATATACAATAAATCAACACATTTAGTTAGGATGAAGGCATTGATAGGTCAACTTTTAGTGGATGGACTGGGCATTGAGAAGAGAAGAAGAAATGATTCAACCCATTTAGTTAGGATGAAGGCATTGGTAGATCAACTTTTATCGGTTAAACTTGGCATTGAGAGGAGAATCAAGTTGTGGTTTTATTTTTAGTGTTCATGGTGATTTCTATGGATGAAACAAGTCGTGGTTTTATTGTATAGTATTCATGATGATTTCGATGGATGAAATAGAGATTATAGGGTTGAATTGCTTTGTTGGTTAACGATGTGAGGAAATAGAATAAAATTTGCATGAGTAGATATTAGTAAAAATGTCCACCCTTGTTTTAGGAGGACAAATTTGTAATGTAGGGTGCTTTACTATCAATTATTTTGTGGCACGTTGCACAATGTATATCTTTCATTGGGTGTTTAATTTTTCTCATCATTACCCATTTTTAGTTTAATCTAAATTGTTATAGGTGTTCTCGAAAAGTGATACTTGTTTGACTATGTTAATCACCTATTTTTGTTTATCCATTAAGCAATTAAACTTGGAAACATCACTACTTTAGTCCTTAAGCACTCTGTTTATCCTTTAGCACTTTATTTATCCTTGAGCACTAAATGGATATGGGTATTTGTCTAGTGGGTAACTACAATCAATTAGGCAGAGCCAACATTATTTATTTATTTTGCTTGGGTATAAGAACCTAAAAACATAGACAACGTGGTGAATAATAGAAGAAAAATGACATGTAATTGCATAATTGATATAGACCATGTGGTGAATAGCAAAAGAAAGTTGACCCAGGGATCCCTCTGTAATTTATATTTTCTGGCCTTTTTCTTTATGGATTCTTGTTCTAGGAGTCACTTATGAATTTTAAGGTTGAAGAAAGGCTTATGGGAGTCTAATGAGCGATCATATTTATATTAGTCATTTTGCAAAGAAATGTAACAATAAGAAAATGAATTTGAATTCGTTCGATTGCAATTTTCAATTTCATATATCAAATCTTACGGCTCAGAGGGCCTCCACATTCCATCGTGATGGTTTTGGGATCCACAAGGAGTGAAGGGCACCATGCCTTCGCCTTTATGTGTAGTGAAGAGAAAAGGTAAAAGGAAATTCAATGGAATTGTTACTTCTATCAAAACTTGCGCCCCATGAGCTACAATATGTGCACGGAAGGGGGTTGGCTTCTGCATCCATTACATTATGAAAATTGGACAACAAGCTACCAATGGACATCATAACTATATACTATAGATATTCAATATGAAGATTGATTTGGGATATTAAAAACTTGAAACACAATATTTTCTTCACTTGTCAACCTTATTTGGCCATTCAATGATCTTCAATACATGTGATTATAAGAGGACCCACGCGAATGGTCGACATGAAAAATGGTGTCACTTGTGCAAATTATGATGTGCATAAATTTTGATGTCTCACATAGTTCAGGTTTCAATTTCAAAGGTATAGTCTCTCCACGTCTAGGTGAGGTCTCAGTTTCAAAGGTATAGTTTGTCCACGTCCAGGGGTTTCAAGGTTCTCTAAAGCTACCTAAAACTTGGAAAACTCGTATAACTATGCCCCTTGGATTTTTGGAATTTTTTTCTTTGTAAGATTTCGTTGGCATAGGCGAAAACATTGACTTAATCACCAAATGTTTTCAAATTTAAAAACTTTATGTGGAGGAAACGTATTTTCACTAATGTGGCGGTTTATAAGTTTGATGTAACTTTTTCTCACTTATTTTCCTAAACTTGCTTTCATCACATAAACTTATATTATCTACACAACTTTCTCTCATTTTTTAAACATATCTAAGTTCTCTTCGATGTTTCATTTCCCCACTTTGGAGATATGCTAGTTATTATTATATTTCTAATAGTTGTTCCTACTTGTAGCAAGATTCATAGAAATAAGTCCCTTCCCCTCAATAATCATTAGAATATTTAATTGTATTCAATGGAAAAGGTGCATGCTTGATCCTTACCCCTTTCTAAATTTTCCTAAGAGTGACAAGCTATTAAGCAATTACGCAGAGCATAACAAAAATGGCTCTAAAATAAAGTAACTCCCTAAATTATTCCTTCATTTTTACCTACGGCTTCCTCTTCTGCGGCAGAGCGACTTAGGTAAGATACGCAGAGCATAACAAAAATGGCTCTAAAATAAAGTTTTTTTTCTAAATAATTGATTGATAATACAGATTACCTTCTTTATCAAGGCATTTTATTCCATGAATGCTTTAAGGATGTCACCTTTGCTTCCAAAATGCTAATAAGTTCTTTATGCATCACATTTATAAATCTTCTTTCTCTATATGTTCTTACAAGTAGAGGGAAATTATGCAATTGATTATTTCTAAATAATTCGTGAATTATAGATACATTATGAGAGAAGATAAAAAAAATAGTGGATGGTACTCACAAAATTAACTTATCTTCGTTCATTTGTTTAAATAAGTTTAAAAAACTATTTTTTAAATAAAGAGATGTTGCCCGTGTTTTAATTTGTCAAAGTTCCTCTAACAATCTTGAGCACTAACATTGATCTATAGTTGAACAATGCAATTAGTAGCACCCATGCACCATAGAGTGCCAAAACTTGCAAAGGAGACTTGTTATCATCATCATCCCATCGATGGTGGGAGGTGGCTTGTTGCATGCGGTGATGACAAAAGACCTATAGACACCTATTCGATGAATTGTGACATATGTAAAGCTCATTGAATTTTATCATTCAAGAAATCACCGATTTGAGTGGCCATGAGTTAAAATTTGGGGGTTACGAAGTTCAGAGCAGAGGAACGCGATTGGGGATGATTATGATCATATTGTTGAAGATGAAATAATGGAAAAAGGTACCTGATTCAAATCCTGAAGAAGCTAGTACCAAAAGAAGCCCTAAAAAGAAAAAGAGATGCATAGTTATGATCTGTTTTTCCCTGTTTTGGTCATTGCAATTGAGTGCGGAGCACGAGCTGATGGAGATGAATTTTAGAAAAAAAAAGGTTTTTGTCCATAATAGACTCATTCAAAAAAACCTCCCTCATTTTTGAAAAATGTGTCATTGTTTGAAAGATTCGAATTGATCTTTGTGACCTATTTTTCAGGGTTTAAAATATTTAATAATTTACTGTTTTAGTCACAAATTTTCGGCACGTCTTCTGATCAATTAGAGAAAAAATTCTAAAAACCAGGAGAGGTTTTTGTTAATCATGGACTCATTTAAAAAACCTGTCTCATTTTTCGCACAGGTGTCTCGGATCGAGAGATATGCAAGCGTCTTTGAGACCCAATTTTTCAGAAATGTGCCAAATTTCCCCAAAATCCGATTTGCTATTTTTGGTTAATTAGCCTTTAAATATTTGAAGTTAGTTTATAACTAGTTGATATAACTGCTTTAAATCTCGAACTAGAAGGTAGTTATCAAACTGCTATATTTTGTAAATGATAAAAGGAAGAAAGTCTAGACTAGAATGGTTGGATTTTTGTTTCAAGAAGGATATAGAGCTGGGAGCATTTGGATATACATTCAGACTGATGCATATGACTTTGATGTAAGTTTTGTAGACTGAGAATAATTTATACATGAATATAAGCCACTTTTTATTATCTATTGATTATGTTTATGGCCATTTTGACCACTCAACCTATGATTTCATTCCTTGTTTAAATTTTTTTCTCATGTGAATGCTCATGTGTTGTGGACTGAACCAGTACAGTGAAAACGTTTGTTTATGGTTTATGTTTATTATCTTACATTTTTATATCTCAGTTCTTGGATATTTTTACATGATTTAGTTTTTGCATTAGTTGGATGATTAATTACCTTCTTGAAAATGAAACTCTCAAACCAAAAAATTACAAAAACAAGCCCTATTTTCTGTTCATTGTTTTGAGATTGTACTAGCTTGTCCCCTTTGTAGTCTAGGGACAATTTCTAGCACAAAAAAAGCACATTAGTAAACTCATGAGAAGGAACTGATATATAATCCCCAACATCAAAAAATTTAAGGAGACTTGAGGTGCTTGATTTTTCACACCAAAATTGATGAGAACAACTACATGCATGACTGAAGGATCTTGAAACTTGAAATTCAAACCAATTAAGGTGATATCAGATCCAAGAATGAGGAACAAAGGTTCCAAGTGGGCCACTAAAATGGCAGATGCACTATGTTCTCCTTCTTCAACAGAACTCTAAGTATCGGTGCACGCAATCATGTAGGAATTTTTTGGAAGCACTAGATCAATGAGGGTGAATGGATCACTCCTAAAATATGATATTTCTTCTAAAACATCCAAAGTATCACTTTTCTACCCACCAATAACATGATTGGAGAGAGAGGAATCGAATTTCTCTTTAGCTCCTTGAGCTTTCACTAGAAAACTTTGCACATAATTTATAATAGAAGAATCATTAGAGAATTTCTGAGTAGGATGGAAGGAGAGTTTTCTTCAACAATGGAGGTTCAAATTTCTTCTTCTGGATCAGTTGTATGAGAAGATGAGATATCAGAGATATCATAAAATTCTGGAGCTACAGGAGAAGGAGTCACAACAAGGATACTTTCAACATTTTGAATTGATTGAGTTGAAGATTCTGCTTCTTCATCATCTTGAACAACCTCATCAGAGAGAATTGAGGCTGAGACATTTAAAGGAAGAACACTTGAGGAGGTGTTGGATTTGCTCTAGGTATTATCTACTTCTTTCTCGACACCAAAGTCTCTATCTAGATTTCTCTAGAGCTCGAATGGATATTCAACAGTTTCCATGAGATAACGCATATTAGGACTCATTACCATACACATCCTTGCATATACTATTTCACCATCATATAGCCAATCATTTTCATCTTCATAAGATTCTTTAACAACTCCAAAAGGCACATCAAGGAGATCATGGCTCTCAAGATATGCAACCATCTTTAATTTCCATTCAGCATAATTGAATGGATATAGAAGGGGAACTGATCTCAGATCCATTTTGAAGTTCTACAATAAAGGTTTATGTTATTTTCTTCTTCAAATTCAGGAACAACTTTGGATCCAAGAAGTTATACATGTAAATCAAATCATGTATGTAAGCTTAAATAAATAAATAAACTAAAAAAACGTGATTGATGTCATGTTTTTAATTCAATCACAACTTATTCTACAGTCAACGGAATCAAATTCCGTCGAAGACCCATTTGAGATATCGAATAGATATATCAAATTATATAAGGAACTTGACCTATATCATCTTGTGGAGTGAGAAATATCAAGCCGAAATAGAGGGTACATACGGACGTGAGTTGTTGCAAACCTTTGATATCCACCTGAACATATCTCTCAAATGCGAGACTCAAATTGAATTCCACAAAAAAAACCATTTCAGATAAGGGAAAGACCTTTCAAACAAGCTATGGTAGGCCCTCTAAGATGATATTTAGAGGTATTGGTACCTCTTCAAAGTTGACTATGATTTCCAAATTTTGTTGTTGAAATTGTACCTACAAAACGAACTTTGATTTGAATCAATTTAGCTCAAACACCCTTCACTTCAACATGTGCACTTTCTCTAAGTACATCACACTTAGATAGAATTCTCTAGACATAATCCAAAGGGAGCAATGCAACTATTCTAGGAATTATGTGGAAACTCAATGGCTTCGGGTGCATCAATAGAAGTTTTTGAGGTTCAAGGCAGGCATGGATACCTGCTCTAATACCATGTTAAATTCAATGAAGCATAGGATCATCAACATGCATGAATTCAAATGAGAAGAGAATGATGCAGAAGCGAGAGAAGAATTTAGCATAGACTGTTCAATTAATCATGACAAAATTGCACACAAATGGAGACAAAATTGGAATAATATGATTATATTGATGAATCAATAAATAATATGGAATACACTAGTTGTACATATAGGAGAGTTCGAATGCCTAAGATAGGATTCGAATATACCAACTTAGACTGACTCCGGAACTAACTCAGTGGGGTAAAATCACCTCACTAATGCAACTCCAGATGACTAAATTAGTCTACAATCATTTAATTGATGAGGATAGGTGAAAAAGGCACCCACACTCCCTTCAATCATGCAAATTGACGCTAGGCTAATTGATAGTAACTGGAGTATAAATGAACATTACTAATTACCTAACAAGATCAACTAAAGGAGACTATTGGTGGCACTCAAAGTGGGTTCCTAAATTATAGGGATTGGTCCCTCGGGCTCCTAAACTCATGCAATCAAGTGCAGTAAGTGTTAGATGGCCCCTAGGTATGTCCCCCATGTACTAGTGAAGTGATAAAGACCTCCTAATCTAGGTAAAATGGGATGTGTGGTCAAAAGTGGTCAAAGGGAGTATTATTAATCCTAACACGCAATTTATGTTATCTACCTAATGGTGTATGTGCTTTGATGTAGAGGCATTACATGAATGTGTGTTCTAGCAAGGAGGTGGTTAGAATAAGGACACACAAGGTTTTGTGGGGACAAATAACTCTTTATAATTCTTTGCATGAGGGTGTTAAGGAAGTCAATTCCATCCTCATGGTATTGAGGGGAATTGAATAATTTTTAATAAATTACATTTATGTTGATCATATTAAACATCAATACACCCTCTATAAGTCGATTGGTGAATTGCACAGTGCATGAAGTAAGAAGGAACGACACTTCTACAGAACCCTATCTAGGGTTCCTACTAGTATTGGATGCCCTGGTGTGCAAGTTATTGGTGAACCTTTCCATGGATTAATCTCTTAGTGTAATGCCCCGGTTTTGACCCCATGGTATTGAAATTGTACATGATGTATATATTGTATGTGAATCATGGCAAGGAGGCCAAGGCCCTGCCATCGATTTGGTGTTTTGTGTATAGGTGATCAAGGTTGATGCCTATGGTTATGGTGTTGAGTCATACACTGTATATTCTGATATATCGTGTAACTATACAATTAATAAAACACACAGATAGCTATGGGACTGCAACGTGAAAGAGATGGGGGCATGATTTCACAAGGAATAGGGAGGGGAGTTAGCCAAACTCCTGAGCCAATAGGTTGAGACCAGATGTCAATGGGGGAACCCATGAACCCTCAACTACCATTTTTGTCCTCTGTCCTCAATCATTCATTTCTTCCAGAATTTGGTTGAGGTAGTTAATGCCTTCGGCAAAGCAAGGCATGGCAGTTTGATTGTGTGTCTAAGCAAACATGCAAGTCTGTAGTCTGGGAAGCCGCAATATTGTTTCTGACATAAGGAAGCATGTGATGCGTGCCAATTCGTCTTTCCTCGGTCAGGGGGAAAGTTTTTATTGCTCCTCAGTGTCATTGCTGATCATCCTCGATCATTCGTTCATTCATGATTGCTCTGGAGATGCGCAGTGTGGTGGATCGACTATCCTAAGTCGTGGAAGTGTGATTCCGCAGTATTTCTCTGAGTGACATTGTGGTATGCAAGTAAATCCTATTTACTCTATGTATAGAGTGAAGCCTGTGTTGTTGTGTTTCCTTGTGGGTTGCTGTGATGTTCATCCATGTTTTGGTATGAAGGCTTAGGAGTGGAAGAGGCCCATAATTGGATGATAAACCTAGTGAAGAGAGGAACCTCACAGATAGATCAAGAGGGGCCGAAAAATCCTTTATGTACACCCTGAAGAGCAATGGAAGGGAAGGTATGGCCTGAGGGAACTGTGTAGTAGTGAAGGGAATACTTCCTTGTGTTGGGTGTGTAGGTATTTTGGAATGTCAAGCTGGATAGATCTGGTGTAGGTGTCCATAGCTCTGTGGCTAAGCTCACTAGATTAGTAATTCTACCTTTTCATTGCCTTAGCAGCCTCATAATCCCAACTATTAGTTGGTTTGGCTGAGTCTTGGTGTGCATTTGACCAAATGTGAGTCATTGCTTTGGCAGTCTAAGAAACCCAACTGTAGGTTGGTTTGACTGTGTTTTGATGTGTGCTGGATATGTGTGAGGCTGTTGTTACCTAGTTCCTTGTGGAAATCATGCCCAACTCAGGGGTGGCAGTGGTGTTGAGAGATTAATGAACACACTGACCTATAGTTGGGTGGAACGTGGCAGCGACATAGCTAGTTGCGAGACAACTCCATCATCAAGATAAGCATTCTTTGTCTTTCTTGTTTATGCAATGTAGTTTCTTATGAATGAATGACTGAATGAATGAATATGATGAATGCTTGCAATGTTTCAGTAGATTTTATTGTTGATGAATGTTCCTGCATTTGCATTTGTTTATGCCTTGTATGTTTTAATTCATTTTTCCTAAGTTCATGGAGGCTAGAAGCCTATTATAGATTCAAAATGCATCTGACTTAGTGTTTCTACCCCTTGAAATCCGCCTGGGGAAGGTGGAAGACAGAAATTGGAAAAGAGCAGTTGAAACAAGGTAGAAGGTGGGTTTTCCGCACCCCGGGATTCATCTGCGGGAGGCAGAGGGCGGAATAAGAAAAGTGCAGAAAAGTTCTAAGGAAAAAGTTAAGTTTTTAGATTCCTGATTCCCACAGTGGAGGGCGGAAATGCAGAATGCAGAAAGCGAAAACGAGGATAAAGGTTTTCGTCGTTTGAATAGTTTTCCGATTCTCGAGTTTCTCACTAGAGGGTGGAAAGGCAGAAACAAGGATAAAGGTTTCCATCATTTGATAGTTTTTCGATTCCCGAGTTCCGTACTAGAGGGCGAAAAGGCAGAATGCGAAAGGCGAAACTATGGATAGAGTATTCCGGGGTTTTTAGTCTTTCGATTCCCGAGTTTCGCACTAGAGGGAAGAAGAAAGAATGTGGCTGAGTAATTCCGTCAAAATATTATGTTTCCGACTTTCGAGTTTCGAAGGCGGAAGGTAGTAGGCCATTAAACGATTTCATCGAAAAGATGTTTTCCGACTTCCGAGTTCTGAAGGCAGAAGGCAGAACGTGAGTTGAATATCTCCATCACACATTGTGCTCCCGGTTTTTGGATTCCACAACAGAAAGGTGGAAAGGGGAGTGCAAAGGGAAGAATGTGGAAAGGATAGGTTCAGTGTAGAAAAGGTGTTTCTGGTGGCATAAGGGATCTGTGATGGGTGAAACGACTATTATAGTGGTTTCTAAGCCTAAAAATGAATGTTGAAGAGTGTGTTAATGTCCATTCCCTATGTTTTGAAAGGAGAACAAGGGTTCTTGAAGAATTTTTTTTAAGTAATCTGCATTATGGGGTATGGGGACGTTACATTGTGGTATCAGAGCTATTGGTTGCAACACTAGGCCTAAAGGGGCCAATTTGAATAGTTAAAAGAGGAAAAAGTACCCTCTGATACCAACATTGTAGTACACTACAGATTGGTATCAGAGCTAATGGTTGAAACATTGAGCCTTGATGGGATAGGGGATAGTAAGTAAATGGTTTTTACTTCTAAAATTGTTATACAACTAACAAATGATGTTATTTAACACATTTTGCAGAGTCATAGTGCCGATTGGAAGAGTTGGTTTTTGGCTCAGCCATGAGAACCTATGGAATGAATGATGCACAGAGTCCCTATGAGCACGGGGAAGATGCTATGGGGGAAAATGTTCACGTTGGAAATGTTGAAACAGAGTCCAACGAAAGGAGATTTCAAGAGACTCCGCCACATTTTACAACCACCATGAGAAGCCTAAGGGTGGAGATGCAAAGTGGAGAAGATAATGAGAGAATGATTAAAGCTCGGGAAGAGAAGAATCAGTTGAATGCAACCATGCTGCAGAGTTTGACAGACATCCAGAGGCGGATGAAATCTGAGCATCAGGCAGTAAATCTAAAAGGAAGTAGGAGCAATGCTAGAAGAAGAAAAAGGTCTTCTAGTGGATCATTTGACTTTGAAGGATCCATTGGGGGTTCAAGTTCCTTTTCTCACCGGAATAAGAAAAAGAGGTGCTACTAGAATAGTTAATGTGATGAATTCAAGAAGTCTAAGCCTCCTAAATTTGATGGTGAGGTAAAGAACGACCAAGAAGTTGAAGCTTGGCTTCTTGGGATGAGAAAATATTTCCAAGTCCAAGACTACTATGGAAATATGAAGGCTAGGTTAGCCATCTTCAATTTGACTAGAAGAGCATCCATATGGTGGGAGCACTTCAGGCAAGTGAAGAAGATCAGTGAAAGGAAGATTGTGTGGAAACAGTTCCAGAAGTACCTCTCTGATAGGTACTATGATGCTAACATTAAAGAATTCCATGAGATGAGATTGGGGTAGCTGATCATGGAAGAGTATGCAAATAAGTTCTTGGAGTTGTTAAGGTATGTCAGGTACATCAAATATGATGAAGTGAAAATTCAGTATTTCCTGAGAGGACTACCTCAGTCATACAAAGACAGGATTGAGTTTAATGAACCTATAAATATGGAATAATCTATAAGAAAGGCCAAGTATTACTATGATCATAACAAAGGAAAACCTGATTACCATAAGGCACGGAAGAACAAAAAGAATGAGAATTTTGACCAAAGGAAGAAAGGTTTCAAACCTTCTCACTTCTGAAATCAGCAAAAGCAGCCATCAAAAGCTGTGACTAAGCCAACCAGAGTGATGGAAGACAGGACAAGAGATCCAAAAGGTATCAGAGAACCACTCCAATGTTAAAGATGTGGAGAAAACCATATGCGCAGGAATTGTCCACTTGAGAATGGGTATGTAAGGAAATATCACAACATCCAAGAAGCATAAACAATGGGCCAATTAGCAAGGAATGTCCCTAGGATTTATGGAACATTGGAGGACCGTCAGGAAGATCATCAGTCAATTGTGGTTGAAGTTGAAAGTAAGATTGTTGAGCAATCTATTTCTATTTTGATTGACCCTGGATCTACTCACAGTTATATTAATCCTAGAGTTGTTGAGATTTGTGCTTCTAAGAAGTTAAAGCATATAAAATCATGGTTAGTTTAGCTAGCCACTGTGACTAAGAGAAAGGTTAAAGAAGTGGTAGAGAAATGTCCATTGGTTATTGATGGATTGGTCACTTATGAAAATATAAATGTTCTACCACTTGGTTCCTATGATGTTGTCATTGGAATGCATTGGTTAGAAGCTCATAGAGTTAAGCTAGATTCTTACAACAAGACTTTTGAATGCATAGATGAAGAAGACAACTTAAGGGTTGTTAGAACCATTCCAAAGGTGATTTTTGTTAGGCGTATTTTATCAATGCAGCTGAAGAAGTGCTGTAGGAAAGGTTGCAGAGTGTATGCAACTCATGTTTTGGAGGAAGCAGAGAATGAAACTCCTAGGTTCGAGGAATTTCATGGGTTGCAGGAATTCAAGGATGTTTTTCCTGATGAAATTCTAGGGCTTCCTCCAAATAGGGACATTAATTTCACAATTGAACTTGTGCCAGGAGCAGCACTAGTGTCCAAGACACCCTACAGGATGAGTACACCAGAATTGCTATAGCTGAAGATGCAACTACAAGAATTATTGGAAAAGAACAATATCAGGCCAAGTGTGTCCCCTTGGGGACCACCAGTTCTGTTTGTGAAAAAGAAAGATGGTACACTCAGGTTGTGTATTGATTATAGACAACTGAACAAAGTCATTGTGAAGAATAAATACCCTTTACCTCGAATTGATGACCTATTTGATCAAATGAGAGGAGCAAAGGTATTTTCCAAGATTGACTTAAGGTCTGGTTACCATCAGGTAAGAATCAAGGATCAAGATATTCATAAGACAACCTTTAGAACAAGGTATGGACATTATGAGTTTGTAGTGGTACCATTTGGCCTCACAAATGCACCAGCTACGTTCTTGTGCCTCATGAATAGTGTTTTCAATAGTTATCTGGACAAGTTTGTTCTTGTTTTCCTTGATGCATTCTTATTTATTCAAAGAACGAGGAAGAGCATGAAGAACATTTGAGGCTAACTTTGAAATTGCTAGGGGAGCATAAGATGTATGCAAAGTTGAGCAAGTGTGACTTCTATTAAGATAGAATTCATTACTTGGGTCACATTATCTCACATGATGGCATATCTATGGACCCTGAGAAGATTGAAGCCATTATGAATTGGCCAACTCCAAGAAATGCAATAGATGTGAGATCTTTTATGAGACTCGCAGGATACTATAGGAGATTCATTGAAGGATTCTCCAAGGTTGCACATTCCATCACTTATTTGCAAAAGAAGGGGATAAAGTTTGAATGGACACCAAGGTGTGAAGAAAGCTTCTAGCAGTTGAAGAATATTCTCACAAGTGTACCAGTTCTAAAAATTGTAGACCCAGAGAAAGATTTTGTGGTGTGTACTGATGCATTTAATCTGTTGATGTATTTGTAACTTCAGAATGTATTCACTTGTATATTATACCCCAATGTCCATATTGGGAGTATTAGTGATGTAATTGTGTCATGTCATACCCCGATGATCCTATCGGGAGAATCAATAAAGTAAACAAGTCATGTAAAGTCATATAGGGTAACCCTCCTTATTGTTCAAGGGTTAAAGTCCCCACAATTGCGGGGCATGAGGGTTATTAGACTCTCCTAGAGAAGTCGACCCTAGTGAGTTAATGTCAAGTCAGGAATTAGTATAAATAGAGAGTGAGTCTCTATATTTATCATACACAAACATACACTCAGTTGTAGCACATAACTGAGAGAGAGAGAGAGAAGAAGTTGGGACAAGAGAGAGAGAGAGAGACTACTGCTATCGAGAGATCATCTTTGTATCTTTGGCTTTTACTTTTGGTGCTGATTCTATCTTTGATGAAGTTGCGGGGTTTTCTCCTTTATGGTTTCCCTGAGGAAAATATTTGTGTTCATTGTCTCTTGTGATTGATTGTTGTGCTTGTTATTCTCTCAGATAAGATCCTAAGATCATATAGCTTAAATGTTAAAAATCTAACATGGTATCAGAGCTAACCTGAGAAGAAGACACTGTGTAGCTGCTGAAGCTAGGGCTTCCTACTTTTTGGATCTCTCTCCACAGATTTTTAACAAAAGGAGGCTAGGATGACTCTCCTCCCTAGGGCACATCTTTTTGTCGAAGTAGAATACGATTCTGAGCATTTTCAATTTTTGACCCGACATTATTGCGGGAAATTAGGGATTTCCACAAAAGTGGAATTTTTGAGTGAGCCTAGGCCTGGATTGATCTCCTCCCCAAAATCGAAGTTTAGAGATCAAGATCAAATTTTTCGGTTGGGTAGAACTACGGGAAAGTCAAACCCTAATATGCTCCTGAACCAGAAAAC
The DNA here is from genome assembly GCA_001517045.1 of Pseudotsuga menziesii. Taxonomy (NCBI): domain Eukaryota; kingdom Viridiplantae; phylum Streptophyta; class Pinopsida; order Pinales; family Pinaceae; genus Pseudotsuga; species Pseudotsuga menziesii. Next base: position 168,365 of record LPNX010568095.1, read on the forward strand.
CAGCTCTACAAAAATCCAACTCGGATATCTTAACCTGGTAAGATATAAATCTTTTGTATTTCCATTTGAGGTTCTCTGTTAAGATGTCTCATCATACCAAGCTTGATGAAAATCTTGAGGGAGTTGATAACTTCCGAGCCTGGAAGTATAGGATCTCCCTGGTCCTGGAAGAAAATGAATTGGACTCCTACATAAGTGGAGAAGTTCCAGTTCTAGAGGGAGATGAGGCTGAGGCCTTACAGAAAAAGAAATTGGTCATGGCTAAGAGGATTATTGCTGATTCAATCAAAGATCATCTCATAGCTCAGGTGTCCTCCCTAAAGACACCTAAAGAGATGTTTGATGCCCTGTCCAAGTTATTTGAAGGGAAGAACGTAAACCGGAAGATGACTCTGAGAAACCAATTGAAGAATGTAAAGATCCAGGATGTGGAGACCATCCAGTCTTACTTTACAAGGGTCTCTCAGATCAAGGAACAGCTTGAACCTGTAGATGAAGAAGTAGAGAATGTAGAAATTGTGATGACCACCTTGAATGGTCTCCCTGGGGCATGGGACTCTTTCATTCAAGGGATCTATGCTAGAAAGAAGCTATTCAAGTTTAGCAGACTATGGGAGGAGTGCTCACAAGAAGAAGCTTGAATATTAGCTCGAGAATAAAAGATCCGAAGTGAAGATCAATCTCTCACAATACAATCCAAGAAAAGCAAAACAGACCATCACAGAGGTATGCTCTCTTGCCAAAAGAATAGCACTAGAAAATTTAACAAATATTTGTCTAAGTTCATTTGCTATACATGTGATGAAAGAGGACACCTTGCAAGAGATTGTCCTAGAAACAAATATAGATCTCACAAGAGGAAGGGAAACAAGAAAAGACATCATGCTCATGCTGCAGAAGATGATGAGCCTTCCAAGAAGAGAATCAAACAAGATAGTGATGGTGCTTCAAGTGATGAATAATATGTGTTGATATCTGCCCTCATGGGAACTGTCACACATGGAAGCAATGATTGGATTATTGACAGTGGGGATTCAAAACACATGATGGGATTTAAGGAATCCTTTGTGAAACTATCAGAACATGAATCACCTCACAAGGTGAAACTTGGGGATGACTACCAGTATCCAATAAAAGGTAGTGGAGAATACTCCTACAAATTAGACTCTAGAAAGTCTATGAAAATGAAGGATGCCCTATTTGTACCAGGACTAAAGAAGAACATTCTCTCCATCTCTGCATTAGATGCATAAGAGTTGCATTTATAGATGGCAAAGTCCTCCTGTGGCCAAAAGGAAAGACTATTGACGATGCAGTAGTAATTGGAGAACAAGAGGGAGGACTATATAGAGTAAAGGGACAACTAGAACAAGCTTTGGTTCATGACTCAGTATAACCAAATGAAATTTGGCATAGAAGGCTTACACATGTGCACTATAGGGCACTACCACTTCCAAGCAAAGTTGTTGAAGGTCTTATAGAAATGCAGGAAAAACATGAAGGAGTATGCGAGGGATGTGCGAAAGGAAAGAACACAAATAAGACATTTCCAAGTAGCGAAAGAAAGGCTAAAGGAATCTTGGAAATTATTCACTCCGATGTATGCGGTCCGATGTCATCCAGTTCATTAAGCGGGTATGTATACTATGTTTGTTTCATTGATGATTTTTCTAGGAAGACATGGATATAATTCATGAAGAACAAAGATGAAGTATTCAACAAGTTCAAGGAATTCAAACCCTTGATAGAAAATGACACAGAGAAGAAGATCAAGATTTTCGGATCAGAGAATAGCTGAGAATTCACATCAAATGAATTCAAGGAATTATGCAGAGATTCAGGAATTAAGAGGGAGTTGAGCACTCCATATAATCCACAACAGAATGGGGTTGCAGAAAGGAAGAACAGAACAATCATGGAAGCAACAAAGGAAATGCTCCATGATCAATATCTTCCTATGCATCTATGGGAAGAAGCTGCCAGGACAACTGTGTATGTACAAAACCATACTCCACATAGAGTGCTTGAGAACAAGACACTTGAAGAAGTGTTTTTCAGTAAGAAACCAGAATTCAGTCATCTCAGAATAATTGGTTGTCCAGTGTACATACACATTCCAAAAGAAAAGATGACAAAGTTAGATTCTTTAGGAAAGAATGGTATATTTGTGGGATACTCTGAAAGCTCGAAGGCTTATAGAATATACTTCCTAGGATTCAAGAAGATCGATATCAGCAGAGACGTAACATTTGATGAAGACACAGCTTACACCAAATCTAAGAAGAGACCAGTTGAAGATCCTGAAGAAACTTAAATACCCAAGATCCAAGATACAACCATGGATGAAGCAATTCCAGAAGAAGATCGAGAAATAGAAGAACCTCAAGAACCTGTAGATCCACCTTAGGAGAAGAATCCTTGCAAGAGGAAACCTGCATGGGTACGAGAGGCTATCCAAGGTGTAGAGAGATATGGGGCTCCAGAAGAAATGCGCAGAGAAAGGAAGAGAGCTAGGTCCTACTCCGGATATGTAGCCCTATTATGTGACATCATCGATAAAGAACCTTGCAAATATGAAGAAGCGACAGAAAAGAAAGAATGAAAGGATGCTATGATCGAGGAGTATCAGTTGATCATGAAGAATGATGTTTGGGATGTTGTCCCAAGACCAGAGAGGAAGTCTGTTGTGACTTCCAAATGGATCTATAAGATCAAGCATGCTGTAGATGGTAGCACAGAGAAATATAAAGCAATATTTGTGGCTTGTGGCTTCTCCCAGAAAGAAGGAATATATTTTGAAGAAAATTTTGCACCTGTAGCCAGATATACTTCTCATTACTTGCTTTAGTTGCAGTAATGAAATGGAAAGTACACCAGATGGATGTCAATACAGCTCTTGAATGGTGTAGTAGAATTGGAAGTATATGTGGAGCAGCCACGCAGCTTTAAGACACATGATAGAAAAACTCATGTGTAAATTGAAGAAATCCATGTATGGTTTGGAACAGGCACCCAAGATGTGGTACGACAGAATTGACAGCTTCCTGACTAGTTTGGGCTTTACCAAAAGTAAATCAGATTCCAACCTTTACTAGAAGGTCGAAGAAGGGAACCCAGTGATGCTCCTACTGTATGTAAATGACCTATTTTTAACAAGTACAGATGGGTTGATTGCTGACACGAAGACGAAGCTGGCTGCTAAGTTCAAGATGAAGGACTTGGGTATGATGCATTACTTTCTAGGCATGGAGGTGTGGCAGAATGTGGATGGAATCTCCATAGGACAAGGGAAGTATGCGGTTGAGATCCTGAAGAGATTCGGTATGATGGACTGCAAGGCCATGACCACACCTATGGCATCGAATATGAATCTATTGAGTGATGCTTCATCAGAGTCGGTTGATGCTACGATGTATCGTCAGATGATTGGGTCCTTTATATACCCGATGAATATGAGACCAGATATTTGCTTTGCTATGAACACATTGAGCCAGTTCCTAACAGATCTAAGACATGTTCACCTAATTGCTGCAAAGCATATTCTGAGGTACCTAAAGGGTACAGTTGATTATGGGCTCAAGTATGAGGCAAATTAGAAGATTAACCTAGAAGGTTATGTGGATTCAGATTGGGCAGGCAGTGCCATTGATAGGAAGAGCACTTCAGGGTGTTGCTTCTGTATGGGATCAGGTATGATCTCCTGGTTTAGGAGGAAGCAATCCTATTTGGCATTGAGTACAACTGAAGTAGAGTATGTTGCAGCTTGTTCGGCTAGTTGTGAGGCAGTGTGGCTGAGAAAGCTACTGTTTGACTTATTTGATCTCCAGCTGGATGCTACTTATATATATTGTAACAACTAAAGTTGTGTGAAGTTGTCGGAGAACCCAATGTTCCATGACAAGTCGAAGCATATTGAGATCAAATATCACTATATCAGGGATATGGTGCAGAAAGGAGCAATGAAACTCCAAAATGTTGTGACAGACGAGCAGATAGCTGATGTGTTGACCAAACCATTAGTTAGAGTGAAGTTTGAGTACTTCAGGGAGAAGCTTGGTGTTCTCCAGATCGAGGTTCCCTCTAAAGGGAATTGATGTGTCTGTTATCCTTTCTGACATGGTGGAAGGTTGGGCTCCACATGGTTAGATGTAAGTGCAAATATATTTCGATGTGATTGTGGGATGTGTTCCCACATGATCAGTGCAGATCCATTCTGATGTGATTGTGGGATGTGTTCCCACATGATTAGTGTAGAGTCATTATGATGTGATTGTCGGATGTGTTCCCACATGATCAGTGCATAGCCATTCTGATGTGATTGCGGGATGTGTTCCCACATGATCATATATAAGTGCAGAGCCATTCTGATGTGATTGTGGGATGTGTTCCCACATGATCATATATAAGTGCAGAGCCATTTTGATGTGATTGCGGGATGTGTTCCCACATGATCATATGTAAGTGCAAAGACTTTCTAACAAGATGAGGTCAGATGTAAGTGCAGAGCCTTTATGACAAGATGAGGTCGGATGTAAGTGCAGAGTCTTTCTAACAAGATGAGGTTGGATGTAAGTGCAGAGCCTTTTTGACAAGATGAGGTCGGATGTAAGTGCAAATCCTTTCTAAAAACATGAGGTCAGATGTAAGTGTAGAGCGTTTATGACAAGATGAGGTCGGATGTGAGTGCTGGGCCTTTCTGACATGGATTTTGGATGTGTTCCTTCCATGGTCAGATGTGAGTGCTAGGCGTGCCTTTCTGACATGGTTCTTAGATGTGTTCCTCCCATGGTCAGATATAAGTGCTGGGTGGGCCTTTCTGACATGGTTCATTCCATGGTCATATATAAGTGCTAAAGATGATGAAGACCTACATGGAGGCTAGGCATACAACCGACACGAAAAAAGGATAGCTTTGTTAAACTTCCTGTGATGAGTAGAATTGAGAGATAGCACCATCTGTTCGAGATAGCGAAAGCAATGATGATGATCCAGTGATGATCCAGACTTGATGATGATCCAGTGATGATCCATGACTTGATGATGATGAATTGATGATGAGGACTTGATGATGATCCAGTGATGACCTAGAGAAGAAGACTTGTGCTAATAAATTGTGTCGAGAGAATACCTTCCTAGTTAAGAGGGAGTGTTGATGTATTTGTAACTTCGGAATGTATTCACTTGTATATTATACCCCAATGTCCCTATTGGGAGTATCAATGATGTAATTGTGTCATGTCATACCCCGATGATCCTATCGGGAGAATCAATAAAGAAAACAAGTCATGTAAAGTCATAGAGGGTAGCCCTCCTTATTGTTCAAGGGTTAAAGTCCCCGTAGTTGCAGGGCACTAGGGTTATTAGACTCTCCTAGAGAAGTCGGCCTTGGTGAGTTAATGTCAAGTCGAGAATTAGTATAAATAGAGAGTGAGCCTCTCTATTTATATAAACACATACACTCAGTTGTCGTGCATAACTGAGAGAGAGAGAGAAGAAGTTGGGACAAGAGAGAGAGAGAGACTACTATGGTCAGAAGATCATCTTTGTATCTTTGGGTTTTACTTTTGGTGCTGATTCTATCTCTGAGGAAGTTGCGAGGTTTTCTCCTTTATGATTTCCCCAAGGAAAATCTTTGTGTTGATTGTATCTTGTGATTGATTGCTGTGCTTGTTATTCTCTCAGATAAGATCCTAAGATCATATAGCTTAAATGTTAAAAATCTAACTTAATCAAGGACTTGGAGGAGTTCTTATGTAAGATAACCACGTGGTATGCTCTGAGTCAAGAAAGTTGAAGGATCATGAGAAGAGATATGTTACTCATGATCTAGAACTCGTAGCCATAGTACATGCTCTCAAGATGTGGAGGCATTACTTAATGGGAAAAAAAATTGAGTTAAAGACATACCACTATGGTCTAAAATACTTGTTTGATCAGCTTACTTTAAATGTTAGGAAGCCTAGATGGCTAGAGTTTTTATGTGAGTTTGATTTTGAAATAAAACACATAAAAGGAAAAGAAAATAAAGTGACTGATGCACTCAGCAGCAAGGTGCATGAAATGCATGTGGCCTCTCTTAGTATTTGCCAATCAGATTTAAGACAACTGATTGTTTTTTTTTTTTGACTAGGGGAATCGACAATTGGGGCCGGGCTGGTACTCGCATGACACGGGGTCCAGGGATCCATTCCTACTACCACTATACCCTAGGTGCCCCACACCCGCTGAAAGACATGGGACATAGGTAAACCCGGGTGTGATTGATCTTGTGATCTCCAATTTACAACAAGTGACTTCATAACAACAGAACCGCCAATGAGCCACACCCGTGCGGGCTTAAGATAGCTGATTGTTAATCATACTGCTTAGGATGAATTGTATGAGCAGATAAAGGAAAAATTGCAGCCACAAAGTCTTGAGAAGAGGTATGGAGGATATAAATCGGAAGAATATGGACTTCTTACTTATAAAAAGAGAATTTATATTCCAAATGTAGCAGATTTGAGGAGAATTGTTTTGGATGAGATCCATCAATGTCCATATTCCGGTCACCCAGGATATCGGAAGACAATTGCTACAGCCAAAAAGTAGTATTTTTGGCCAGGAATGAAAAAGGACATTGCTAAGTATATTTCAAAGTGCTTGAAATGTCAGCAGGTAATGGTTGAGCATCAACACCCAGCAGGTCTGTTGCAACGTTTTCCAGTTCCAGAATGGAAATGGGAAGTTGTTTCCATGGATTTTATTATAGGATTGCCAATGAATTGGAGAAAACACGATTCCATCATGGTTGTGGTGGACAAGTTAACAAAGGAAACACATTTTATACTGGTTAAGTCCACATATAAGACTGATGCCATTGCAAACATATTCATGAAGGAGATTTTCAAATTGCATGGATTGCCTAAGGAAATAGTTTCTGACAGGGATCCCAAGTTTACTTCCAACTTTTGGAAGGGTCTGCAGATTTGGGTACAAAGTTGAACTTCAACACTTCCTACCATCCTCAGACTGATGTTCAGATAGAAAGAGTGAATCAAGTGCCTGAAGACATGCTCCACATGTATGTGATGGAAAAACTAACCAAGTGGGAGGATTATTTACACTTGGTAGAATTTGCCTATAATAATGGACAACAAGCATCATTGGGAATGAGTCTATATGAAGCTTTGTGTGGAGGAAGGTGTAGGACACCTATGACTTGGGATAATCCAGTGAACAGGATTGTGCTTGGTCAAGATTTGCTCAAGGAAATGGAGCAAGAGGTTGCAAAGATCAGGCGGAAGCTGAAGGCAGCTTAGGATAGATAGAAAAGCTATGAAGACAAGCATATAGTGCATAGAGAGTTCAGTGTTGGGGATCATTTTTACCTTAGAGCGAGGGCAAGGAAGAGTTCCTTGAAGCTTGGAAGATGTACCAAGCTGTCACCTAGATATTGTGGGTTGTTTGAAGTGCTTGAAAGAATAGGGCCAGTTGCATATAGACTTGCATTTCCTGCTAGCACTAGAGCTCATAATGTTTTTCATGTTTCTTTGCTTAAGAAATATGTACATGATCCTAACCATGTGACAAATTGGGATGTGATTTAGGTGGAACCTGAGGGAGAGTTCCAAATCGAGCCATTGTGCATCCTTAACAGGAAGGTCACAGTGCTCTGGAATCGAGCCGTTGGACACATGAATGTGCAGTGGGAGCACTACGGTCCTGAAGAGGCTACATGGGAGCTAGAGGATTCCATGCGATTGGCACATCCATTTTTGTTCAATTTTGCAGAGCACTGAGGGCAGTGCCAATGTAGCATTTTTATTCAATTTTGTAAAGCACTGAGGACAATGCTACTATAAGGGGGAGGGGAATGTAATGCCCCGGTTTTGACCCCATGGTATTGAAATTATACATAATGTATATATTGTATGTGAATCATGGCAAGGAGCCCAAAGCCAAGGCCTTGCCATTGAATTGGTGTTTTGTGTATAGGTGATCAAGTTTGATGCCCATGGTTATGGTGCTAAGTCAGACATTGTATATTTTGATATATCATGTAACTATGCAATTACTAAAATACCACAACTAGCTATGGGACTGCAACGTGAAAGAGATGGGGCATGATTTCACAAGGAATAGGGAGGGGAGTTATTCAAACTCCTGAGCCAATAGGGTGAGACCAGATGTCAATGGGGGAACTCATGAACCCTCAGCTACCCTTTTTGTCCTATATCCTCAATCATTCATTTCTTCCATAAGTTGGTTGAGGTAGTTAATGCCTTGGGCAGAGCAAGGCATGGCAGTCTGATTGTGTGTCTGAGTAAACCTACAAGTTTATAGTCTGGGAAGCTGCAATCTTTTTTCTGACACAAGGAGCACATGATGTATGCCAGTCCATCTTTCCTCAGTCGAGGGGAAAGGTTTTGTTGTTCCTTAGCATCATTGTTGATCATCCCCAATCATTTGTTCTTGCATGATTGCTCTGGAGACACACAGTGTGGTGGATCGACTATCCAGAGTCATAGAAGTGTGGTTCCACAGTGTTTGTCTGAGTGACATTGTGGTATGCAAGTAAATCATGTTTTCTCTATGTATAGAGTGAAGCCTATGTTGCTGTGTTTCCTTGTGGGTTGCTGTGATGTGAATCCCTATTTTGGCGTGAAGGCTTAGGAGTGGAAGAGGCCCATAATTGGCTGATAAAACTAGTGAAGGGAGGAACCTCACAAACAGATCAAGAGGGGCTGGAAAATCCTTTATGCACACCCTAAAGAGCACTGGAAGGGAAGGCATGGCCTGAGGGAACTATGTACCAGTGAAGGGAATACTTACTTGTGTTGGGTGTGTAGGTATTGTGGAATGCCAACCTGGATAGTTTTGATGTAGGTTTCTATAGCTCTGTGGTTGAGCTCACTAGCTTAACAAATCTACCTTTCCATTTCCTTAGTAGCCTGATAAGCCCAACTATTAGTTGGTTTGGCCGAGTCTTGGTGTGCATTTGACCAGGTGTGAGTCATTACTTTGACAATCTGAAAAACCTAACTGTAGGTTGGTTTCACTGTGTTTTGATGTGTGTTGGATATGTGTGAGCCTGTTGTTCCCTAGTTCCTTGTGGAAATCATGCCCAGCTCGGGGTGGTAGTGGTGTTGAGAGATTAATGAACACACTGGCCTATTGGGTGGAACGTTGCAGTGACATAACTAGTTGCGGGACAACTTGATCATCAAGATAAGTATTCTCTGTCATTCTTGTTTATGCAATGTAGTTGCTTATGAATTAATGACTGAATGAATGAATATGATGAATGCTTGCAATGTTTTAGTAGAGTTTACTGTTGATGAATGTTCTTGCATTTGCATTTGTTTATGGCTTGTATGTTTTAATGCATTTTTCCTAAGTTCATGGACGCTAGAAGCCTGTTACAGAGTCAGAATGCATCTGACTTAGCGTTTCTGCCCCTTGAAATCCGACTAGGGAAGGCAAAAGGCAAAAATCGAAAAAGAGCAGTTGAAACAAGGCAGGATGTGGGTTTTCCGCACCCTGGGATCTGCTTGCGGGAGGTGGAGGGCGGAAGCGGAAAAGAGCATAAAATATCTGAGGAAAAAGTTAAGTTTTCCAATTCTCGAGTCCCGCACTGGAGGGCAGAAAGGCAGAAGGCGGAAGGCAGAAACGAGGTTACATGTTTCTGTTGTTTGAATAGTTTTATGATTCCTAAGTTATGCACTGGAGGGTGGAAAGGTGGAATGTGGAAGGAAGAAATTAGGATAAAGGTTTCCATCATTTGATAGTTTTCTGATTTCTGAGTTCCACACAAGAGGGCGAAAAGGTGAAATGCGGAAGGTGGAACCATGGATAGAGGATTTCTTCGTTTGTTAGTCTTTCAATTCCCAAGTTTCACACTAGAGGGCGGAAGGAGAAACTTGGCTGAGTAATTCCGTTGAAAGTTTATGTTTCTGACTTTCGAGTTACGAAGGAGGAAGGAGGAAGGGCGGAAGGCGGTAGGCCATTAAACGATTCCGTTGAAAAGATGTTTGTTCGACTTTCAAAGGAGGAAGGGAGAAAGGAGGAACGCAGAACCTGAGTTGAATATCTCCATCACACATTGTGCTCTTGGTTTTCGAATTCCACAACGACACTACAACAAAAACTAGATTTAGCGTCTCTTTTTCCATTCTTTTTTGTGTCTAGACCATCTTTAAGTGTATTTTTCTTCATTTTTTGGACAAAATGGCACAATTTCACGCGTTGGTGCTATTTTAGGCATTTTTTGCGTCCTTTTTCTAAATCTGGCGCAAATTGCGGCGTAATTTGCAATGGGTTTTGCACCTGGTTATGCGCCAGGTTTTGCATTAGGTTTTGTGACAGGTTTTGAGCCTAGTTTTGCACCTAATTTTGTGCCTAGTTTGTACATCTACTCTTGTTACGCCCCCTTTTACGCCCATGTTTGCCTCAACTTTTACGCCCTTGTTTTCATCCACTTTTGCATCCTTTTTTACATCCACTTTTGCATCCACTTCTGCTACTTTTTTTGCATCCCTTGATGTGCCAAGTTTTGCATCAAATTTTACATCCTGTTTTGAGTCTAGTTTTGCATCTCATTTTGTTTCAGCCATTTTTGCATCCACTTTTGCATCCATTTTTTCATCCACTTTTGCACCCACGTTTTCATCCCTTTTTGCATCCCATTTTACATCCATGTTTACGTCTTGTTTTGCATCTACTATTGCATCCACTTTTGTCACGTCCCAATTCACACCCATTTTTGTGCTTACTTTTACACCCACTTTTGCTTCAACTTGTGCATCCACATTTGCATCGTTTTTTGCATCCAATTTTACATCAGTTATTGCATCCCTTTATGCATCCATTTTTGCATCCACTTTTGCATCGGGTTTTGCATTGGGTGTTACGACTACTTTTGCATCTACTTTTGTTGCATCCACTTTCACATCCAATTTTGTATCCAATTTTACATCCATGGTTGTATCCACTTTTGCGCCAATTTTTTCATTATGTTTTGCTTCCATGATTACATCCACTTTGGCATCCATTTTTGGTGCACCCCATTATGCACCCACTTTTGTGCCTACTTTTGTTGCATCCATGTTTCCATCCTTTTTTGCATCCATGTTTTTATCCACTTTTGCATCCAATTTTACACCCAGATGTTGAAGATGAAAATGAGGATAATGATTATGATATTGCGGATGGTTATGATGATGATGATAATGTTGTTGATAATGAGGAGAACGATGACAATGATGATGATGATGATGATGATTATGATGATGATGATGATGATGATGATGATGATGAGGATAATGGCAATGACGACATTGCTAATGATTATGATGGCAATGAAATGAATGATGATGATGGTGATGATGACAATGGCAATGATGATGAATACAATGAGAATGATGATGTTGATCATCTTAAAAAATAAGTTGTTATTTGTCATGCATAAATCGTGTGTGTCCTCCATGACCCTTTTCCACTAATCACATATTTTGGGTAGATGTTATTTCTTATGCCAAAGGTAATGATGAATAACTAATGAAAATGTCAATAATCAAGATGATGATGATGTCAAGGACAATGGTGATGATGATGACATAGATAATGATTATGCCGATGATGATGACTATTATGATAATCATGATGACAATGACAAAGATGATGATGATCATCATCATTTCCATCATCGTCATCATCAAAAACATCATCATTGCCATTGTCATCTAGTTCATCATCGTCATCATTTAAAGCATATGGGATATGTTTACCATTTAAAGCATGCATAACAAGTGGGATTATTCTAAAACACCCCACCAAAGTACAAAATTCAAACCACAAGGGAAACATAATATTGAAATTGTTCCAATTTTATTTCTCCCAACAAAAGAAGTTGCATGATATGACTCAACAAGATCATATATACTTGCAAAATTCTCTAAAGTAAGGTCCTAAACAGAAAACACAGATCTCAGTGCTAAGGCTAGACAATATCATAACAAAAAGGAAAAACCAGAATGAAATAAAAGAATACCTGTGCAATAGAATATTCACACAAATGTTTGAGGCCTTCTAAAATATATTGATCGGCATCTCTCAGAAAGTCTTGTGCAATATCTGTTGTCATCTCTACTGTACCAGTGTATATAAATCTGACACCTGCACCCCATCAGAATCATCAAACATTCTTGGATAAAACATATTTGAGTTCTAACATGTCATAATTTCTTTCATATTCAGCTTGAACTCTTTATAATAGGAATGAATCCTTTGTTATTGCCATAAGAAACACATAGAAGAAACCATAAGAATTACCTCATCATTAGTTCAAAGAATGCCCAGGTTATATTTGGAATTTCAATATCCTTTGCCTATTTCAATATACGATCTTTTTCATTAAATTGGAGGTACACTTCTTTCTTGAAACTCTTTAGGACTCTTGATACATGATGCTTCCTTTATTTTCCCATTAAAAATTTCTATGTCTTTAATGTTTTCCTTCCTCAAGGCTTGTATCTATTTTCTTGCTATTTTTCAGAATATTACACAAAGCTACAATTTTGGCATTGCCCTTTCTTTGGTTCCCAGCAAGGAAGATTATTTTAGGTTATCCTTTTATAGGATGGATACCACTTTCCACTTACAATCGGAGGAGATTGAGATTACCATGGCTTACATGTACTTGATATTTCCCTTCTCAAGGCCTTGGTTCAATTTGAGATGTGCTTTCTAGTGCCAACCTAACAAGGGACACATTTACCTTGCTCAACTTGAAAGACGTCGCTTCTTTCTGCACTTCTAGGATTTCTTGTCTAAGATGTGCCTCTTGGACATTATCATAATGGTACCAGGAGCTTGGGAACATTAATACAGATTTTCAGGGGCATGGGACTGCAATTATTGGAGTTTCCTCATTGGGAGTTTGTACAAGCTTCCTACTAAGCTGAGAACGCTTCAACCCAAAATTTGGTAGGTTATCTAATGATTTAATGTGCCAAAATCCCTCGCTAAAACGTTAAATTCCAATAGATTATAGGACCAAAATCCTAAAATAATCCTATAATTAAACCCCTCTTCAATAATAAACAAGCAAGTCACTCTTGGTGCCTTCTTTGGTTTGTTTGAGTGAACAACACTGCCCGTGACAGAGGTAGGACATGGAATCTAAGTTTTAAGCTTGACTCCATGGTTGTGACTTGAGAGAGGTGGATTGAGGGCTGAGGTTAGTGAGAAAGGAGGCTTTAGATGGGTTTATAAACCATCTCTTGAGCTTGATTCAGTCTGCCCTTCTCTTAACCTATGCCAACTCAAATTTTCTGGCACATGTCACTAGCTGACTGTGGCTTATTCTCACCATCAAGCTATAAGTTAAGGTTTCAATCCATCAATATGCACTTGGATGTTCTCTCTGCCATAATACTACAACCCAATGACCTTTAGGGTTTGTATCCCATCAACACATATTATAGGTTCTGTGTTCCACTCAACATCATAATGAACAGCAAGAGTTCTTTTCTCTTTACCTAAAATGATCCTCAGTTCATTTGTGAAGAGGAATAACACTAGTTCTTCAACTCATGAATTTTGGGTTTCTTTACTAGACTCCCACTAAACATCCTCTAGGACCGAATCCTCACTCATAAATTTATTCACCATGCCTCTAAGTCACGATCATGGATGCAGGGGATTTCCTCTGTGCTTTGGACTAGGCTCAATTTCTACTTCATATCATGCCCAAAGCCTCCAGATTGGAACTATAGTTTGTTTGGATATATTTTGTGTCTTTGACCTTTGACGTTTCTATAGGTAATCGATTTCATCCAGGAACCCAACAACAATGCTTCACATACAACGGATTTCCATCAAATTATAGGTTGACACTTGGGACAGTCGAATAATCCCCAACCTTTCACTCAAACTCCTCGACAAACTCCAACTGTTCTTTAGTCGGATTAGAGTTTAGACTTCTTACCATAGCTTGCTAAACTTGGGATTTGTCACACTTCATAACAAACATAAATGAATGAAAAATATTCCCATTTAACTAACATTGAATTGCACAAAAGAAAACATTTTACTTAACAAAATCAATGCTCATAACAATCTGTGAAAGTCCATCCACTGGCTATGAAAGCATTTACAAAAAAATTATAGAGTTCTGAAACATAATTGAAGAAAGACAGACATAGAGAGCTGATCTCATTCATAAACACACAAAATCAACAACTTTGCAGGAGAAAAATATTTATGTGTATCAGTGTCTCTTCCTCTCGATTAGTTCTTGAGTACATCGAAAATAATGCCAACCAACCAATCCCCCAAACATAATCAGCATAGGTTTTTATATGTAAATGAAGAGGTAACTCCTTCCAGTGACAAAGTGCTTCCCTTTTCCAAAATTGAATAGGTTGATCGATCTCTACTCGAAAACTATTGGTATCTCTCCATCTTCTTCGACACTTGAATAAGTTGATTTCTGTGAGGGCGTCGTATCCACATCTACCAAATGATTAGAGAAATATCCTCAATCTCACTCCTTGGAAATATGCAATAATAACAAACAAACTATAAATAAACTAAATCTAAAACAAAATCAAGTTAACAAAATTGAAAGAATAAAATTAAGCTATAATCAAACTAAATTAAAATTAAAATGAAATTACAATATAAAAAAAAGAAAAAATAAACTAATAAAATCTTCTGGCAAGTTAGGCAGTGATATCCTAGGAAATTTAATCAATAAAGAATAATGATCTCAATTCCTTTAGTGTAGCGGTCTCTAATGACTCATTGGTATTCCTTTGAATGTTTCATTTGTAATGTTTTGATGGCGTAAAATATGTCTCCTTGAAATAAACAGCCTGAGCCGGTTCTTGCTTGGTTAACACTACAAATGAACCATTGTGGCAGTCCATTCTGTGAATCCATGTGTATTCCTTTGACATGTTCAAGATCCATCTAATCTATGATGTTTTTTTTTTGGATCTGATCATTCTTTCCTTTGATCTATCATTCTTGCCTTTGATCTAGTATGATTCCAATTTGAACGCTGGTGGGTGCCAATGTAGAACAATCTTCCCCTTTCATTACCATATGATAGACGCCCTTCTAAGATTACATTTCACTCAAGCTCACCGTGTTCAAAGCTTCAATGGCACAAGGTATGTTTCAATCTATAACCATCCCAAATTTTTTCAATTTATTGTTTATGCGTTTAATTAATATTTAAATGATAAAAATTTAGCCCGAGAACTTTGAAATTGCTTCAGAAATGGGCTTTTTTCGTTGAATTTGATCACCTTTTTTTAATTAAAATTTGTGCATAACCCGAGAACTATGAAATTGCTTCAAAAATTGCTCAAATACAAGCTAAAGATGTGATGCTAACTTGGAAAAAGGATTATCCAAGTAGTCTCGTGAACAAACACTTGTAAAAAAGAGTATGGATAACCCCTCCATCCATTTTTCATTGTTAAGGTTTTGGCTCGAGTTCTTAATTTCCAATTTGATGTACCTAATCTTCTCCTCTTTCGGAATTGGTAGCAGTGATCAAATTTGAAGGGTGGGTCTTAATTTCAATTGGAAGGGCATTTATTCTTGGAGCCCTTCAAAGATGACGGGTAGTATAAATAATTGTATTTCAATTGACAAGTTTAAATTAACTAAACCCTTTCACAAAAAATAATGTAAAAAATAAAATTGTTCTTTCAAATTTGTTATAATTTTAACAATTGAGCACCTCTTACTATTTACAGAAAAAAATGATATATTTTCAATAAAACTTATTTTGAACACATTAAGTTGTCACATGTGTATCATTAATTTTACAGTTCAGTAACATAGCAACTATTCTATTGTATTTCTTCAAGTTGGAGTAGACTTCATTATACAAAAAACTACTTAAACTATGTAATAACAATATTGGGGAATCCATGTGCAATCCAAGCTTGAGAGATGTAAGCATTATAAGGATTGCTCACCTAAGAAAAAATAATACAGAACTCATAAAACATTAAAAAAAATTCCTACATACCAAGCAAGTTAGCAAAAATAGCATAATTAGGGTTAGGGCATCAAATGTTTTTGTTCAACACTTATCGTGAAAGAATACATGTATGGGATGGAGGGGGAATGGAATCAATCCTAAGTCAATTGAACCCTTGCAACTCACTGCATGTCCGAGTCTCAACAATCTGCCTTTTAAATTGAACCAAAATACCAAAAGAAGTTTATTAATGGCTAGATTTGAGAAAGTTCTAGGTGTGAGTAATTAAGGGCTTGGGGCTCTAATTTTTTGTGTGTTTTGTACCAGTCAAGGATTCAGTGAATCGATAGTCACATGCAGGAATTTAAGTTATTTAATGAAAACAATTAATGTGTATACCTCTATGTAACCGTTTTCCATGTTGATGGAGGCCACTACCCTCTTTATTGTCTTACCAAAAGGCATGATAATGAGGAAGAAGACCTAAATTTATGGACCTCACCTTCAAAGAATTCCTTGCAATCACATTAGTGAGGAGTGATAAGAATATCACAACAATCCAAATCTTAGTTGACATTGTTAATTAAATACTTATATGGTAAATTTAATATAAGACTTACTTATAGTTGTCTCTTATTCTTTGCGTCCTCACACATTTAATATTTTATGGTTGTCTCTGTGCCTTGACCCAATTCGTATTATAAGGTGAAGATGTGCATGCATAATAATCCTTAGTTATGACTATGAGATGAGGATTTAAAGGGAAGAGGATGTAAATACAAGTAATTTTTATATGTATTTTGGTGGCGATGAGGACAAATGTTGTGAGAAACCACAAATGTTTGGAAGGGCAGAGGGAGATTACATCATAATCATGCCACCCATCAAATTGAAGACTATTCTTGAGCCAACAATTGTTTTTTTTTAAATTTTATTAATAACCATTGTTTTTCGATATCGTGTGCCCAATGACACCTCTCTATAGCAATGCATAAATCGACCTCTGCACAGTTTGTGATCCTAACTTACATGCCATTATTTGTATTTGCATGACATTGGGTGTTGTTTATAGTTGTCGTGAGTCCATGATATTCATGCAAAAAAAAAAGTCTTGCAGAGGAGAACCCATCAACCGACCTTTTGATTTTAGTTAGACGAAAAATGAGTGGACATTGGTAGCGAGGTTCACATATGTAGTAGGAACAAAGTTTTGAGCTCGTTTCGGGCCTAGTAGTAGTCTATTAGTTGTTATTTTTTATTATAGTCGTATTTTTTGACACATTGTCACACTTTAGATTGAAGCCCTAAGTGACTCGGGAATCAGAGTCGCATCTCGATGGCTAGTGCCTCGTAGTCATCAATGATTACTGGTCATCTTACACAACTAAGCACTTAGTGCATGACATGAGTGAGTGAGTAATTATAATTTATCATATTTCCAATATTTTGAATGATGAGTTGAAATTTATAGCATAGGAATTTCAACAACTTGAGAAATTTATATAGATGGATAATTTCAAATCTCGCCCTTCTTTTAAAATGTTGATATAAATTATGACCTTCTTATCATACCCTTATTTATATTTTATTATTGTTTCCTTCCTCTTACCCTGGTCCTTCAGATTCTTTGGAAAAAAAACCTATATTCCTAGCCTTTTATTGGTAGCTAACCTCGGTCTCCATCTCCATATTTGATGAGGACAAAATGCTAGAGGGGCCTCCTTATCCCACAATACACTGGTGAATAGTGTATGAGTTAAATGGACATTTCTTTTCAAATGCGTGGAAGAAGGAAGGTGTTGCTCTGATAGTTTATCCGAGTCAAAGGTAATGATACTATAGCAGGGTAAACAAAAACATGACTTCAAAAAGGCGGTTCGATATATCTACTTAACCTCAGGAGATCGATTGAATAGAAGCCGTGGGAATTTGTCGGGTCATCCATCAAGAAGATCAAGCTCTGAGTCGTTATATGGAAGGGTAAAATTCAGATTTTAAAATTTATTTGAAGAACAATTTTAAGGGAAGGGCTAGAACCCTTTGGAAGGGTTCAATTTTGAACACTGATTGGTAGGTATTTTCTTCAGCCGCCTATGAAACTGTGCCCATTTTGGCTTTTCAACATATTGAACAAATAACTACGAGGGAGGGAGGAGGAAGGATGCAGAGCAGAAATCAAGTAGACTTGTTGCAGGGTGCAACTGTGTTGTGTGTGATTGCGATTGGCGTGCTGGGTATCAATAGCAGTTAAGGGGCGGCGACCATGGGAACTTTTGGTGGATTGCGTGAAGTGAAATATTTTCAAAACTCAATAGAGACGCTCGATCTTGGGCGCTTTTTCGTTGATGAGCACAACAAACAAAAGGTATATGACCCGATCTTTTGTTATTATTATTTATTTTTATTAGGAGGGATTTCATTTGTTTCTAATTTGTGGGAATTCCATTTGTTAATCGATCTGTTCTCTCTGTTTGTATCTGTGTCTCCAGAACAGTGATATAATGTTTCGTCGAGTGGTGGGGACGCAGGAGTAAGTGGTGGCGGGGACTATGTATTATCTGACCATAGAGGCCAAGGACAACGATCATCCTAAGTTGTACAGAGCGAAGGCTTGGGTCAAACCCTAGGAGAATTTCAAGTGTTTGGAGGAATTTAAACCTGCGGAGAAACCATATGTTTCTAGGGCTGACCTTGGCGTCAAACAAGGTAAGTCCCATACCTCAATTATAAACTCAATTTTGATGGGATTAGGAGGGTAGGGTTTTTATCCATTTCAATTTCCTTCAGGATTGATTGCTTGGTTTTGATAATTTTATGGGTAATTTCTCATAGATGAAGTGATACTACTTATTTCAAATCTCGATTCTACAATATTTCCAGAAGATGCCTAGATTACATATCAGATCATGAAGATAACAAAATAGGTTATATTCTCAATGAATATTGGTATTAATCAAGATTTAGGACTTGGAAAACTGTAGAACAAATGTCTAAACTTATGGCTTGAAATATGGAAATGATAAAAATAATAACCGTCTATTTTAATATGTTGAAATAGTTTTTGAAATGCTGGACATACCCTTTTTGAATCTAAATCTCGATTTTCTAGTTGTCATACTTGAAATTTCAAATGCACCTGAGGATGCTAATTGAATATGAATTCAGAATTGTCCACTATTTAAAATTTGTGGAAGACTCTGACCAATTGCTTTATCTTCTTCTTCTCATTACATCTTCTTCCATTTTTACATGTTTGAGATATGGAAGTGATTATTGATCCTCTACCATTTTTCATTTTACTTTCTTAATGGCTTGGAAAACTAGATCCATCCCTTTGAATGTTGATCCAATGCTTTAATAATGTCAATCGTTTCTTAAGCTGCCACATGTACCTATGCATACTCAAAACTATAACAACAAATTTGAGAACAAGGATCAAGGTAAAAGTTCAAAAGATTAATGAAAAGACCCCAAATACTGCCTCTGTATTCTTATGGTGCTGCAACAAGAGGAACATTTAGCAATACAAAATGCGAATGAAGTGTAATGGGAGGGTAGATTTTAGCAAAGTCTTTCGGAGATGGAAATGGACGATTGCAGATTGAGTTTGGATATTGAGGAGGTTCAAATTCAGTCACTATTCTCAAACGTTGTGCATTCAAGATATTTTTTACCTATCTTGTCTCATAACATAACGAAAAATGCCTTTGAAGAAAAATACCTTTGAATATGAACTACTCAAGCTATCGAGCAAGGGCATGTCAATAAATATCTTATTACCAACTGTTCAACCCGAGAAATTTTTTCACAAGAGCACATATATTTACAAGAAGTGATATTCACAAGAGCACATATATTTTCAATATATTCATAATTTGATTGACTATTTTAAAAGTAGTATCCTTTGTATTTTTTTGCAATCAATGGAATTCAATTCATATTGTGTTGGGAGGCATATCACATTGTCACATTTGCAATATTATTTAGTAGTTTATGAAAGCTTATTCACTTCCTTTCTTCTATGCAGCATTTTACCTTGGTGCATGAGCTACATACAATCAATTTTCCTCATTGTTTATGTTGGAACATTGTCAACTTTATTTTCTTTGGAATCCGTTACCCTTGAATATTTCATGTAATGGTGGTGGTATTCAACCATAATTATTCTTTACAATAGCGACAATTCATCAAAGTGTCTTCTATGATTTGTTTGCAACAATCTCTCCATACATTTGGATTTTACTAGAATATTTTTTGTCAACTTCATATGCATCAAGCCTATCAAACCTTCACCAATCTAGAATGGTTTCTCTATGTTTTAGTGGCATTTTACCACATTCTCTCTACAGTTTTATGGGAAATGAAATTGATTGCATCTTCCTTATATAGTACATGCATGCATTCATATGCATGCTTCTCCTCTACTCCTTTCTAGTCTTCCTCAAGTGCATCACCCTTTTCTAGGTAGAAAATATTATCTTCAATGTCCAAATTTGATAGACGACTTGAAAAAAAGTGACTTTACAATCAGCATAATAAAACCAGAGAAGGTTGTTGCTTATAATACGCAATGCCATCCCCAAAACATCATGTTGACCTCATTTCTACCCCACGATATTTGAATCACAAAGTTTTCTAATTTCCTTATATTACACCGATCTAAAATGACATGTGATCTGAATTGCATTACTCATGTCCTATGACCCTCATTCAAAAATCCCTATTATAAGTATTAACAGCTTCTGCCAAGGCTATGCATAAAAACAGAGGAATTCCATGAAACTGAAATACCCAAACATGGATTTTGGCATAAAGCATATACACATATACACTAGGCATTGACAGGAAGGAGCCTAACATTGGGAATATTTTATCAGCTTACAACTTCATTTTGAATTTCATTGGTGGAGGTTTCTACACTGAAAATGCTAGGAATGAGCCTAGGAATGAGGTTTCTACCCCCTAAAGTCTAGCTTGGAGTGCTTATTGTGCAATGAGAAAAAGAACAGTTGTTAGAGGATGTTTGGGTCCCATACTATGATGGCCCTTAAAAATCTGAATCAGTAATTACAACTATTTTTCATTTGGCTAAGTCCATACTCTTATGTCATAATCACCCAGGTCTTGCACCTGGAATTTAACTTGATGAGTACACTGATATTCCATTGCTGAAATACAACACATAACTAGGAAGGCACATCAAATGAAGTATGCAACAAAAGCAACTGGACTGGGGAAAAGATTTTAAAACTTTACGTATGTTGATAAAATCACTCAAACATTAAAGATATCCCACTAGGCTACACCCACACTCATGTACTTTCCACTTCAATATATTCATAATTTGATTAACTATTTTAAAAGTAGTATCCTTTGTATTTTTTTTGCAATCAATGGCATTCAATTCATATTGTGTTGGGAGGCATATCACATTGTCACATTTGCAATATTATTTAGTAGTTTCTAAAAGCTTATTCACTTCCTTTCTTCTATGCAACATTTTACCTTGGTGCATGAGCTACATACAGTCAATTTTCCTCATTGTTTATGTTGGAACATTGTCAACTTCATTTTCTTTTGAATCCGTTACCCTTGAATATTTCATGTAATGGTGGTGGTATTCAACCATAATTCTTCTTTACAATAGTGACAATTCATCAAAGTGTCTTCTATGCTTTGTTTGCAACAATATCTCCATACTAGGGTTTATTTCAATCAAAATGTAGGTCAATTGTGAACTATTTTCCCTCCTAGCAATCTCTCAAATTTTAGTATTTACTTATTTTTCAATCAAAATGGAGGTCAATCTGGGACAGCTCTGCATCTTACTGTTTGTTGGATTTGCTATATAGTCTAGGATCTATACTATAGTATATTAGACTTTACTACCTTAGTATATTCAGTTGTTCAACGAGTTACAGGTAACAAAACTCACCCAATGTTCTTTATAACTGAAGTCTCAAAAAAAACATCGAACATGTCATGCGATAAGCTATTACTATTAGGATTTAACAGATCTCATAGGTAGCTAAAATTGTAAAATCATGCTGCAAAATTTTGGAAACCACACAGAAGAACTTACAACATTTCAGGAAATCACACAACAAAATTTAGTGGATAAGCATGCCTGGAAAATGTTGGTTTGAGACATGTTTGAGAAAATGACAAATGCTAGCAACTGCT
Organism: Pseudotsuga menziesii; assembly: GCA_001517045.1. NCBI lineage: Eukaryota > Viridiplantae > Streptophyta > Pinopsida > Pinales > Pinaceae > Pseudotsuga > Pseudotsuga menziesii. Next base: position 190,530 of record LPNX010568095.1, read on the forward strand.
AATGAATTCTCACCCTACTGCTAACAATGCTAAGATGACCAAATGCTGGAAAGTATCCTCACACTGTTTATCACAATGCACTATTGACAATGCTGAACTCCTCAATGCACCTCACTCATCCAGACTCTTTGATGTGCCTTAGACCTGACTCAATTGTGACTATTGAATGCACCATGGTCCTCATCATAGAAGACACAAATGCTACTTTTTCACATAGTGACTGATGATGCAGCATGATGGCCAAATGCCAAACTATGCCTAGTGCCAAATAATGTGTATTTTTCTTGACGTGGTGACTATTCTATAGGTAGCAGTTACGTTTTTTAAAGTTGATGTATGGTTTTTTGGGGGGGTCTCATGAGATTGGCACCAAAAGAGTGAGAAAACATGCCAAGGATGTTTGGGTCCCATACTACGATGGCCCTTAAAAATATGAATCAGTAATTACAACTATTTTTCATTTAGATAAGTCCATACTCTTATGTCCTAATCACCCAGGTCTTGCACCTGGAATTTAACCTGATGAGTAGATTGATATTCCATTACTGAAATACAACACGTAACTAGGAAGGCACATCAAATGAAGTATGCAACAACTAAGAAGGCACATCAAATGAGGTATGCAACAAAAGCAACTAGACTAGGAAAATGATTTTAAAACTTTGTGTATGTTGATAAAATCACTCAAACATTAAAGATATCCCACCAGGCTACACCCACACTCTAATACACCACATTAGCATGTACTTTCCACTTCAATATATTCATAATTTGATTGACTATTTTAAAAGTAGTATCCTTTGTATTTTTTTGCAATCAATGGCATTGAATTCATATTGTGTTGGGAGGCATATCACATTGTCACATTTGCCATATTATTTAGTAGTTTATGAAAGCTTATTCACTTCCTTTCTTCTATGCAGCATTTTACCTTGGTGCATGAGCTACATACAATCAATTTTCCTCATTGTTTATGTTGGAACATTGTTAACTTCATTTTCTTTGGAATCCGTTACCCTTGAATATTTCATGTAATGGTGGTGGTATTCAACCATAATTCTTCTTTACAATAGCGATAATTCATCAAAGTGTCTTCTATGCTTTGTTTGCAACAATCTCTCCATACATTTGGATTTTACTAGAATATTTTTTGTCAACTTCATATGCATCAAGCCTATCAAGCCTTCACCAATCTAGAATGGTTTCTCTATGTTTTAGTGGCATTTTACCACATTCTCTCTACAGTTTTATGGGAAATGAAATTGATTGCATCTTCCTTATATATTACATGCATGCATTCACATGCATGCTTCTCCTCTACTCCTTTCTAGTCTTCCTTAAGTGCATCACCCTTTTCTAGGTAGAAAATATTATTTTTAATGTCCAAATTTGATAGACAACTTGAAAAAAGTGACTTTACAATGAGGATAATAAAACCAGAGAAGGTTGTTGCTTATAATGCACAATGCCATCCCCAAAACATCATGTTGACCTCATTTCTACCCCACGATATTTGAATCACAAAGTTTTCTGATTTCCTTATATTGCACCGATCTAAAATGACATGTGATCTGAAATTGAATTGCATTACTCATGTCCTATGACCCTCATTCAAAAATCCCTAATATAAGTTCTAACAGATTCTGCCAAGGCTATGCATAAAAACAGAGGAATTCCATGAAATTGAAATACCCAAACATGGATTTTGGCATAAGGCATATACACATATACATTAGTCATTGAAAGGAAGGAGCCTAACATTGGGAATATTTTATCAGCTTACAACTTCATTTTGAATTTCATTGGTGGAGGTTTCTACACTGAAAATGATTGGAATGAGCCTAGGAATGAGGTTTCCACCCCCTAAAGTCTAGCTTGGAGTGCTTATTGTGCAATGAGAAAAATAACACTTGTTAAAGCAGGAAATAAATCTTAGGAATTTGGTTGATAAATATAAAGAGGTCAATGAGAGGCTAGAAAAGGAAAAGTAGGAATATTATATGTTAAAAAAATATAAAATATAATCCTCACTACAATGTATTCAAACAATGATACATACAGGCTACAAGACTAAGGTACATTGATGGTACACAATCATACCACAGATATATTTGGCTAAACTCAGAGCCAAGAACTGTTTGAAAATCCCAATCCTGGAATGTTCCATCTCCTAGCAATGCCTAGACTCTAGGGTTTATTTCAATCAAAATGTAGGCCAATTGTGAACTGTTTTGTCTCCTAGCAATCTCTCAGATTTTAGTATTTATTTATTTTTCAATCAAAATGGAGGTCAATCTGGGACAGCTCTGCATCTTACTGTTTGTTGGATTTGCTATATAGTCTAGGCTCTATACTATAGTATATTAGACTTTACTACCTTAGTATATTCAGTTGTTCAATGAGTTACAAGCAACAAAACTCAGCCAATGTTCTTTATAACTGAAGTCTCGAAAAAAACATCGAACATGTCATGCGATAAGCTATTACTATTAGGATTTAATAGACCTCATAGGTAGCTAAAATTGTAAAATCATGCTGCAGAATTTTGGAAACCACACAAAAGAACTTACAACATTTTAGGAAATCACACAATAGAATTTAGTGGATAAGCATGCCTAGAAAATGTTGGTTTGAGAAAATGACAAATGCAATCATCTGCTCACGAATTCTCACCCTACTGCTGAAAATGCTAAGATGACCAAATGCTGGAAAGTCTCCTCACACTATTTTATCACAATGCACTATTGACAATGTTGAACTCCTTAATGCACCTCACTCATCCACGACTCTTTGATGTGCCTTGGACCTAACTCAATTGTGACTATTGAATGCACCATGGTCCTCATCATAGAAGACACAAATGCTACTTTTTCACATAGTGACTGATGATGCAGCATGATGGCCAAATGCCAAACTATGCCTAGTGCCAAATAATGTGTATTTTTCTTGACGTGGTGGCTGTTCTATAGGTAGCAGTTACGGTTTTTGGAATTGATTTATGGTTTTTTGGGGGGGTCTCATGAGATTGGCACCAAAACAGTGAGAAAACATGCCAAGGATGTTTGGGTCCCATACTACAAAGGGGCATGGATCCATCTCACAAGAAGATGGCTCAAGCATGTAAAGACTCTTAGAGATGGATGTCCAATATCCTACTACAAACGATTTGGAAATAAATTCTCTTTACTACTATTCTACACATAGTTATGCCCATAAATTAAAATTCATTGCTTGTTTACATGCTATATGAATAGTCTGAAATCATGCCCAAATTTGAAATAATGTGGCGTTATTTGTGTTTTTACAGGCCTTTAGGATGTGCAATAACAAAATGCTTCATATGATGTTGAGACTCAATCAATGTTGCATCGAAATATGCCCAAATTTGGATATTGTTTGCTGCTTCAACCCAGATGTCTGCGCAGATCTGAAAAGATGCCAATCTAATGTTTTTTGATACCTAGAACTTTCTTAGAGTCTATCATTATTAGAAATACTTAACAGAAGCGTGTTGAGACAGTGACGCCTTCCATAATACAAGCTACAGTAAGGCCTCAAAATCCAAATCTACCCCTTTCATGGCTACTGATGACTTGCTGCTACAGGAAATCACCTCCAGGATATGGGTATAATTCTTTCCAAAATTTAGTATAAGTCTCCTCACTATTTCTTATATGCACAGGACCACCAAGAATTGTGCCCAGGTATGCCATCAACCTAACAACTTCTTCAACCTCATCCTTGTACATTTAAACAACCTTATAAAAGTCCCCAAGATTTTATTCATTGAGACAACAGAGGAAAACACAAGGATAAAGTGACAAATTCGGTCCCAATCTACTCCATGATAACACCATCATACTCACCCAAGGGTAAGCATGTTTATGCCACAGTTGCAATCCTTTTTAGTCTTCAAATTACTGTTTTTTATTGTTGTAACTTAAATTCATTTAAGGTTATCATTCGATCTCCAATTGATGTTGAAGTTGCTATAGGGAACACTGAAAGATATAGGTCTGCAACATCCTTACCTATTGGAAATCTTCCCAGATTATAATGCTAGTTGCTACAGGGGTTTTCTTTTATGACTAATCCCACGCCTCAGACTGTTGTGAGAGACCTCTTTTTATGACTGTTTATTGTGAAAACAAGATTATTTATTGTTGTTTTTCTATATTCCAAATGAAAACTATCTAAGACTGAGGGTGACATATTCATTAGGGCATTGTGATTATATGTGTTTAAATGTGTGCCCATCAGCTTTACTACAGTTGCAATGTCTTGATGTTGTTCTCTTGCCTTGTTCACCATTACTGTGAAGCCCCTCTTTCTTTTACTATTGGCCCCTACATTTACGCACCTTCATAAAGGTGTTCAATCAATACCCATCTTCAACACTTTTCAATTTCATTTATACAGCATTATATAATTATGCTATTTTAGGCCATCACGTTTTCCAACTTGGGTGTAAGGTGTAGTAATAATTATGCTCTTTTAGGCCAAACACCATTGAAAAATGCAAAGAGCTATAAAGGAAAAATGATTTTGCAGATAGTCAAGTGGACACAAGTATGTGTCTCTGACATAGATACACCGAACAAGGAAAAGGCACAAACTTGTATAGTTAGTGCATATTGAGCAATTAGAAAAATAAATAAAGATAGGGACCACAAGAGGTAGGATCTAGACAATCCAGAACAATCCAAAGTTTTGAGGTTTGAGTTGACAAAAGACTACACAATATTGAGTATCAAACAATTTTTTGACTAGAATATTGCCTTTACTACATTGGAAACTAGACAACAACCAACATGAACCCAATGTATGAGATTACAAGTATATAATGTAATGGCTCCATAATGTCTTAAGGAGATAGTTGAGATCTTCAATACTTTTAAAATCTACCACATTACAAAGAATTAAACCAATGAGTTGATGCTATATCCAAAGAGGTATTACTTATCCACTTTGGGGTACTTCTTGCTGTAAATTTCAATGAGGGCATGCCAGGGGTTTCTAGATCTGACCTTTGTAGTTTTATTTCAAAATTTTCCAGTTGTGTTTTTTTATCTTATAGTTTTAGTTTTTTAAAAGATCTTAAAAGAAGACTATATTTGTTTTCCTAAAAGGGACATTATGTTTAGTGGATAGTTTAAGATTTGGTTTACAAAGCGAAGTAAGATTTATATTTTGTATTTTGTGCTACAACACCAATAGAAAGCATTTTTGTGCTTTATAGAGTAATAAAATGTGATAGTTTTCCCTAGAAAAGAAGGATTCATAATATAGTGGTATATTTTGGGTATTACCAAATAGATACTTTATGTTGCATTTTGTAGCCTTTAACCTTGTATTAACTTGTTTGCACTAAAATAATATAACGTCTTGTACAAATGTTATTGCTGATGACGAGAATGAATGGAGTAGTGGCCTCATGATGCTATTTGTTGACGATATCTATTTCATTGCAATGTAGTCTTCTATCTTTTCTTCAATGCATTTGTTGCAAGTGAATAGTTGTGTAGATGATGTGTTAGGAATCATGAGGTCTATATGCATGAATGTTCAAACTGTTAAGTATATATTATGAACAACAATGGTTGTTATTGTCCTCAATAACTTTTTCCTGATCATTCGAAGTCTTGGAAATGCACCTTGAGTTAATTCATGAGAGTTGCTCTTATCTTCCCTCCATAAATTGCAATCAGGATTTTATCGATAGCTTGGATTTGCTAGCTTTTATTACAC
>LPNX010568113.1:1564-18086 GCA_001517045.1 Pseudotsuga menziesii
CTAGCCCTATATCCTCATGGAGCCATTGAAGCCGTTATCCTTGTTGTTTCATATGCTAATATTTCTGATATATCAGAGTTTTATCAACCTCATATCAGATCTATACAAGTGCTACATTAGATTGGAAGATTGACATGTGATCCACATCACAATTTTGTAGCTATTCAGGGAATTGGGTGTGAAATAAATTGTCTTAATTTTTGTACTCTTTGGAAAGGAGTATGCAGAGATCTCTTTTCCATTTCAGATTATGTTTGCAGATCATATTTTTACAGTAGAAATAATCATTTAGATAATGATCCTACTTCATCAGTTGATAAGTACAAGGAGTCTCTCCTCTTCCTTCTTGCAAGTTCTACACTCTAGCACATGATCATGGAGTTCATGATTTCTTCAGCAAGTCTTCCATCCAGAAGCAGTTCACTCAGCTCATTCAAGTGAAGATAAGGATATGTTGAAGACATATTATTTCAAAAATGTTGTTCCTTGTCCTTTCTTGAGGGAGGATTTTCCCCATGTGGTTTTGCCTCTTTCCTCACTTTTCTAGACATAATAATTGTTAAAGGGTGACCATAGCCTTGTTGTTGGGCCCTATATGCATCTATATTTTTTGTCATACCATCATAAAGTCAGAATTATAGGGGTGTGTTGGAATATATTAAACCCGCTCACAACTTAGGATAAAATAATTAATCATTATTTGATCAATTATTCACCCACTAGCTTAATTAGTTGGCATCCACTTGCACCTTAAAGTCAATACATGCCATCTATATCCTAGCAATGATTTATTTCCAATTCTAGGTTGATATTGACCACCTTTTGACCATCCAGAATTAGTATACAGGACTTTACATCAGATTTTGTTTTATTCTGCTTTTTCTGCTTTTCCTGCTTTTCTATGGATAAGATAAAAGCTAGTCAACTAGGAAACTGGGAGCTTTTGTTTCCAACCCATCATCCATTATTTTTTCTCCATTTTCTAGGATTAGCATGTTTTTTCCATCTCCTTGACAACTCACTCATGCTTTTTCCAACTCGTGAGGTCCTTGATAGATTTGGGAAGTGCTTTAGCCACCTATGGGGGTTTGCTATATTTTGGTAAGTCAGCCTTTTTGAGTTTTATGAGTTGTTTCCATACAATTCAATTTTCCTATGAGGGATGTACTATTTATGTACACTATTATTCATCATTATTCAATGGAAGGATACACACCAATATTCATCTCTTCATTCATGTGATTCGGTCTCTTTTCTTCTCTCTATTTTTCCTGTGTATGCTTTTGAGAATTCTTAGTAGCAAGATCTATTTCCTGTGCTTCTTCTTAGCATCATTACTCATAGCATTGATCTATTATTTATACATTGTCTACATTTCATTCAGTCAATTGGTTATTCATCTTGTCCCTGAGTTGATCCACTTTCATGAGTCATGTCACTCTTTTGAGTCTTTCAAAGAATGCATTGTCCAATATCGCATTGTGTTCCGCCTCGTCGAGTCAATGCTGCCAAGTATTTTTGTCGTGCTGCCCGATGTTCAAAGGGAAGTTGAAAGTTTACCTCTGCAATAAAAAAATCCTTTATGTAAGTACCTTTTGATTCAATCTTATGGTTACGTTATCTACAACATTCCAGAACTTTGTTTCGAGTTTCAGGTTGTCGATGTGGGATTCATTATGGCCCTTCTTCGATGAGACTATTCCTGTCAACATCAGCTCATCATCCAGAAATTAGTCTTAGAAACAAGTTTAGTACCTTGAGATCTATATGCATCAATGATGGATTCCCTCACTCTTGACATAGGTTCACATAATTGAACTTTGATCAATAGATTCGAATGAGTGCTTGACATCAAATCATCTATTCACACTCAGTATATTGTACTAGGGTACCTTGGGAATCATTGACATCAATGGTGATCTCCCTTGCACTTGTTAATGGTCCACATCATTGACCAATAATCAAGTGGTTTATACCATGTTCAACTCCAAATCATTGTAATCACATGGATAGAATCGTACTTTGTGGAAGACGAGATGAAGACCTTGGGTATCTGTTAAAAGAACTCATAGTTGTCTCCCCAGGTTGCGATGGAGTATATTATATGAAGTCCCAGCATGGATCCACATTTGTATGGTCATGGTTGTGCTCAAATTTGTGTTCATTTGACATAGATCTACAATGTATTTCTAGTAGCTATGTCCCAAGTTTGAGTCCTCTATCACATGGATCTACGTTGTATTCTAGTGACCATGTTTGTTAATCTCTCTCATGGATCTGCCTTGTATTGTTTTGCAGCCATGATGAGGACACATTTGTTCATGGGTCCAAATGTATTGATGTATTGCAGATGCCTGGTTGATGATCTCCGATCAAGTCGATTCTTGCCTCGAAGTGATAACTTGCTCTTTCAAAGCTCTCGCCTATTGTATCCCTCTAGCCTCTGCTTTGGGAGGCATTTTGTTACACATAAATCTCGTCATCATCATGTGATGAGGTCCCAAACATCAGTATTTTCCCTGAACCAAATTGTGAAGTGAAACACTAGCCCAGAAATCAATCCTACATATGAAAATCTAGCACTGCTCATGCCTTTAATTCAATAAGCAGTACCTTCTTCAGCAACACCTTTAATATTTTGACAATAGGCAGTGCCATCGCCTTTACCTCTTGTACAAGAGGTGGTTCTTCCCTGTCACCTTTCTTTCATAGTGAGAAAGAAGCGGTTCCCTTGGTAAAAAGTAAAAAAGAGAGGTTTCCATGAAACTTCTCGAAGGAAGGCTTCGTGGCACCCTTATCCCTACCCCTGAGGACCACCTAGACTCAAGATCCATCCTTTTTGGATCTCCTCTCCACCTCATCCACCATTTACTCAACCATCCCTATCCTCCCAAGTCTTATAAAAGAATGCTCATATCCATGGTTGTGAGAGAGAAAAGTTATGTTGTTGCATTGACATTCTTGCCTAAATCAATAGGGTGAGCATAGAGGGAGCAAGTTGGAGCTTTTGGGGACAAGATATTGGCATTGTGAAGGAGCACATCGACACTAAGGAAAAGGTTGTAAGCTTCTTCTTCATTATTTAATGCGAAATTGGTCCCTTTCCCATAAAGTATGTTGTGTTATTATCATGTATTTTATTGTTGGATTCTTTAGTCACTAACATAGAATAGTGGATCATATTCTGGTTCTTTTTATCTCGTTTGTTGGTTTTCACATGATCATGTAGGTATATCCGTGAATAGATATCATTACAGGAAACAACTACACTATTCCATCAAAGAGACTCATTCCATATCTCCACCCATTCTAGGGAAAGTTTCCCAATTTTGTTGTGAACTATTTGTTCTAGATCTGAACCATTCAAACTAGAGAAACAATTCCTTTCCACAGGAGGTGCATTTTTCCTAGCGACACACATAACTTGGAGAAGTCATTGCGCAGCTCCAGTTGGAAAACAGCCTCTTGAATGCTATGGTTTACCTGAAGACACCACTAGAGAAGGTTGCAAAATGGAAGATTGCCATTGCTGAGATTGCAGCATAGTTTGATGAAATGGAGTAAGATGCAAAGAAGGTTGTGGAGGCAACGACACAATTTTGGGGTAGTGTCACTCAATATGAGCAGCTAGATCAACTCACCAAGAAACTGCAGGAAGCAGAGAACTGGTTGGAAAAATTAAAGACGATGTTAAGGATGATGACACCAATTGTGTCAATCACATTATCTGTTGAACTGAAGGAGCTCCAACGATGAGTTGCAAAGGCACATCAGCGACAACGAAAATGTAGTGACCAGCTTGATGAGTTCCAACAAATTGGTGCACAAATGTCAAGAAACGCAGTCACTACACTACAGGCTGTGAAAGACGACAAGAAAGAGGTTAACAACAAGATGATGGAGCACCCATTAAAACAAGATCGCCTTCCATGTTAGGATGTTGCTGAGAAAGTCAAATTGCAAGTCATAGAAATTTCTTAGTAATACAAAGACTTCAAGATTAATATCAATGAGTACACTAAGTCCTCCTGATGTGGCTCAAGGACGAGACACAAGACTATGTTGGGGTCCTGTTGGTAAGGGGTTGGGGTAGGTTGTGCAACGTCGTGGATGTTGTGCAAACCCATAAAACACCGCGCAAGACAAACACGGCGCAATAGGCAGAAGATAGACTACTTTTGATTATTTTGTGTCACTTTTTGTACTTGTTTACCATTTTCTGTGGATATTGGTCATTAGTCAGTTAAATTAGTTAGAAGTTAGTTAGAAGTGGATCATGAATGTAAAGGCACGAGCCTATATATAGACGAATTGTGAATGAGATAGATATCAATGTATGCATGGGCGTATCGAGAGAGAGAATCATATAGAACAAGTTGTTGTTTGTCTGGAGATAAATTGTTGTCTGTTTTTGATCTATGGTTGCGCAGAAGTAATATGATAAGACGAATGTTGAACTAAATCGTTGTTATATTCTTTTTTCTTTTTACATCTTTCTATTCCTGCAAATCTAATGATGAATGCTAAGTGAATCTGAAATGTGGATCTATGAAGCAATGTTTAACTGTTTATGAATGCTATCATATTTTCTGATATGTTTTGAACTGGTAGATCTGTTACAATTATGAATGAATGAAGCACAACGATATGTTCTGGTCATTAATCTCATGAATCCTCAATTCCATAATCCTCCTCTATATTGTGGAAACTTGGTTCTGTCAGCCCTCCCTTGAATATATCGGGTGAGACTTCATCCGCTATGCAAGTGTTGCTAGATGGGGTAAAACTTGTCTGGGCCGATGCTCAGGGAGATCACGGTGAGTTGGGTGTCAACAGAACTAGAACCCCTATCGATTGGGTTTTGTTAGTGAGGCTTGCGCCAACATTTAGTACCAAGCCAACATAGTCGCAAGAAGTTGGATCGTCTAATGATCATTTGGTTGAGCTACCAGTGTCTCAACAATAGTGTAAAATCTAGATAGTGTAGAAAGCACTTGATATGGGAATGACGAAGCTCAAAAATATGGTCCAAGATATTGTTTATGTCGGGGTATATATGTATGTGATACCCATTTTTATGCTACATAGCATTCAGTAGGCCACAATTGAAGAAATCAAGTCCAAGGAACATGCGGTGTGCAAACAACTGAAGTAAACAAAGAACACTCTGTCGTCACTACAAAATCATCTAGAGGATAAATAGTATCAAGCAAAAAAGTGGCAGTGGGATAGACAGTGACTTGAGCAAGTTGTTTCTATTGTTTGTTAAGAAGTTCTAGAGGTTTTGATCGCAAGAAAAATGCTTGTTGAAGCATGTGTATTTAAATTGGGGGGATTCGCTAATAAATTTCTCCAAAAGATTAAGAGTTACAGACTAAGCTTGTTCCTAGTACAACTCCTAAAGTACTGGTTGGGTGACAGAAGGTGATCTAAGAAGACATAAGGCAGATTCAACAAGATGAGGCAATTTGTGCCAAGATTTATGAGCAGGTGTTACATGCATGGTAGGCCTTGATGGATGATGTTGAGTTGCATGAAATCTCAGAGAAACTTCATGCAACAGATTCAAGTCTGACTGATCTACAACAATCATTGAAAACATTGTCAACAATCAAGAAGATGGGTAAGGGTGTTGATCTTAAACTATTGTAGTGGTAGGTCACCAAACTCCAAACACGGCAGCAAAGAAGAACTGATCATGTCGCGGAGATTTAGGATGAAGTAGAGCAGGTAACGACAACTATTTACCTAGTTCATTTTGAAGTTAAGAAAGTTGTAGATACAACTATGGTGTATGTTTCCAAACATCTTAGTTTTTAAATTCTTGTGAAAGTTTCCAAGGTTAAAGAGGATGTAACCCTAAAATGAACACGACAGAAGTTTCTGTATAAAGTGGGTTAAGATGAGCCACATGTGAGTGTTGGGGGACTGTTGGCCCTAGGTAAAAGTTAAACAACTTTTGGTTGTAAGAGGGAAAACCTGGTCGCTGTTTAGAAAGGGTTATGACAGAGCACGGGTTGAAACGATCGAATCTGATAATTTTGACAGTTTTTTTGGAAAAGTAATTGTGTTGATAAAGTAAGATGGAAAAGTAGGTTAGTTAGTTAGAAGGGTTGTCCACTTTTAGGTAGTGGGGGAGGGATTTAAATGCAGCCAATAGAGCCTATAAACATGTAAAGAGCTGGTCTTTTTGGGAGTTCAGTTCTATGAGCTTGGTTCAGTCCTATTTACTTTTCTTTAGTTCAAAAGGTTGAGTTATGTGTTATTCTATTTGGTCAAGTTTTGTATGAAGAAAAAAAATGTTGATGTGAGGAAGAGTCTATAATGCCAACATACTATGTGCATTGTATGAATGATATGAATAAGAGTCAAGGAAGTATTGTCGATTCGCAAGCTATGTGCGCAGACTGAATGTAATGGGGATTGTGGAGAGATGTCTACAGGCTATGTGCGCAGACCAAATCGTTTAAGACCCAAATCCTGCTAATTAATGAACGCTTTTGTGGTTTTTCCCATATGGGTTTCCACGTTATCGATTAAGTAATTAAATCGACAAGGATTAATAGATCTTATGGATATTTTGTGAGTCTATGCATGATTTGTCACACTCTGTTGATAATTATGTGTAATGGTATGTCTATCAATGCTTAACATGAGAAGATCCCATTTACCACTACATAAACCTAATTGTTACAGCTCCTATAGGTATCTCGGATGAGGGTTCACTTGCATCGCAGGTGTTGCCAATGAGGTTAAACCATGTTGGGCTAGTACATTTGGGTTTTGTTGGCCAGATTAAATGTTGAACCTAGGACAGGCGAAGATAAACCCAACAATTAAGAATATTTATTCCTGAAGTGTATATGTAGTTTACTCAACTGAAGTACACATATTTTTTCAATTTTTTATAATTGAAAGATTAGACCAATATTTACCTTTCAACATGAAATTAAGAGTATCCCTATAAATTTGATCACTGCATATAACATCTAAAAAAATATAGCATAAATTCTAAAAAATATAATTGAAACAATATGTAAGCCACTCAAAATCAAATAGATACATAGGATAGTGTATGTTAATGAACATATGTAGGGTAATGCAGAGGGATGTTTCTACATCAAGAACACATAGAGGAAGTTGTTTCACTCCCTCCATATAGACAATGGAAACAATATGTTTCAATCAATGGTGTTTCCACATTAAGGGTGCTCATTCCAATATTGCAGCATTAACTCTTATAAATGTGGGAGAAATTAATTACGATTTGATGTCATTTAAATCCCAACCAGCTCAAGTCCGTAGAAGTACATGGTTCTCAGTCATTCTATCAGCAGGCATGGTGCACACTTCCTTGTATTTAATCACCCGTGTTTTTGTTCTGCAAGTCAAGCTATTAGGTAAATTTAGTCATGAATTTCTTTAATGTTAGTCTTCAAAATTTAGTCTCTTTATATTAGAAGAAGAATGAATGAAAAACAAAGTATATTGAAGAAGAACATAGTAAAAGAGAAAAGAGAAGAAGAAAAAGTATGAGAAGTATTTGCTACCTCAAGCTTGTTGTCTTAGAAAGTATTGAGAGCCCAAGCTATGTAAAAGGTGAAAAATCCAATTAAAGTTCCAAGTCTATATATGCAGCCTTAGCTCCCTATCTTGTTGTGTTTATTCTCAAGAATGTTGAATTTGTAAACGAAATCAAGAATCTCCCATATTTCACCATGTAAAAGCAACTTCAACACAAATCTCATTTCAATATTATGGTTATTTGATGGGTGTTAATGGTAGTAAAAGTGTGTCCAGATAAAAGTCCGTAACAAATCAAGTGTAATGACTTGTCAAAGTAAAAGCCCATCGAAATTGATTTGGTTGAAGTAAACTTATCAAAGCCTTAATTGCATGTGTGACCTTTTATATATATATATATATATATATATATATATATATATATATTTTGCAACTATAAAATGCTATGGCCGAAACTATTATACAAGAGTGCTACACAGTTAAGACTGTGTTCGCGCAGACCCACATTCTCTGCAGCAGCGCAACTTTTTTATGCAGACCCATACTAAAGACTCAATTCACATTCCTATCGAGTCCAGTATGAAGTGCAGTTTCAGAACTGGGAACTAATTTGGTCTTTTGGATCAAACTTTTTGCTCCAGTTTACATTTGTGAAAATTGTTTTCTAACTCGATTTTAGTTATTAACATCAATTAAGATTAACTTTGTCTATCTCATCTTGAAAAGTTCAATGTTTAAAGACTATACTATTAAGATATTCAATGTTCAATGTTCAATGATATTCCTTACCATATGAGCAATGATTATGTACGGTCATATATATAAGTGGCTTAGGGTCATTGGTTCTTACAAAGTCATGCCTTAAAAGGGGTGAATTGCTAATCGTTTGGTGCAAGGCATAATGATAGTGGTGCTGATATTTACATTCCAAGGCTTTCTTTATTTCTGACTGGAGATGTACAACTGTTATCAAATGGTACCATTCATTACCTGAGTTACGCTCGAATTATGTTGTGTGGGGAGGCAAAATTATATTGGTGCTCCACTATGTTGTTGACATTTCAAGTCTCTGTTTATTTATGATTGGAGATGTGTAAACGATGTTATTATTCACTCTGCTTGTATATTGTGTAAGATGCAGTATGCTGACATTTCAAGTCTCTGCGTATTTATGATTGGAGATGTGTAAAAGATATTATGATTCAGTCTGCTTGTATATTGTGTAAGAGAATGAAATGCTCCAATACCTTATATATATTTAAATTATTTTTTTTTATTTCAAATTAATCAGTCTAAAATATGTTATCGAGTTTATTAATAGTAGTTAGAATAGATTAATCATAAAATTATTAATAGTAGTTAGTGTAGATTCATTAATAAATTTGATTTAAAGTATTTACTATCTCCTATAGTGTAGCTAGTATAGTGTAGATTTATTAATAAATTTTATTTAAAGTATTTACTAACACATCTTGGATCACTTGGATAGGGATCAAATGGTTGAGAGATAGAGATTGGTTTTTTAGTCCACCCTAAATCTCAAATAAAAACCTGGTCCTAATAAATAAAGTAGCACACCTACATAGTTCGCAGATAGTTATGGAATGGAAGACACTATGGAAATATTTTTTTATTTCTCATATTCTTTTAGTTAAATGGGTTTAACTGTAAGTTATCCATGCATCAACTATTATCCATATTATCTATTATATTCTTTTTTATTTTGAAATTTTGACTTAATGCTATAAAATCAATCTAAACAATACATTTAAGCTGTAATCCACCCCAAATATCAAACAAAATAATCTAATAAATTTGATATATATATATATAATTGATCTATGTTATTTTTATTTTTAATTTTTTATATAAGTTTTAAGATTGAAAATTAAAATCTTGTGTAAAATTTAATATTGAAAAATAACATATCTCTTTACACCATAATAAATAATATAACACTATGCATTTAACTGAAACGATAGAACGTTCTTAATACCATCATTTTAAAGAAAATCAATGAAAACTTTGTTGTGTAAGTAGGTTTTTGGTTAAAGTTCATGAAAAATACATCTTTTACTGGCATGCTTTTGGTGAAAACAAATCAAATGCAATTGTCTCCCACTGCCATCCCACTGCCAGTGTTTTATTTATCTGTACTGTTTTTTTCAGTGTTTTATTTATCTGTACTGTTTTTTTCATTTAACAGAGTAATCGTTAAGGCACTCCGGTCAGGGTTCGAAACCAATGGCTATCACTATAAGCCCAAACAGATTGGATACACAGGTTTCAGAAAAAAGCTGACCTGCCAACTGATTTATCTGTGATATTATTAAGGCTGATTTTATTCGATAATATCCAACCAGATGCATGAATTTTACATTGACTTTAATCAACGCCATAAAGTTGAACAATAATTATCAACGAGATACATGCATTTACATTGACTTGAAACAAAGCCATGAATTTATCAGACATCAAAGGATAATGCCAATGTTGAAATTCGAATTTATCAGACATGAAACGATAATGCAAATGTTGAAATTCCGAAATGTTGCTTTCACCTTTTTTAAAATTACAAGTACCATTTTAAAAATGTTTTTTTCTATGTATCCAAATGCAATAAGAGCGTTAATTATAAATTCCAGATACGATGAACAAATTGCACCGTGGATTCGTAGCACTTGCCTCTTTCAAAAAGGAAAAACATCGCAATCTGCCTTGCTAGTTATGTCTCCCTCCCACTGCCACTACCAACGCCATCCAGTGTTCACTCCACCTGCCTTTTCAAAAACCCTAAACTGCTGCTTTCAGATATCAAATCAAGAAACTATTCTGCGCGTCAGTGAGCTGATGAACATGGCACTAGGTAGTGCGGGAGCGGTTTTTTAAAGGAAGGATCCTTGCTTAGTCAAGGGTCTCAAGGAAGGGAAGTTGAATTCTCAAGAATCAAGGCCAACACTAGCATGGATTTTGAAAGGGATAGTCCGGTGGGCAGCTCTATGTTCACATTAAATCCTTTTGGTCTAATTATAAGCAAGAATGTTGCAGGGAAACAATATCTGTCTCGTAAAGAAATGGCATTTTCCTCAGTTTCAAGCTCAAGTTCATCTCCCTGTGCCGCTTGTAAATTCCTGAGAAGAAAATGCACGGTAGAGTGTGTCTTTGCACCATATTTCTCACCCGAGCAACCCCATAAGTTCGCCAGCGTTCACAAGATCTTTGGGGCGAGCAACATCAGCAAATTGCTCAACGAGTTGCCTTCCCACCAGAGAGAAGATGCAGTGACTTCGTTAGCGTACGAGGCCGAGGCGAGGGTGAAAGACCCTGTTTACGGTTGCGTGGGAGCAATCTCAGTTCTGCAAGGTCAGGTGCAACAGTTGCAGAGAGAGCTAGCAGAGGCGCGTGCAGATCTTGCTCGTTATACAGCTTTGGAAATGAGGATGCAGGGAAATCATGGCGTTCCTGTTCATCGTTCATCCCATAGGCTTCTCGAATCAAGGAGAGAACGAGTTCTAGAATTAGCCAGAGTGCAGGGATCAGGAGGTCCTTGCAGCGAGGCACTTGGAGTAGCAGCAGGCATCTATTATAATATCACACCCTCTTCTCCTACATCTCTTCCTACCCATCCTCCTCCAGCTTGTAACGCGCCCCACACAGGATGGTGTGAATTCATGAGCCGGAAAACGCATTATGATGAGTACGAAGGGTTTTATTAGATACAATTTTAACCAAATAAGTCATGCTAAGGAAATATAGATAAACTCACGTATATATAATTCTTATGGGTTAGATCTAGTTGAGTATTTTGCACACCTTGTTATGTGCCAGATCAGCAAAAACCAGTTTATACTGAGTACCATGTGGTAAATGCTGGAATTGTCTAAAAGTTCCCCTGCCTAGTTTTCCTAGGATGGAATATACATACATATAGAGCGGAATTGTCAGTTGTTCGTTATGTGACAGAGGGTAAATTTATGTTCTAAATGAACCCATGCTGTAGCATCATATTGTCTAGTGTCTATATGTATTTAAACTTATTTTTTAATAGACAGCTTATGTATGATTATTACATTGTGTGAATGATTCTGTTGTATTTCAAGAATCCTTGGAGCTGAATATGATCTGGTATCTCAGATATATGGTCCATTGTCAAATGAAGGAATATCATTCAATTACGCAGGACTGTAGAGAGCTCAGAAGACAAGAGTGAACCTGTGAAAACAATTTTTGGAAAACTGGACACAGTCATACAAAATTCTGTCCCTAGATCAGATCTGCACCGTCGCAGAAAAAGTTGTTATACTTTATTAAGTAAACGCTATCTTCACGTTAATTGTTTGAGACAGTAACATCACATTCACGTATCCTGTACTGTGCCAAATAACAAAAACGATTAGCAAAATGCCTTACTAATGGGATAAAAAGAACTACATAATTCTTTCTATTTTGCCTTTTTACTGTTGCAGTAACTACTTACTGAACATGTCTGTATTTGAATTTTTAGATTGGAAAAGATAAAGTATTAATTGCTTAGGGTTTCAACAAAAGTTTTTAATGTTAGTGTTTTTTTAATTTAAAAATTATATGATGATGGGATCTTTATTTATATCAATTTTTGTTTGATAAATTTGGTTTATTTTAAAATCTTGTTTTTCTGTTCAAAATGATTTTCAAGTTTATTATAGTTTTGGCAAGTTAAAAGGTTATAAAAAAGGTTTGTATTATAGCAAATACTATGAAACTCATAATGTGGATGTAAGTAGGACACTCTAAGAGAATCCTCACCTCTTATATCATATTCATGGCAAATCTTTTTTAGCCCATGGAGTTTTAGGAATACACCATGGCACTATTTTTCTATGGAGTTCATGAGAGTTTTTCTATGGAGTTCATTAGAGTTAAATGGACCAACATCAAAATATCCCAACATCAAAATATCCCTATCAGATGAATATAATAGAGCTTACTATACCAACATCAAGATATACCAACATCTTGATATAGTAAGCTCAGATATACCAACATCTTGTGACCGTCATGTACCAATGCCAGCAACTGTTTGACCACTATGGTCACTTGTGTACTGCGACCAAAATGAGGAACATCGAGCATCTTTAGCAAACCAGCTCGATCCAAGCCAGCAGCCCACTGTTTTACTTCCAGCACTGTCGCAGCAGTCTCTGGATATTTGACAAAATGCAGGTATCGTGTTGGAGCGAACTGTGGAAACTTTCCACGATCATTTGTGTCGTGGTCGGCATACTTAAGCCGGTCGATTTTCCCTGTCATGGTCCCAACCAACTGCACACCCGGGGGCAACGAAGGGGTGCGTACTGTGAAATTCTTGAACCACCAAGGTGGCTGAACTCCTGGTCGAACTGGTGGAATATACGGGGGACGTTTCGGGGCAATGTTCTCATCTTCTACATGTGGGGCTTCTGCTGAACCGGACGGAGGCATTTCGGGGTATTCCGGCGTTTGCCCTGATTGCTTGTGTCGGTCTTCGTTGTGCTTAGAACGCACTTCAGGCTTGAACTTCTTTCGGGCAGATCGTTTCTGCATGGGCGGAGTCGGCGCTGGTGGAGTTTCTTCACGAGGTGCAGATGCAGATGGTTGGTTGAAAAGGTGCGGCAAACCCGTCTGCTCAAACTCTCTCACCAGTTCCTGGATCTCACGATCAGTTGACATGGATGCAATTAGAAACTCAAGAAACTGAAGAATGTGAACATCGTGGATATGAGTGACTTATTATAGAATCTATCCACGAAATCTGTCATAACTGTGCATTGATGGCACCAAATCGGACATAGATCTTGTCCAAACGACGGTAGATTTTCCAAAATCACATTAATACGGGCAGTTAATACAAAGAACGTACCGGCGCCGCCAAATTTGATTTCTTCTAACGGTCGTTTGTTTAGCTCCAACAAACCTTTCCTTCTTCGGCACAGGCAGTAGCTATGGCTGCGCCCTAATACAGACACTCGACACCTCTGGACACCATTTGCGACAGGGAGTCGAGCTTCGAACCACGACAGAATGTCATCCACGGCTTTGATGATTCCTCTTATTTCCAGGCACTTCGTCAGACATAAGTCCCGACACTTATGGAGAAGTTGGGTCGCTTTGCTTACCGTGTCTTCATCCCAATAATCTCCACTGGTAGCACACTTAGGCTGGTCTTCTGATCCAATGTTGACTGTCCGCGTCTTTAGGAATTGAGTCACTTCAAGGGCTTCGACTGCTGGTCCTTGTACATCGCAGTGTGCTTCTGACTGAGGAATAGCACTATTGCGCAGATCATCATCCTCGTCAATTGCGAGGTTATAATGTGCGACTGCTTGAACTTCTTGTGCTTTCCAATCTGGCCGGTATTTTACTACTTCTTGAGCATCCAATACCTTAGTATGAACCAACCGGATAGCTGCATCTAAAGCTGGACAAACTTCATTAGTAGAAAATGTAAGCACAAAACTATCAACAAGACAATCCCAACTTACAGTAGCCTGGCGAAGTTCAGCCTCCGCGTACCAATTCTTTGCTATCGGTTCCAGAGTATGCACAAACCGATGTACCCATTCTTCCTGAGGTACATGCTGCCATGCATCGTAGCATTGTGCCAAATGTTCCTAAGGGCTAGTCTTTCCATCAAACCTGCTTTGGAAATCCTGGGGCTGATCCATAAATCTCAGGCGAAGGAACTGCTGACAAGATTTCCAACTAGGAGTGTTCTTCCTATGACCATTCCACCATCTGGCTGCTGCAGCTCTGAATGCAGAATCCAAAGTCTCCATTTTCTGTGAGTCTGGTATCTGGGTTGAGAATTGCTTAATCAACTCTTCAGAGTCTGTCGAACCATCAACAATAGGTAAGGGTCTTGTCTGCGAGCTAAGCCATCTAAGAGACTTGGTAATTCTTGCACAACGGTGGCCATGTAGCTCATACAATCTGTTATGCCAATTCTCTAGACCATCATCTGAATCCATCATGCAGGAGCTGTCACACTGCCAATCCATGATACCTTTGGCATTAGGGTCAACATAATCTTCTTCCTTCGCTGTGATATTGTAGATATGGTCCAACACATCCTGATCTTCATCTCGGAGGGGTTCTGTGTACCTTTCTCCTTGAGAAGGATCCAATGGGACTATGAATTTCAAATCTTTCCCTTCGAAAATCATCTGTCTCTTCTTAAGGTTAATAAAGGTAGCATTTGCCATTGCCCACTCAATACCTAACAAGGCTGGATAGGGATTGCTGTCGTCAATGATCTCAATAACTTCGAAGTCTGCTACAGTACAGACACCATCAATATCTACTGGAACATTAGGGAATCGTCGTAGGGGCACAATCTTCTGCTGATTGGCTAATCTCAACTGTATAGGGGACCAGTCAAGAGTAGGTTTTCCCATTTGTTTGCAGGTCTGTTTGGTTAAGACATTTACCTCGGATCCTAGATCCAAAATAACATCAGTCATATCATACTCTCCTATCTGAGCATTCAATCTCATTTCCCTGCCAGTTCTTCTGACTCTATTAACAGGTTTTTCCTGACCAGTACTTTGCTGAGGTTCGCAAAAACTAATAACTTTCTGCAACTCACTTAAAGCATTCTGATTTCTTAGAAGTTTCAGACAGCTCTGTAAAAAGAAGGACAATGTACTTACTTTATCTGGCGAAGCTTCTTGCGGTGGCGACTGCTGCTGATGTGGCTGCGCAGGTGCGACTGCTGTGCTAGAATCCACAAAGTATTGCTTGGCTTCCATGAATGTCTCCTTTTCTCTTTCAATATCAAAGGCGGGGACCTTCACAGGGGCCTTACGAACCCAAGCCTTGTCGGGTTGTTTCTCGGCAGGTTGTATATGCGTCGTAGCTCCACTTCTGGTGACAATATTAATGGCTGGGAAAAGTCTCTGCTCGACTGAAATCATCTAAAGATTCTGAGTAGGGGCACTGTTTCTTTCCTGAATCTTAGCTATCAACTGCGGGCACTTCTCGATCACATGATCTACTGCCTGGCAATATCGACATGTCGTAGTGGGGTTCCGAAAGTCGCGAGCCAGATGTCCATCCTGGTTACAGTTATAACACACCACCTGACTGCATCCTCTACCAGCCATACCACCACGACCACGGCCTCCAAAACCACCTCTACCTGATGCACCACCGCGGTATCCATAGTCGTCGTTACTCGGTCCCTCATTTTGTACCCGATAGGCATCGTAGGTGCGTTCTCTCATGAGGTCATAACTACGACACTCATCTTCATTATGTCCTACGGACTTACAGAATTTGCAGTAAGGTTTCTTGGGGACTTGCACATACCTATGTAGCAGATAGCAATTCTCAGGTCGATGCTGGCCAGTTGTCCGACAGATCTCACAATAGAGAACAGTAGGGTTGAACGGGTTTGGCGCACCAGTATTCAGGTAATTCCTTACCACAGGGCATTGTTCCTTGTCATGACCTTCTATCCGAGATTGTGTGCACCAAACCTCTTCGCGACCGGTTTTTCCTTTCTTCATATCGTGAAGCTCCAGATCCATCGCTACCAACTGTGCTTGGATTTGAGCAATACCAGAGTTGTCCTCGACAGGAGCGGTTTCAAGCTTCATCGCAATTTCCAGAGCCTCCTGCTGTTCAGCAACCTTCTGTTGCATGAGTGGAGTTCTGATATGTGGGAGCAACGCTGCAATAAACCATTCCTTGTGCTGCGCAGGTCCAATGGGGAAACTGACTTGGTCTAGCAGAACTTTGAATCTTTGATCAAAGTCCCACACTGATTCTCCACGCTTCTGCTGAATCTCTTTCAGCTCCATGATACACTGCGACTCTGATTTCGACTTCTTAAATTCCTTTATCATTGCTGCTTTTATATCAGGCAAGGCATGGTTCTGAGTGCTGGAGAACTTCATGAACCAGGTCAGAGCACGGTCTCTGAAGGAAGTAACCAGCTGCGCTCTTTTTGTATCTTGATCCGTAATGGACTTAGCAGTCC
>LPNX010568113.1:27454-99954 GCA_001517045.1 Pseudotsuga menziesii
TTTTTATGTATTTCTTGTTTTTGGGGTAGCGAGGTCCGTCAAAAGTATGCAGTGTGGGTACTCGTTGGATGTGTAATCAAATTCCGCATCCAACGAGCTCTCCTGATCAAAATTTGAGTAAAAACACAATGAGATATGTCGAAAATACGAACAAAAAAGGTAGTTTTTTTTAATGACAAATATGTCAATTCAACCATTATGGTTGACTTATTTTATTGAAATTCTATTGGTTCTTGAATTCCAACTCACAAAAACTTATTTTGGCACATTTTCTTATAAGGCCCATTTTAGACCCCAAATTTCCTCTAATGGGAACCCAAAGGAGATTTTCTGGTGCAACCGAAGGGTATTCGTGACAGCAGAGAACTTTTAATCCAGAACCATATCATTGGACAAGATAAGGTGCAACAGAATCACTTTAGTCTAGAGGAATCCACTTGGGAATTGGAGAGTAATATGTGGGAGGCATATCCAATTCTATTCCAATATGAAATAATGGAAGAAAGAAGACAAAAAAATAATAACACTGAGGATGGTGTTATCCTTAAGGGGAGGTGTATGTAATACACCCAATAATTGTAATTTATTATTACTTGGAATAATTATTTTTTATATATTTTGACAAGAAAGTAAAAATTAATGTAATGGATTATTTTTGTATTAAAACAATGAGAGGAATCATAACTGGATCAGTTGTTAAAAGAGTGTTTGTTTACCCACAAGGGGAAAATACAAGTGGCGAAAGATGTTGAGTGAGAACTCAAGTGATGCATGAGGCATCTTCCCCAAAATCATATCAAGAATCATTGTGGAGTGCTAAAGAGCATGAGGCTCAGAAATGGCCAAGCCCTAGAAAAAATACTATAAAATAGTATGTCCATCAAGTAAGCAGGAGGATAACGATGGATGGGGAATTGATCTGTTAATGCAAGAGATGGCACATTGACCGGATTTTTTTCCTTATGGTTCAACAAAAAAAATCGAGGGTTCTAAAGAAAGTAAGACTTGGATGCTCTAGGAGTTAATTGTGAGGAACAACAACTTCAATTCTGTTTTCCCAATAGTTGTGTCAAGTTCCCTACTCGATTTCGTGTCAATTTATTATTTTTTTTATTATTGATAATTTATAGACTGAGTACAGAGTTGAATCATAAATACATTTTAAAATTATGAATTATACTATGTATCGATTCCTAAACTTTTCATATTTTCATGTTATGGTTTAGTATAAATTGTTCTTTATTATGGAATATAAAAATATCACAGATCTTATTATCTTTGTTTGAGAGTCATTATGCAAATATTATATGCATTTCCATGCTAAACTCTATTCGGGATTCCATACCCAAATTAGATAGGATTAAATTTTAGAATAACTAAAAGATGTGAATGAAGGTATCATAATCAACCAACCCAGTACTTGGACAACCAGAGTAATTCCCAGTTCATAGATCTGGTTAATATTTTAAAGTATGTCTACATTTTTATTTTAAAATATTTAAAATGTATATTAGATATAAGTCTTTCAAACTAATCGCATACCCTTGTACCTAAGTATTTTCATACAGATTTTGTTTATGTTCTAGAATTTATAAATTTATAACTTATTCTAATTAAAAACTATGTTTTGAGAGTACCTATACTTACGACCAGATTTCTTTAATGTAACTAACAACGAATTTAAAAGAAGGAATCACAAAGTAAAAAACAAATCAAATAACCCCAATGAGAAATCAAAGAACATAATCACTAAATGAATATATTTCAGACAATCATATAAAATATCCATAAAGTACAGAGTAGGGATGAAAGGTTTCTCAACTTAAAACCATATAGATTTCAAATCTCTAGATCTACATGTTAAATCAACATTAAATCAAATATATGGTTGTTGTGAGTTGGGTATTCATACCCATTTGGAACCAAGCCTAAAACATACTAACATAATCTTGTATAAGAAAATCGATACATGCCCAGCTCACAAATGCGGCATCATAAACCCAATATCAAACATAGCTAGATAAAAAAATTAGGGTAAATATTTTCCAAATCGATAACACATTACAAACAAACAATATCTGAACTTGGGAATCCATACCCAAGGTTAGATCAAGCTGATTGAGCAATTAAACAAATAATAGGATCGTGAAATCCAAGTGTAAATCCACATATTCCTTTAACATGTTAAAACCAATTTACAATTGGATTTAATTGAGTTTTCCAAGTGTTAACCATTATCATGGTTGTAATCCCATCTATTGGCATCCATTGTATAAAACAACAAAAGAAATAACGTATTTTTTATCCAAATATGATGGTAAAACAAACACTTTAAAACATGAGAGGCTGCAACTCCATTTTATTATCTAATACTGACCCACAAGGGTTTAAAATAAGACAATTAAAATGTATCTTCACAATGCCTATGAAATCCCTATCCATTGTGGGTTAAGAACCTAATGGGAAACCATTGTAACCTTAGATTTACTTTAACCTTACCATTTTACTGTTGGCATATCCATTTGTGAAGGCCAAGCATAATCACGTCAGTGGATACATGAAAAACAATAAATGAGGAGCATTAGTAGTGTTGCTAGTAATAAGGTTAATGAATGCATTCTTCCTACTTAAACTGAATTAGAGGAATTTCCTCACCTTTGGAAGGAAAGAAGGGGGCCTAAGAGGAGGTGACCCTATATCCACTCTCACTAGTTTGCCATGTTTAGCAACCTGCACTCACCAACAACCTTTGTTTAGTGCCTTGTTGAAACTGTAATCCTTTTGAAAGAAGTAAAAACCAAATTGTGAATATTTACGTGAACCCAAGTTTGGATGGTAAAAGTGAATCAAGCAGATTGACAACCTTTGCACGTCCTCTTCCTTCACCTATGAACCAATTAACAGAGATTAAACAGAACCCCATTTTTTTATAATTGAACATTTTATCAAATCTTGCAGGAAGGAGGATAAACTTACCCTTGATGAACATGTAGAGGGGTAGGGATCGGCTCCTCCTGGGTTTCCCTTCTTTCTTCTCCTCTTCTTGCACACAAAACATAAAACTATATGCTAACCTATGTAACTACCTATAAACCATCATAAATCGATTTTTTTCTTCTAGAATGCTTCAGAGGAGTCTCTCTCCTTACCTGGTTAAAATCTCGGTAGGTTGCAAAGCCTCTTCAACCACTAAGAAGGAAAATGGCCTTCTCTTCATAACCTCATGATGAAAAAACCATGCAAACGATGTAATGGCGACTACATTTCCAGAAGTCAATTGATCAAAACCTCCAAAAAAAAAACTCAGGTATAGACCAAGGAAAACTTGTTCTTTAATAGACCGTAAAAATCCAAGGGCGAGACTGTGCAGCACAGCCATGAACGACTAAGTATTTTGTTCCACAAGAAAAAAATTACAGACCAAATGAATGAGAATAAACCATTAAGACATCATAAAATACACACTAAAACCCTATGCAAAACCCTTTCTTATTGTATTGACAAGTGGAGAGTCGGTATTCCCCTTAGGCCACAACACATCCAAGGAAGCTCTTCCATTAAAGTCACATGGTTGCACTGTCAACTCAAAGCCAAGACTAAGATTTTTGCAAACATTAAAAACATATGTGCTCACATCCCCTTTAAACTCCCATTAATTATATGTAAGACAAACTTTATAACATAGCACCCAACATTATGTAAGTTCGTGGCTAGGGTCACCACTATGGTGATTGTTATCACCATAGTTTAAACATAGAATCAAACTTTCAAACTAAGGCATTGTTAGGACTAATTAATCCTCCATTGTCCAATATAGTATATTTGGTCATTTTTCCTAACTTAGAGGGTTATTATCAATGTACTAAATTATGTGGGACACACCTATGGGTCATGTTCCACTTACTGCACCTAATCTCATAAGTTTAGGAGCCCTCGGGACAACTCCCTACATTATAGAATCCCACTCTAAGTTCCACCAGCAGTCGCCTTCAGTTGGTTGTGGTAGGTAAGAAGTTATGTTGAGTTATCCTCCAGTTACTTTCAGTTAAACCACTATTAGTTATCCTAGCACTAGTTTTGCATGCGTGTGGCGCCTTTTGTCCACCTACCTCATTAGTTAACTGACTGTAGACTGATTTAGACATCCAAAGTTAAACTAGTGAGCTCTAGCTGTGAATTTTCCACATTTAGTTAGCTAAACAGACAGTTAGAGTTAGTAGATTTGAATCCTATCCATAGTATTAAAATTCTATTTATTGTACTACCATTGTATTACTGAATAATGAATGAGGATTAATGTTGTGATTATCTGAGCAATTCTTGTCCAATTTATCTGAAATTTATGTCATGAATTATTTTCCCAGTGTATATTGATATTAATTATTCCACTGCATAATTCCTTTCCAATAGCTATCATATTGGCTTGTAGATCTATGGTTCTCGAATTTAACATGGTATCAGAGCCTTGTTCAGACTAGCAACAAACCTCAGAAACCTCCATTGTGCACCAAAAGTGGCTGAGTTTCCACATAATTCCTAGAATCATAGCATTTATCCCTCTGGATTATGTCCAGATAAGTCTATCCAGGTGTGATAGACTCTGAAAATTTGAAATGTCAAGGTGGAAGGCTTTGAATTGACATATGATTGCGAATTGGTTTTTTTGTAGTGATTTTTTGCAAGTACCTATGTATATTTTGAAATATTTGACTGATTAGCATACAGTGAAATGGAGAATTCTTCTGCTTTTAGAGCCAGAATCCTTACACCCTTCAATTACATTCATTCGAGGGCAGATATGTAGATGGACTTGTGCAACAAGGGATTGTATAGTGTTACAGCTAATTTTACCACACATGGTTGATCACAATTTTATGGCCTTCCCTGTCCCTCTGTAGACTCTTTGGACCCCATGGACCATTTTTGTACCTTTGATGTTTCCAAGATCATCCCTAAAAACACCTATTATTTGTTGTACACGGCTTTTAATCCCTTTATCATGTATATACGTGGATATTACCCTTAAACCCGCGTACATCGGGATGTGTGCATAAGTCCAGATATTTTTGGAGTTTTCCCTTATGTGGATCCGAGTCACTTGTCTCTTGGCATTACATATTCCTCGAGGTCGCTCAGATTTGACCTTTTATTACCCCATTGAAGCACTATATAAGGAACCCCTTGGATACATTGAAGGAGAGGAATTGAAGAGCAACAAAACTATAGTCCATTTTTGTCGTAGCTTGCTTGTACTTGAGTCTGCATCCCTTTGTCCCTTGGAGCACTTTGTGTTCTTCCCAAGCTTTCATTTATTTGTGATCTTGCTATCAAGAGATGGAGGATTGAGGTGGTGGAGGCCCAAGTGGAGGACTTAGTTTCCCCGGTTCGCAGGCGTGCCGACAGAGGTAGTCACTTATGTAATCTCTAATTTTATTAATAGAAATATCTTTTCCTATCCAATGATGTGCATTTAAATGAATATTGAATCCATTGATGCGTTTAATTGCTTATGCATTATTGATTATATACGCTAGAGTAGGCCTAACACTATATTATATAGCATGCTTGTCTTGTTTACTGTTGTTGAGAGTAAATTGCTAACACAAGCGGGATTGGAAAAATATCAATGGGGATCTACTTCAATTGTCCAGAATAAGGTATGATTCGAGATCCTTTAGTGTTAGATGTTTTATTTCTCTTGCATATTGGGAAGGGATTGATTTCTGCGATTTCTCTGTCTGTTGTGGTACACCCCCTGCCATAGGAAGTTTTCTCTGTAACAGAATTGGCGACTCCGCTGGGGAGGTTCCTAGTTGTTTTTCTTTGGGGGTTTTCGGCATTCAATGTGCTTGTATTGCTCTGATTTCTCTCTTTCTGTGTTGGTTATGGGGGCATGATTTCCCATTAGTGTCCTATAGAAGTAAATTTTTTCTCAGTTTGTCCATTTACCTTATTTTTCTTCCTGTACGTGGGTTTTTCTTTCACAGTCGCGTGTACACACGGGTTTTTCTAGAATAGTTGCGTATGTACACAGGTTTACTGAGAATAGTCGTGTATGCCCTGATTTTTTTATTTTTTGGGAAGATTAAGTGTTGTTGGGTGAGTTTGGATGATTGTTGAGTCTTCTTTGATGTTTCTGGAGTCTGTATTTCCCCTCTGTTTTTTACCAGAGACTCTTTTTTATTTGATTTTTTAAAATGTTCTTGTCATTTCATTTTTTGTTTTTTGTTTTGAGATTAGTGCATTAGGTCTCTTTTTCCTCAGTACTTTTCTTGGCTGCTGTCTGTGAGTGGTTGCAGAGTCTGATGGTGGTAGAGTCATATTTTTTATTTTTATCTCATTTAATTCAAAAATACAAAAACATTTTTCTTTTTGCATAGTTATGCATTCTTTGCATTTTGCATCAGCATGGTACTTGCATTAGGTTTGCTTGGTGAATATTAGTCAAATTTTCATATAGGAATGATTGCATATACATTTGAAGGAAAAATTTTGCACTTCACATAGTAGCATACCCTTTTTTTCATTTGACAAAGTGCATTTTCATTGATTGTTAGGTGTGCATTTTACTTCTTTTTGTGTCATAACATCATTAGTTGCATGACCATTTACCCTTTGAGTAAT
Source organism: Pseudotsuga menziesii (assembly GCA_001517045.1). Lineage (NCBI taxonomy): Eukaryota > Viridiplantae > Streptophyta > Pinopsida > Pinales > Pinaceae > Pseudotsuga > Pseudotsuga menziesii. Next base: position 34,079 of record LPNX010568113.1, read on the forward strand.
AAAGCCAATTAAAATCAACACATAATAAAATGAATCACACTTTTTCTTTTCTAGGGTGCACCAACAAGACTAGGTTTTAGGGTCTTGGAATAGTTCATTGTGAGTTAATTCTCCAATACCACTAAACGAAAAAATTAGGTGTCTGTCCAGATGAGAGTGTGAAATCCTTTATATAATTAGTGTTTCTCAGGATCCTCCTCTTACAAGGGAGTTAAGCATGAGGTAGTGTGATAAATTATGATTGGGATGACCCCTGATTGTGATTGATTAGCATTGGAGATATTTCCAAGATTGTATTCGTATCTTGGGGCCTTTGAGGTACTGAACAGTGCACCCCTAGGGTACTAGTTGTGCTTTCAGGCTTCGGCTTTGTTACCCTGCCCATACGTTCAATCCCACCTGCGACTATCCACCTAAGCATTTATTATATTGAGGTGACCTTCGTTGCCTTACCTAGGTTATTGAGGGGGTATTTGTAGAGGTTATTCTGTAGGTGTCCTGGCTAGGTAGGGGTCGGACATCACAGTCACTATATGTGTTGAAGCTGAGGGCCACTATAATTGGTTACGAACCTTTGCTTGTTGTGTATGGGAGTCTCAAGCCTATCCTAGGCGAGACATACCTGCTTCATTTAGGAGCTCACATATCCTACCCTTGGTTTTCTTGTGATTTGGCTGTGCATTTTTAGGTGTATGCTCTGTGCACGCTAGTTTTCCTAGGGTTTGCGTAATTAGATCGAGTCTTTTTATTTTTTTGAGTCATTATGGATTCAGGAACGGAACCCTGCCATTCTCGTTGTTTAGTGGGACTTTCTCCTTCCACGTCTCCTCCTCCTTTGGGAGATAGAATCAGACAGTCCAAGCGGACTACTTCTCACTTTGATTCACACACCATGGGATATCATGAGGATGAGATTCCAGAGATGTCTTCTCCACCTCATGAGGTTGAGGAGGAAGATCCTATTAGCACATATGATCCTTCACATGAGCAACCTTCATGATCTGGTTATGATCCCTCATTCACAGGTCGTCGGTATTGGTTTTCGGGCGACGAAACTCACTATGAACCCACAAGCACTAGTTATGTTAGATGAGACATAACTAATATCCCTGAGCCCAATATGACATATCATGTCGAGTTGAAAATTGACCCTGGCACTACGCCTGGGGGCACTCCCACTCTTCTCCATGCGGAGAGGTTTGGGGACACTAGTCACATTGCACCTTCCATCCCAATGGTGGAGACATATTCGCATGCTCCGCCTAGGCCTAGTGTTAGTAATCCTCTTCAAATACCAAGACTGAGATGAGTGAAAATTGGGAAAACCACTTACATTCCTTCACATGTCCCTTCATCCTCGAACCCCGTTCCTTCGAATGCATTTTTAACGACTCATCCTCCCCCTAATTCACGTGGGCATTCAAGTCGAAATGTTGCTACTAGCCATGTTTGTTCTGTGACTGCTAACACGGGTCTATCTCAGAGACGAGTACCTCCTATGCTGTCAACAAGTCATGTACATGTTTCTCGATCGTCTCATGTTCCACCTCGTGGAGCTCCCCATATACCAAACTATGGACCTTCTCATGGTACATCCCATGGAACACCTTATGGAGCTTCTCATGGGAATTCTTATGGACCTTAGTATGGACAAAACTACCAACCCTATGGGTACGGGTATCAACAACCCACTTACTCTTCTAATTATGGCTTTGTAGCACCTCATAATCAAGGTACCCCACATCACAATGCTTACATGCAACCTCACATGGGTCAAATGGGAGGAGGTTATTATGGCCAAGGCCATGGTATTTATAGCAATCAACCTTACATGAATCAAAATTACCAGGGAGCATGGAACCAATCGGCTCAAACAAGGCTCTCTTTCCTTGCGACATTTAACTTACCTAACTTGTCGAGATTGATGAACGATCCTGTGTCTCATGACCCAGCATGGACATAAGTCCCTACCAATATTCCTTCAGACATTCCCAAGTTCGAAGGTAAGGCTGGTGAAGATCCTGGTGAGCATTTCACCACTTTCCACCTTTGGTGCTCTTCCAATTCCTTACTTGATGATTCCATTCATTTGAGGCTATTTCAACGCACCCTAACGGGTCCTGCTGTGAAATCTTATAAAGAGTTACAGGGGGGATTATGTTATGTTTGATGACCCTGCTCTAACTTTCCTTAATCATTTCCAGCTACCTGTACACTACAACGTCGGTACCAAACTATTGTCGACCTTCCGCTAAGATAAAGCCACACACATTTTGGATCATATTCAAGAGTGGCGTAGACGAAAATGGTTAATCAAAGCCTTTATACCACCATATTTTATTCTTGAGTGGTTCCTCAAGTCATTGTTACCTTACATTGCGAAGGATGTTTCTACATCCAGAGTTCAAAATGAGGAACAAGCTGTTTTTAGGGCACAAGAATTGGATTTGATCTATGCTCAATCAGTGGAATTTTGTATGAGATTATACCTAATGCTCCTAGGTCCAATTTCAACCCCAAGATCAAGACTCAGCCACATGCCGATGGTATTGTGGGCTCTACAAGTACCAAACCTGCGGACTCGGTTGTGAAACAAGTGAGCCAATTGTCAATTAACCAGTCTACGTCGGGACAAGCTACAGCTTCGTCTCAACCTACCCAATTGGTGAATGTACTTTTCATGCAATTGTCCAACCCGAAAGGAAACCAAGAGCCTGGAAGGAATAAGAAAAAAGGAAAAAATAATCATAAGGGTGGGAACAAGAATGAAAATGATAATAATAATGACAAAAACACTCAAAATGCTGGGGGGGTGGACAAGCAGACTAAATGTAAGGTGAAGTTTCCTTGCAAGTTGTGTAAGGATGACCACCTCACTCACTTGTGCCCTTGTATGGAAGATGCTTCGAGGTTCATAGCACAACGCCCAACTGTGTTAACTAATCCTTTACCCAACAATCAAAATATGAACTCGAGGACCGTTGATACTGGTTGTGCATTGGGTGGAAATCAAAATCCACCGGAGGCCAATAGTGGTCACAATTGCATCAACATGGTGCATGCTTATAAAGTTGTGACTCGTGTGAAAGATTATGGTTCATCATAACCAAACCTTGGGAAAGAACCTTCCCCACCTGAGAGCCCTTTGGGAATCGAAACTTGCCTATGGATAAACCTGAAGCTCCACCTTGCATTCCTAAGGGAGTCTTAAAGTGTTCGAGGCACAGTCCTAGAGCCTGATCCGCCCATAACTATTCAGTTGTCGAGGATTTGGGCCAGACTCCTTGTGCGATGTCTACGTTAGAAGTGATTCAGACTTGTCCTCTGCAGATGAAATCCTTGTTTTCTGCTCTTGGGGTTAGTGATGATAACTCTTCTACTATGATCAAATTTGAAACCATGGGAGTGCAGCCTCACTTTCCTTACTACGTGTCTCTTTTGATTCATGTAGAGTGTCTTAACAACACCATCAAGCATACTGTCATTGATGAAGGTGATGTTACTTTTGTGATGTCTTTGTCATGTTGGAAGGGTTTGGGTTCTCCCATGTTGTCTCAATCCATCACTATGTTGACAGATTTCGATGGTAGATCATCTCGGTCACACAGGATTCTTCCTTCTCTAGAGGTCCAATTGGAAGGGAAGACTGTCGCAATTGAGGTCGAGGTCGTTGATGCACCCCTTGACTACAATCTTTTACTGGGTAGCAATTGGATGTATAGTATGCAAGTCGTATATTCTTCCCCCTTTTGAGTGACATGCTTTATGTTTAATGGGAAGATTGTTACGATTGATCAAAATTCATTCCATAATCCGAGTGTCAATGCATCATTGGGAGCTTCTATTCCGATTATCGATCATTCTCAGTCGACAACTGGGAGTGTGGGTGTAGGTATGTATCCTTCTCTTATGGGAACCTTTAGTTGTCCTGCGCCCATTCTTATGATGGTCTAGTTTTTGTGGGGCTTCATCCTCATCGAATTTGGTGTCTTTTCGCACTACCCATATGGAAGATCCTTAGATCCTAAGGATAATTTCACCACACCATTTATTGATCATATTTTGGATGAGTGTGCAGGAAGTGAGGTATTTTCCTTTATGGATGGTTTTTTTGGATATAATCAGATTCAGATTAAGCCCAAGGATCAATGTAAGACCACATTTATGTGTCCTTGGGGTACTTTTGTGTATCAGAATATTCCCTTTGGCCTTAAAAATGTTGGAGCCACATTTCAGTGGGCCATGAACTTAATATTTCGCGATATTAAAAATATTATCAAAGTATATTTGGATGATCTCACTGCTCACTCTCATTTGAGAGTGCATCATCCATATCATTTGAGATTAGTGTTCGAAATATTCAGCCATTACCAAGCTCGTTTGAATCCTCACAAGTGCATCTTTTGCGTGACTGTTGGTCGTTTACTAGGATTCATCGTATCTAAGGAGGGTATAAGAGTCGATCCCTTAAAGGTTGAGGCAATACTTCAATTGTCTCCCCCATGTAATATTAGACACCTTCAATGTTTACAAGGCATGGCAAACTTCTTGCGAAGATTCATGGTTCATTTTTCCAACTTGAATAAAGGCTTTAGGCGTATTTTGAAGAAGGACACCCCTTTTTACTGGGATGAGTGAGCCCAGGTGTCTTTTGATGATCTTAAGCGAGGCTTAGCAACGACCCCCGTGCTTATTCCACCAAACTATAGCCATGATTTCTCGATTTATGTGGCCGCATCTATGGAGACGGTTGGTATGGTTTTGGTTTAGGAGGATGAGGATCTCCATGAGAATGTCATATATTATTTGATTTGAAACCTTATAGAGGCGAAACTTCTCTATTCCCATGTGAAGAAGCTAGCCTTGGCTACCATTCATGCAGTTCAGCTTTTGAGACATTACATTCTCCTTCTCCAAACCTTGGTTGTAGCTCATATCAATCCATTTTAGTTCATCCTCACTAGAAGGATGATTGGGGGAAAATACAATAAATGGATTGTCATTTTGAAAGAGTTTGATCTCGAGTTCGTTTCGTCAAAATTGAAGAAATCGTTGATCTTTACGGAGCTTATATCCGATTTTCCAAGTTTGGAGGAGGAAGAGGTTTATTTGGATTCTTTTGTCGATGAGCATATTTTCCACATCTCAACTATGGACCCTTAGTATAGGGACATCATTGGATATTTGTAAACATTGAAGGTTCCTACTCACCTTTCATAGGATGACCGACGACAATTACGTCATGTAGCTAAGAAATACCTTATAATGGATAACACTTTGTACCAGCATGGGGTAGATTCCATTTTTGCATCATTGTTTAACCCAAGATGAGGCTGAGGTTGTGTTGAATGATTGCCACAGAGGGGCGTGTGGTGTTCATTTATCTGGGATTTCTACAGACCAAAAACTCTTTAGAGTGGGCTATTTTTGGCCGTCCATCTTCAAATATTGCGTTAATGTGGTCACGAAGTGCCATCCTTTCCAGGTGTTTGCACATAATATGCACTCACATCCAGCCCTGTTACATCCTATTGTCACAGCTTGTCCCTTCACCAAGTGGGGGCTTGATTTTATGGATTGCAACCCAGCTTCAGTTGGGGGGAATCATCACATTATTGTCGTTGTCGATTACTTCACGAAATGAGCAGAGGCTATGCCCACAGTTAAATCTGATGGTGAGACAGCCGCGCATTTCGTTTTCAACCAGATTATCACCCAGTTTGGCATTCTGAAAGAGCTTGTCACTGACCATGGTAGGCACTTTCAGAATAAAATGATGGAAGAGTTGGCTTCCAAGTTAGGGTATAAGCAATAGCATTCATCTTCTTATTACCCTCAAGTGAATAGACAAGTTGAAGCAGTGAACAAATCACTTAAGTATAGTCTCCAATGAACCATGCACAAAGCAAGACTAATTGGAATATCATGTTATATCCTGCTTTGTGGGCCTATAGAACCGCGGTTAAGACTGCCACCAGTTTTTCTCCATATTAACTTGTGCATGGGGTGGAGTCAGTTTTACTAGTTGAATGCGAAATCCCTTCCCTAAAGCTAGCTGTGGAACTTTTACCTGACACTTTCGCAATGGAAGAGAATTTGGTCCACTTAGAGTAGCTTGATGAGCAGCTCCAAGATGCCTTAGTGGCTCTAGAGGTTAATAAGCATCGTGTCAAGGTCCAATATGATAAGTCTATCCATCTGAGGAAGTTTAGTGAATGTGACTTGGTCCTTTTGTGGGATCAAGCTAAGGAACCCTTGGGGGCAGGGATATTTTATCCCATGTGGCATGGTCCTTACGTGGTTAAACGATTCTTAGAGAAAGGCACCTACGAGCTGGTTGATTATGAAGGGATAGCCTTGGTGGAGCCTAGAAATGGGCTCTATCACAAAAAATACTATGCATGATCTTCAGCCAAGGCTGATTGTTGTATATTATTGTACAGTTTTGCATTGCATAGTTAGGTTTTCTTATGGTGATTGGGTTTATCAATTAGCTTTCATTTCTTATGGAAGATGTCGATGGAGTCTTTCGTTCACATAGGATTCGCTAATGGTGGTAGCCGCCACACTCAAAACTTAGATTTGGCTGCTTGGATGATCTATACTCCTACGGGGAAAGTATTGTCTTCAGGAGGCGTATGTTTACGGCCCTCTTCAAACAATGTTGATGAATATAGCATCGTCATTGAGTTATTGTGTGAAGCCATTTCACATGGTGTTCATTCTCTTGAGGTACATCTTGATTCGTAGTTAGTGGTTTCGCAGCTTAATGGCTTGTATCGTATTAGGGATCCAACATTATTACGAAGATTCTTACATGTTAGATTTCTAGAATGGCAATTTGAGAATATAACATACATCCATGTTCCAAGAATTTTTAATCAAGTTGTTGACTCATATGCTAACTATTTGTTAGATTGGCATTAATTTCATAGACCATAAGCATATCACAAACACACATTTTACACACATATAAATAAAATAAAATGGATCATCATAAAAGTTTTTTCATTAACATCCAAAAAGTGATGTCATAATACATAAGTGTCATATACAAAATTGGGGATTCTAAGCCACCAAGACATAATACATGATCATACAAAAATGAATGCACTCAGGTCTCTAAGCATGAGGTGGAGGGGGGTTTTGATCATGATAGAGCACTATGGCTCTAGCTAGCCGTCGAAATAGTCGAACCCATGCTCGCGGTACACCAACCACCTAGCGCTTCATGGCCTCAGGAAAGTCCTCGACTTGCGCCATGGGTACCCTGTGTGTCAAATGAACAAAGTTCGTGTCGATGCTTTGGAGCATCTGCTCCGCATCCACACCCATAATATCATCTCCTCTTCCCCTCCGTCAATGAAGAGGGAATCCATCTAGCCATCGTGGTCCTACATATGCATATACATGACAGATTGTCACTGTGTGTCGTCACACCAAAAACATGTCTTTTGAGCCAATATATCAAAAAACACAAAAAAAAAAAAAATTTAAACTTAAAAAGTGGGTTTGGGATTCTTTACCTATATCACCATAAGATGCTCCTGGTGGTAGTGACATATTTGGGTCTCCACGGAAGTCTATAATTGCATAGGGGTAGTCGTCTATGGTGACGATCTGTCTCTGCCACCATGGAAAGAAATCTGTTGGGTAGGGGTTAGCCACCCTACCTCCACCCAGTCTGCGCATGACATTCGCCCAACGTCATTGGGCTAGATCCTGGACTCCATGTGGAGCAATTTATACCCTAGGGCTTAGCCATGGCACCCACTCAAAGAAAAACGTGCTTAGTATACTATCAAACCCAAATTTCTGCACCCTTCCCATCTTACAGTCACTGAGCTGTTGTTTCATGTTTCTCAGCAGTGTAGTACTCCAATGATACACTGTAGGTCGCATGCACTCTACCGCATAGAACATCATTGGCCATGAGGCCTGGTGGAGTGAAGCCAACCCTGCAATCCTGCCTAATGCTAAAAGTATGGCCTTCAGCCCCAGAATATGGATAGAGTTTGTCAGGATTTGACTCCCAACATTTTTTGTCTCTAGAAAGTAGTACACAGCTATGTACTCATCTATGGCCAGCCCGCCTCCTGGCCCACAAGATCAAAGGTTCACCATCTCCCCTCGTTGGGACAAACCTGTGATGAAATATATGTCCTCAACCTCAATGTTGAGCGACATCCCATCTATCTAGAATTTCTCAGATTATGGATCGCAATAGTCCACCAGTAGCTGGAGTAGTCTTGGTTTGGCCCTTAGGCTGCCAAGACACCAAAACTTGTACAAGCCACATGCCCATAATGCTTGTTGGGCCATTAGATCACCTTGCACAACTTCCTCAACATCACCGTGCTCTCTTTCTCTCCACTCTAGCACCATCCTGCACAAAAACCAAGTTTTTTTTATCAAGATTTACCCTTTAAAACCTTGTTTGGGGCCCTGTACGCAACTATTTTCAAAACAGCCACGTATGTACACGGCTTTCGGTGCATTTTCCACGTATGGTGAGCCCTATATGCAGAAAAAGGGCCGATTTCCATGTGGACCGAAATGCATAAGTTTGGATGGCTCAAAAAATTGAATAGCCCATGAAATTTGAGAAAATTTGCATCAAAATGAAAGGGAGGAGCATGAGAATCTACCTAAATCAAACGGGGAGGGATTCTGCTGGATGATGCTCCCAAAATTCGCTTCTGAAGTTCTGAGCTCAAATGCTCTATGTTGGGTAAAAATTTCAAATGGTATGAAATTTTTTAAATTTTTCACTATTTATAGAAAAAATTTGAAATTTTTACCCACTTTCTATAGTTTTTGACCGTGTCTGACCTTGTTTGGTCGTTTGAACTAATTTGATGTTGTAGGAATCCATTTTGAGTGTGGTTTTGACCGTGGCTTTGACCCGTTCGTGCTTATTGAGGGTATTATGTCTAAAATGGCATATAGGTTAGGTTTCACATCCGTTGGCATTTTTCGTAACCTTATGACTATTTCATGTTAACCTTAGGTACGAACCCATTCCATCTTGTCATGGAAACTTCTTGTTGCTTTAGAAGTGACATGTTGTGAAAGGTAGAGCTTTACCATACATGGGTACCCTAGTTAGATCTTGTTTTGCATTTGGTGGCCATGCCGACATTTCTCCTTTAGGGTGTGGGAGTCCTTTGTATAGTACCTCCATGACTTTGAGCAAGAGCTTCATACTCCTCTTGAAATTTATGCTAGCCATTTCCCCAAGAATCCCTTGTATATGTCAAGTTGTAATTGCATTATCATGAGTTTTGCTTTCCTTTTTGAGCCTTATGTCGACTTCCCTGCCTTTGATTATCAACCATATAGCTCAAGCTTGTCTCATGTCTAGCCAAGCAAAGCCTTTTTATATATATTTTGCAACTTGATTCCCCATTTTTTACCGGGAGGGGACTTTCCCCCGAGTGTCATTATCTTGCACATGTTTCCTTGCATTGATAATAGGTATGTTCCACTACTTGTAACTAGTTTGTTTTCCCCTTGACACTTGTCTCCTCCTAGACATGTAACTATAAAGCACTTTTATTCTTTTTCAAGCTTTTCAAAATATCTTTAAAAGTCCAAAAAAATTAAAAAACCAAAAATCCGGACAGGAAGAGATGTTATCTTTGGTAGCAGTCGAGTTGTGTCTCCTTCAAACAGAGAACTGTATATCACATCTGCTGGTTGGGTTAGTAGTTTGACTTTAGGATTTCTACTCATTTTTCTGAGTTTATCTCCACTTACTGGTTAAGCTTCCAGTCCCCATGGAGCCTCTTTTTATGCCTCCTGTGTCGCAGAGATGTCCCAGTTTTGTATATCAAGTCTATGCTACCTACATTCAGTCACCATTTGCCTTTATGCTCTTGTTTGAAGGAAGTTTAAACCTGAGTTGGCCATTCCTCAGTTGTCTTGACTTTGCATGTCGGTCATTCCCGGTACTATTACTGGTTCATGCACATCTTGTTTGAGTCCTTCCACATTATACAGTGTTGCTGAGTACCTTGTGTTGGTTGATGGGGGATGCCTTAATGCCCTCCTTCCAACGGATTCCATCCCATCGACCTCAGATCATTTATTATGGGATAGGAGTCTAGAGTCATTTGAGTGCCTTGAGACTTACAGTCATCAGTGGTAGGTTTTCTTTCCATTGACATTTTTGGGAATACATCAATGTCCCATGATCGATGAATTATTCCAAGTGTTCGACCTCCACACATTTATTCACACTTGTTAGATTGCACTCTAGTACCTTGATTCCCATTTTCATTATCGGTGGGTGATCTCGTGTCTGTTAACGGTATACATCGATGACCAGTAATCAGATGATGGACTACTATGTTCGACATTGACACTTCTATTCACATAGTAGGACATGTACTCGTAGAGGTTTGTGTAGAAGACTTTCCAGATTGGTGAAATTCCACATATGCTACCTCCTTGATCATGCCAATGTTCATGAGATTTCAGTGCTCGTGACTTGATTCCAGTGTATGTTAGATATCTTCAGCCATTATGGAGATCTTGATCCATTGTATATATTTATCTTTCATGGAGATCTTGATCCTTTGTATATCTTCATCATGGATATTCTGATCTATTATATATTGTACATGGCGATGACCACACATGTCACATTTTGTATATCATACATATTCATGGCCATTTTACTCTTATGTATCCGGGACTACTATATGTATATGTAGTCATATGCAGAGATTGATTATGGTACTATACTGACGGATGGTTGGTTCTTCCACCTGGTTCTTCATCACTCCACTTTTGGGATGGATTTATAATGTATTTCAGCAATCATGTTACCCCTCTGACCTCACACATTAGGGGTCATCATGATCACAGCTGATTTTACCACACATGGTTGATCACACTTTTATGGCATTCCCTATCCCTTTGCAGACTCTTTGGACCCCATGGACCATTTTTGTACCTTTGGTGTTTCCACGATCATCCCTAAAAACACATATTATTTGTTGTACACGACTTTTAATCCCTTTATCACGTATATACGCGGATGTTAAGGCTTAAACCCGCGTAAATTAGGATGTGTGCATAAGTCCAAATATTTTTGGAGTTTTCCTTGATGTGGATCTGAGTCACTTGTCTCTTGGCCTTCCATATGCCTCAAGATCGCTCGGATTTGACCTTCCATTACCCCAATGAAGCACTATATAAGGAATCCCTTGGATACATTGAAGGAGAGGAATTGAAGAGAAAGAAAACTATAGTTTGTTGTTGCCGTAGCTTGCTTGTACTTAATTCTGCATCCCTTTGTACCTTGGAGCACTTTGTGTTCTTCCCAAGCTTTCCTTTGTTTGTGAGCTTTCTATTGAGAGATGGAGTATTGAGGTGTTGGAGGCCTAGGTGGAGGATTCAGTTTCTCTGGTTCGCAGGCGTGCCAACAGAGGTTGTCACTTATGTAATCTCTTATTTTATTAATAGAAATATCTTTTCCTATCCAATGATGTGCATTTAAATGAATATTGAATCCATTGATGTGTTTAATTTCTTATGCATTATTGATTATATATTCTATAGTAGGCCTAACACTATATTATATAGCATGCTTGCCTTGTTTATTATTGTTGAGAGTAAATTGCTAACGCAAGTGGTATTGGAAAAATCTCAACGGGGATCTACTTCAACCGTCCGAAATAAGGTATGATTTGAGATCCTTTAGTGTTAGATGTTTTATTTCTCTTGCATATTGGGAAGGGATTGATTTCTGCGGTTTCTCTGTCTGTTGTGGTACACCCCAAGCCATGGGAAGTTTTCTCCGTAACATATAGGATGACAATGGGAAGAGAAGATTATCCCCACTAGTATGTTGAGAAATCCAAGTTTCTAAACCGGCTAGATGAAGCCATTGACTTCATGTGCATCCACATCTCCAAGGATCTTCTGTTTCACCTTGAGGGACTCATAACTCCTAAAGAAGCATGAGACAAGATTTAATATTTGTTTGGCAAACAAGATGAGATTAGAGGCCATATTATTGAGAATGAACTAATTTCACTACAACCCAACAATTTCGAGACTATTCAACAATTCTTTTCAAAATACAAAGCTCTAGTACTACAATGCAAACAATGCAGGATAGAAAGGAATAATGAGTAGCTTGTGGTGTCAATTTTGAGCAAGCTTGGCTAAGAATTCTCATTCTTTGTCTCTACTTTCCATTTCGAAAGAGTTTCCATTCAAAATTGGAAAACGCCTTCTCTATATGCTTTTGTAGAGCCTTTGATTCAAGTGCAAGACAAATTGATTCAGATGGGAGTGCTTCAAACCTCCAAGAATGAAGCACTCTTAGCTGGAGACTCTAGAGATGCGCAAGAAAGAGGGAATCCAAAAGGAAAGGAGACAAAAAATAATGATTTGAAGCCAAAGGAAAATCAGAAATCTTCTAATGAAGCCTCGGGTTCCAAGAAGAAGAAGAAATTTGAGAAATATATATGTTCCTACTGTATGAAAAGCTTTCATCAAGAATTTTCTTGTATGAAGAAGACCATTGATCAAATGGAAAAACTCCTTGAGAAACACAATATTTCCCTTCCTGGAGGCGCAAGGAAGATTGACTTTGGAGAAAAATCTGAATATCACGATGAGAGATGCCATGCACTAAAGGCTAGTTGTTCAAAATCACATGCCTTCATCATTGATTTAGGAGCCTCCAATCATATGGTTGCAACCAAAGAATCTTTGTCTTCATTACAAACTACAGATGATCTGAGTATTCACATGGGGGATGATACCCAATTAATTTGAGTTGAAGGGAAGGGTTCTATCACATTAAAACATGGAGTGTTCAGAAATGTACTCTATGTTCCCTCTTTAGCTGCCAATTTGTTATATATATATCAGATGACACATACTGGCTCACCAAAGCGAATAGTATTTGGCCCCGACTCAATGGAGATCACCAATTTCTCAACTGGGAATATTATAGCAAAGGGTGTTGCAAACCATGCCTCTAAGGCATATGAATTCTCACACTTTATGCCATACTCAGATCCAATACAACCTCAACATCCATTCGAAAGGTAATGTAAAAACATTCTATCTACACCTTTTGTTAATGATGCATTGTCTAAAGTTTTAGATTCAGAATATGAGGAACAAGATAAGCATGATCTTGATATTGATATTGAACCTCAAGAGGATCTAGATTCATATCTAGCTCCTATTCCAAATCAGAAGCCTAAATGAGCCCAAAAGATAATTGAAGCAGTTTGGAATGTTGTTGGGGATCCAGATGACATAAGAAGAACAAGGTCCTAGTATCATAATGAACATGTTGCGGTATCTCATTCAGTTTCACTTCCTTTAATGAGGTGCAACAAGCTTCCTAAGAGATACTACTTGATGTTAAGGACTGATCCACAATTTGACCTACTAAAGTAAAAATTGGATCAAGTCACTATTCCTCTAGAAAGAAGTGACAAAGGAAATATTCCTTCTACTATCTATCATCAGATGGGAAAAAGATGGAAAAGCTCACATGCACAGTCCCAGGATACTGATGCACATAAGAAACATAATTATGCATGGCTTCTCCACAGAGTTGCAGATTGCGGGAATTTATCACAAGTTTTTTCTCAAAGAGAAAAAATTTCTCTTAAGTATGGAAGCTTGTTTCCTCATTACCTGCTTATCTTGTGGGGGGGGGGTTCCCATGAGGTTTTCCCCATTTTCCTTATTTTATTAAGCAGTTTTTTTATTTCATTTATATTGTATGTATGACGTTTGGCCTAGTTTCCATGACCCAAGTTGTCCAAAGTTAGGATTAAGGGGGGGTGTTAGAATTAATTCATCCTCCTTTTTCCAATATAGTCTATTTGGTAATTTTTCCTAACTTAGATGGTTATTATCACTATACTAGAGTATGGGGGACACACTTGTGGCTCATTTTCCACTTTCTGTGCTTGAATACATAATTTTAAGAGCCCTAGGGACCAATCCCTACATTATAGCATCTCACTCTGAGTGCCACCAACAGTCACCTTCAGTTGGTTGTGGTAGGTAAGCATCTATGTTGAGTTATCATCTAGTTAATTTCATTTAGATCACTATCTATTAGCCTAGTGACATTTTTGCATGCATACAGGGAGTGTGGCACCTTTTGTCCACATACCTCATCAGTTAACTGATTGTAGACTGATTTAGACATCCATAATTAAACTAATGAGCTCCAACTGTGATTTTTCCACACTTCGTTAGCTAAAAATTCTATTAGAGTTGGTAGATTCGAATCATATCCACAATATTCAAATTCTATTTATTGTACTACCATTGTATTACTAATTAATGAATGAAGATTAATGTTGTGATTATCTGAGCAATTCTTGTCCGATTTATTTGAAATGTCTGTCATAAATTCTTTGCCTAGTGTATATTGATCTTAATTATTCTACTGCATAATTCCTTTCCAATATCTCTCATATTGGCCTCTAGATCTATTGTTCTCGAATTTAACAAGCATGAGTTAATCCTTCAAACATTTAATCAAATCATTTCAATATACCCCATTTCCAACTTGTGTTAAGAAGGTAGGTTTAATAATGAAGATTAGTAGTATAAGTCTTAATTTTTAGGCTTATGTCCTAAGCAAACCACACTTTAAAAATAAACCCCAAAGGACTAAACACATCACCTTGGGAAGACTGTGATAAGGTCTTCGTAACTCAAAGGAGACACCCCAAATGGCTTAACCTGTCAATCAAGCATAGAACTAGTGCAAGTTAAAAATACATGTGACGATAGTTATAAGATGTTGCGATCAACAATTACATGTTACGACCTAATAATAAAATATTTATTTACTTATGGATTTTATAGGTGTGTGACAATGAGTGGAGTTCACATCTCACAATATTTAAGGAGCCTGATAGTATTTCTCAAAGTCAAGTTCTTAGGTAGAAATTAATTACAGTCTTTAATGTTAGTCGATAGCTTCCAAGAGAAGAAAAATTTAGTCTTTGTATATATAGAAGAAAATTAATGAAAAACAATTTCTCTAGGAGAAGAACAAAGTAAGAGATAAAGGGGAAGAAGAAAAACTATGAGAAGATTTCAAGATCTCAAGCCCCTAGTTTTGTAATGTGTTCTCTTATTATGTCGCCATAATATATAAACCTATAGTTTTATGGTTAAATGCAAGTTTTACTCATGCCAAAAAGGTTTAGTTTTAACCTCATAGTACTAGACACAAGTCTTATTAAATCTTTTTGGTTATTTAATATTGTGAGTTTGTCATAATATAGTTGTGTCATGGTGTATCCCAAGTTACTAAGTGGTGAAAAGTATTTTTCCCATATTATAAATTAATAAACAAAGAAATATCTTATTATAAAGTTTGGTTAAATGTGCACTTGCCAAAATGGAGTCATGGTTATATGTGGGGTTTCCCAAAAAGTAGTGTGTGTGAGTCCAAAAAACAAGAAAATTAAAATTCTTAGTGCCCAATAACTCTCTCTCTTATTTGGTTCTAAATTAAAATTCTTACAGAGTTGTAGTTCCATTTGTTTTCATTGTTTTTACTCAATATGAATATAATTATTTTGTTTTTACTCAATATGAATATGATTATTTTTAAGAAACATCTATTTTTATGTAGGCACGTTCTTCTTTTTCATTTTTTTAACTCAATATATCAATATTAATATAGTTATTAATGTGTAGTTAAAGATTTACAATTATTAACATTTTTTATAAATTAATTTATTATTTTTTAAAAATGAATTTGTTGTAAATTTATAAAAAAAACTTTAATTAAATAAATAATAAACTAATTCTGTTTAATTTTTAAATTACTATTAACTTATTTTTTATAAGTTGTAATTTTTTATTTGTTAAAATTTTAAATAACTTGTAGACAAAATCAATATGTAGATAAAACTTAGGTATTTGAAATAACTAATAAATAGAATGCTTGAAATAACCGACCATTAATTTATAAGTGGTAGATTTTAATTAGCAATGGAGTCATTAACTTGTTTTTTTAATTCAGTCTAGATATATTCTTAATCAATCAAAAATAATTTTAGGTCATATTATATGACCCAAAAATAGCTTTAACAAATCAGATTGTCTATTAATACCCATTATCACATCTTAACACCTAAAATTGAATTGTCATTTAAACTTATGCCAAAAATATATATAGTAATCTTCATTCAAATTTAAACTTATTGATGAAATTACATAAATATAAAACATCACAAGCCCAATTTAAATAAAAAAATCACAAATCCATTTTAAATATAAAAAATAATAAACACAATTTTATAATATCTTATTTTTTCCATAAATTTAAGAAAAAAAAATGTAACATTCCAATAAGAAACATTAAGATATATTACCACCTATAATAAGAAATACTAATAAAATTATTTACTTAAAGTTTTATTAAAATACCATGTATCAAATTATTTACTTAAACTTTTATTAAAATACCATGTGTCAATTTTACTACTGGTTGTAAACACATTTAAATCAAATAACAATCTATTCTATGATGCACATCTTTCTTTTTCATTGTTTTACTCAATATTACTATAATTATTAATTTGTAGGTAATCATTTGTTAGCATTTTTTTTTTAAATCAATTTACTATTTTATTTAAAGTGAATTTACTGTAAAATTATAAAAAAATATAATTAAATAAATAAATGATCTTATAATATTAAATTTTTAAAAGTTATAAAATTTCTTTTTAATCAAATGATTAATGATATAGATTTAGATTAATCATCTTATTTTTTAAATAATTAATGATATAGATTTAAATTAATCACATTAATGTTTTTAAGATTTTAAATTATGAACAATATAAAATTTCCTTTTAACCAAATAGATTTAGATTAATCACATAAATTTGTTTTAAGTTTTGAGGTGGTGGACAATTCAATAGATCATTAATGGGTTTCTCCATCATTTTAAAGCCAAAAATCTTTTGGAAACACTAATAGCATCAAGTCATTAAAGAAATGGTTTTTTATAATTAACTTGGTCTATATTCATTGATTTTAATTTGCAACAAAATTAGTATATACATATTTAAAACAAAATTAATAGATATAAAACGTAAAATTAATAGATATAAAACTTACGTACTTGAATAACTAGTAGATAGAATGTTTGAAATACCATAAATACCAAGATATATTTATATCCAATCAAAAATAGTTTTAGGTTATATTATGTGACCCAAAAATATTTTAAAAAAATTATTAATATCCACTAAATACTAGTTATCATATCCTAACATACTAAAATTGAATTGTCATTTAAACTTATGCCTAAAAATATGTAATAATCTCCATTCAAATTTAAACTTATTAATAAAACTATATAAATATAAAAAATTACAAACACAATTTAAATATAAAAAATAATAAACCCAATTACTTAATACCTTATTTTTGTCTATAACTTAGAGTAGAAGAGTAAATGACTTTAAAAAGAAAAAAAATGTAATGTTCTGATATGAAACATTAAAATATGTTACGAGATATACCATAAACCAATCATAATATTTTATTAAAGTATTATGAATCAATTTTACCTTTTACTTCTTACTTATTGTAAACTAGCCTAGATTCAAATCCTAGGCTCTATCAAGCAACTAGAGGGATCAAACTCTCTAGGTACAAACCTATGAAGGTATTAATGCACCATTAGAACCAATCAATGTAGCTACTAATTTATGCATTAATATTAATAAGCCATACAGTGATACCTAAGCCAAAAAAAACTCACCTTGCATGTTAATGAAACGCTAATAAAATTCTGCCTTGAAATTCAATATATTTTCAAATATGACACTTTTCAATTTGACTATATTCGCAATTATAATTAAAACATACTTGAAAAAATACTATTTAAAAACTTTTTTACTATTTAAATTATTGAAACATTATAACTATTAAAATATTATAATTATTAAAACATTAATTTTTTTAAAACATTATAATATTATACTATTCCATAAATATACTATATTTTCAATTATATTTTTAAAACCTTATTTTTTAAAAACATTATTACTATTCAAATTATTAAAACATTATAATTATTAAGACATTATAATATTATACTAGTCCATAAATTGACTATATTTTCAATTATATTTTAAAAACCTTATTTAAAATATAATTGAAAAAGACTTATTTAAATACATTTTTTTTAAATTATTATAAATTATTAACTATTAAAAACCCATATTTTAATAGTTATATTTCATAGTCCCATAATTTAAAAACCCTTATTTAAAAGCTTGCAATACTATCATAAATGCAAACATTAAAGTTTTCAAACCAAGAGATTACACACATTTTAATACTATCCTAAATATAACTTCAAGTGAGAATTTAGGATAATGTTAATTTGATTCTCACTTATGGAATAAATTAAAGTATATTATTATTCAAAACATCTACCTCATACATGGTTTTAAAATCATGTGCAAGGCCCTCCTAAACCATATACAATAAAACCATGGGTTGTTTAGAAAGCTTTGCACATGGTTTTAAAATCATTGCAAGGCCCTCCTAAACCATGTACAATAAAATGATGGGTTGTTTAGGATGACTTCCACATGGTTTTACGGGTTGTTTAGGAGGCCTTGCACATGGTTTCAACATTTTTTTTGCCAATAATTAATTAATTTATTTATTATTATTTTACTAGGTGGGAACATTACAACATATCCCCCATATTGGGTTGTTTGTCTAAAATTTTATTTTTTTATTATTAATTTTAATTTTGTGTAGGCCTACATGTTGGGTATAAAATTTAGTATTTTATTAGAGCATCACGTACAAAGGTAACAACATCTCTTTCATAATGGGCTAAAGAACACCGAAAAAATTTAAATCAAGTAATATTCATATTTTTAAGAAATATCTATAACAATCTATATATTTTTAAAAAATATCTATTTTATGTAGGCACATCCTTTTTCATTGTTTTTTCTCAATATTAATACACTACGGCTGACATTACCTGCCCTACTCCTTCCCAATGGTGCGTGGAATACTATAGCCATTTTTTTTTCAGAATGCATTCTTACCCGACCATCGCCAATGCAATTACTGATAGTTGAAACTTGTGGCATTGACACTATCGTGTTTAACAGAGCACGTCTATTCAAATTTTTGCAGCCCCTAGCTTCTGAAGTTCCCGTCTTCAAACCCGTGGCTTCATTTGTCATTTGGGGGTGGACTATTATATATGAATGAGAATGAAAGTAGTCTCTTTCTTTGATTTTATAGCATTTCTCCGAAATTTATAATTACCAATTTTTAAAAAATAAAAAAAAATATTTTAGTTAAGATCTTATAAGTACATTTCATGATAGTGGGAAAAATTAAATTTCAACTTCAACTATTCCATTACTAGATACAACTATGTGATTATTAGATACAACTATGAGTTTAATTTAATTGAAGATACAACTCTTAGCTTAACTTCAACTACTGACTTTTACTTAAACTGCGCTTCCTAAAATATTACTTTTTAAATTCTAATGACTTTTACTTAAAGTGCACTTCGTAAAATATTACTGTTTAAATTAACTATTAGATACAACTATTAGCTTAACTCCAATAATTATATAACTATTAGCTTAACTTCAACTATAATCACGATTATATTCGATACATGTTAACTTAACTATTAGATACAACTATTAGCTTAACTCCAATGATTTTACAACTATTAACTTAACTTCAACTCTAATAGTTGTTATATTGGATAACTATTATATCAACTATGAGATAATTATTCGGTTAACTCAAATAGTGATACAACTATTAAATTAAATTTAGATGAATGCGGTAAATAAAAACTGGTAATAAAAAACTATTAGATGAATGTGGAGTTGTACTCTTGACTCGATCTCTTAGCCTAAAAAGTCAAACTTCATTCCACTAAAACCATGGACCGTCCAATAAGCTTTCCATTTGGTAGTGTAGCATCATGAAAACAATAGCTTAGCTAATGTACTCTCCGGGTGATAGGCTCAATGCAATCTAAAACAATGTATTAATAATTACGCTGATAAGTGTTTTTATTTGAGATTTGTGGTAAACTACGACCTATGATTTTTCATTTCCAGAGAAGGATGAGCAGAATGTACTCTCTACAAGATTGATTATATGGCATTCGTTCAAAATTCAAAATATATATATATATATATATATATATATATATATAAAAGATAACTGGTAGTGGATGAATGGATAGTTCATAGCCACNAGCTGATGAAGTGATAGTTGATAAATTGATAACAAGAAGAATGCCAATGATAACATGTAGCTAGGCATAGATAACTTAGAGTTGAACCCATATAACTAGAATAATATGATAATTTCCAAGATCTCTTCCATTCCATAGTTATCTCTCAACCATTTGATAAACTGATATGAAAAACAAAAACAAATTGTTACCAGATAACAAGATATGATAACAAGATGTATTACATATTAATCAAGATGTATTAAGCATAACAAGATATGATAACCATGAAATGAATCCATGTTGTACATTTGTTACACTTGGGTTAATCTTGTTGATATGCTCAAGCAAGTCCAAAATATGAGATATCTAAATGCCTATCAACATAATCAATCATTGTTCACTGAGTAGCCCATATATCAATAGCTTGAAGGGTGAGTTCAAATATTCGTTAAGTGGTGTTAAGCTAAGTAGAGCATGGATAAATCGATGTTAGCTCATGGATTGGGCGCTTGAAGGGTGCGTTCAATTGTTTTTTAAGTGGTGTAAAGCTGAGTAGTGCATGGATCAGTCACTCTGAGTGCACATGAATCAATCATTTGAAGGGAAAGTTCAACTATTTGTTAAGTGATGTTAATCTAATAAAATCAATGTTAAGTTGAGAAAACCATGGATCAACCGCTTTTAGAAAGTATGTATGTTTGTGGATTGGTTTTCTATCATTTGCATAATCATTTCATAATAATCTATCACTTCATCATTTATAGATCATAAGCATCTGAATCATGAAGTCATAACAAGAACCATAGCACAAGAGAACACAACACCATATGATTTTGTAATCTTTTGTATTTGTTTTTTGAACGGCTACAACCATGAGGTAAAATCAACACCTACTGATACAAAGAGCACCTACTCTTCATTCAGGACCCTGCCTGGTTTTCTTAGACCCTACTAAGAAGGGTTTGAGGTATCCTAACCTCAAAAGCAAAACAAACTTGCTTTTACAATTACAGCTCACTGTCTCAACATACTCATCACACACACATATCACTATCAAGTGCACTCACTGCCACATCGTCTTCTCATCAACGCTATTCATCATCAGCCAATCAACTCTACTCGTCACTACTACTGGTCATAGGTCTGCCCATCCTCTTCTCTGCTCATCATTCTTCACTACTGCAATACTGATCATCAAAACATCATCATCATCATAGAACATCAAGGTTCCAAGATTACCAATCTTGTCTACCTTGTCACTGGTCATTCCTTGGCTCATCATACAGTTCATCATAGTCAGTCATAAAAGGTCAATATATTTTATCACTACTGATGTGCATCATCATGATGTTCATCTGTTCACTGCTGCTCATCATAAGCATCTTGTCCATCTTGTTCATATGCTCATCATCACTGCTGCTGGCCATTCTATGCTTGTCAAGCTCTGCTACTCATCCTCTTCACTACTCATCAATCTTCACTGCTGCAACTCTGCATGGTCTGCTTATCAATCATCAAGATCTGATCATTATCAAGGTCTTCATAGCTGTAGGTGTAAGTGTAACATTCTGTTGTTCAAGGTTCTACAATACAACTTGTCATATCTTGTCTAATTTGTCACTGGTCATGACTTGGTTGAGTAACATTATCTTCATAATATCATACAATTCATCATAGTCAGTCACTTCATCATTTTACTATATAGGCAATACATCAGTGATAGTTCTTATTGCATTCTTCAATATTGTATATCACTTTTAGGTCTTGTCAATGTGTGTACATCATCATCATCAATGTGTGCATCAACAATTTTATAAGCCACCATCAAAGTGTGGGAATGCTTCACATCATCACTTGTCTGTGCATGTCAACTTCGTATGTGTTTTAGGACAGACTACACCCATCATCTTATCAAAGCAAAATCAGTTATCATCATGGCGTATATCATCCTATTACTGCATAATTAACTATGTATTGTAAAGATGCCACTATATATCATTGAACATGTAACTCTAATACTTCTTCAAAATAGTTTGTTAAACATCTTATTCTATTAGCTTTCTGGGTATACACAATTTTAGAGCATACATACCTTCATTCGTCTATGCACTGGAACTAGGGCATCATCTTCACATCATTCTTTGCATGTCACTATATCGTATATGCATAACTTATTCATCCATACTGTATATCACTCTATTATGCTTTTAACAATACATGTTTGTATTGGAGTTAGGGCATCATATTATGGAGTAGCATTCATCACACTATGTATGTATCATCACTACTTTGGAGCGCTAATGGATATGCATCAGGTGTGTACTTGTTATCATACCTTTATGTGTTTGTAGAACACATTTTGGAAGGATGTGGTCTACTGCCCTAGGCCCGAATTTAATGCTGTCATAGAATTGTTAATGCCCAACCATCCAAAGATGTGAGTACACAGTTGACCACAAAATTTACATATGCTACTGCAAAAGTGTGCTCCAATTCAGTCACTAAAACTTGGGTATAGATTGCTATTCTTCCATCGAATTTTTGCCCCAGTTGACAACAGAAATCTTCATCTTTTACTTGGACTGTTTAACTGCTGCAAACTTTGGTTTAAAGACTTTGGACACACCTCCAAAACAGTCAAAGGATTTGGGGCTGAGTATATGCTGAAATTTCAAACTGAAAAAAAAAAATGGATGTCTCCTCCTACTGTTGCCACCTCAGGCTACAAATTCGGGTCTGCTGCTGTAACCCTTTCATCTGCAATTTTGGGTTTGCAAAAATTGCAGACATTGATCCTTCGCTGCCTCAGTCCAGCCTCAATCAAACGAAAAAATTACAGCACTAAAATAATCCACAAAATTGTTGTATATTTGATTGATTCTTCATTGGTATTTTATACTAGTTTTTCCACCATAAATTCTGGAGCTGACCTTCCAAAAAATTAATTTTTTTTTTAAATTTGAATTTGAAATTTAATTTTTATTTAACTTTTGTAGGCTGGCCGACTTGTTGTAGTTTATTTTTATTCATTCTATATTTATTTTCACATCTATTGGATGTGACTTGTTTGCAAATGAGGAGAATGACCATAGCATGGGTCCTTGACCTTCTTACCTCTTCAACGTTGACTACTTTCTTGTCATGTAAGTATTGTTTCAAGTGCATGAAAGTTCCTAGTTCAGTATTTACATTCATTATGGGGTTATCTTCATGCACATGTGGGCTTCTTCATGGTACAAGGTTTGTGTCCAATATATGTGTGGGATCAAGAATCAAGACCCAAACCTTCATCACAAGGGTGTCTCAAACTCCCTTACCAACCATCAAGGGTTTCATCATCAAGACCAAGAGTGTAACAAGCCACAAGGGCTTCATTAGGGATCGCACCATCAAGGTGCCATGTCGCCATCCATAATCAACCAAGTGTGCCAAACTAAAGAGTCCAAGTGTCATCACATGTGTGTGGGTGCCTTCATCATGCCATCATGCAAGAAATGTGCTTCATGACCTTTGCAACGGAATCAAGGTCTTCATTAGGGGTTCCATGGCATGTTACAAGCCATCTAGGGATTCACCATCATCTACCAAGGCTTCAAGACCATCTCCAGGGTCTTTAATGTCTTCAGTAAGGTGGTGACTTCAAGATCCAAGCTTGTGGGTACATGGACCTTTTCAACTGGGTACAAGGTGCTTCAACACACAAACCCACTCTGTTTGGGATCCAAGGCACTGCAAGGTGAAAACCCACTCTGTGAGGGGTCTAGGCACTGCAGGTGTGACTTGGTGGCATCAATGACATCATGTGGGGCCACTGCAAGTCCATGTTGGCATCAATGACAATTTCATCAACAATCTCCCCCTTTGTCATTAATGACAACAACTCATGCTCCCCCCGTGAGCATTCTCCCCTTTTGTCTTCATCTCTCCCCCTTTGGAATCAATGGAAAAGGGTGTCCACATACTTGTGTCTGAAATCTCTGATCATTGCTTACTGCTCCCCCTGTTAATATGCATGATCCTAGGACCTGTCTGTATACCTGGAGTAACCATCCTTTCTTCATTGAGTTAATCCTCTAGCCTTATGAACTCAAGGTGTGCTAAGGTCTTTGAGAGACCTTACACTTGGCTTGCCATATGGAAGCCATCCTCCCTACTCTGATCAACTTCTCTTATCTACAACTGCTCGGTCTTCTTCATCCATACTTGCTTTTTGGAATCTGTCCTTTCGGCATTTGTTCCTTCATCTGTGCTCGCTTTCCTTAATGAGTTGTATAGGAAGTTTCTCAAGGGTTTTTTCCGTGTACTCCAACAATCTTGAGCTTTGTGCCCAAATCCACTGCAACTATAACATCTCATCGTACGACAATATGCAGCAATGTGACCAAAATGGTTGCATGTCCAACATCTGACTGAGCTGTTGGAACTTCCAACACTCCTTTGATCAACCTCATTTCTCCATGCTTGAGAGTGTCCCTGACTGTAGGCATTTGATTTCTGATCTTCAAATATTCTTGCTAATGTATATGAAGGACTCCTTCCTAGTTGACTTCTTTGACTTGCACATTCATGGGATTTGTGGCCAAACCCACTACAAGTGTAGCATCTCAATATGTGACATGTGGCAGCAACATGTCCGACTTGATTACATGTCAAGAATCTAATTGAGCCATTGTGGCTTCCAGCTCTTCTTCTTCCATAGAATCTACAATCCATAGCCTTATGACCAAAGTTAGAACAAAAATAACAATAACCATTGAATCCACTTTCATACCTGGGATTTTGGTTCCATCTTGGAGCTGTTTCTTTTCTAAACTTGCCTTGAGTAATAGATCTCGCTCCTTGATGCATTCTTGAACTACCAAGGTCTTTGTTGTCATGTGTAGGTGCATGGGGAGCAGCTTTGGACGTTGATGGACCTGCTTCTGGAGTCTTCAAAGACCAAGTGTCATCTTCATATTTTTCTTTGTTATTCTTGTAACCAATACCAGCTTTGTTGAGTGGAGATCTTTAGCAATATAATATCTTATCTAAGACAATTGAACTATCCTGGAACTTGACCAAGGCTTCGTTCTTCTTGCCTTTCTTCCTGAGACCAACTACCTCCATTTCCAACTTCTAGAATGTCTTCTCCTTTTCTTCTAGCTGACTCTTCAGGATTTCTTCTATCCTCTTGGCTTCCTCCAGCTGAGTCTTCAGATCATGATTGACCTCTCTAGTTTCTTCAAGCTCTTGAACAGGATTTTCTAGTTCTTCCTTTTGACTGATCAATTCAGTATTTAATTGTTCAACTTTAGCATCCTTATCTTTCATTCGATATCGCAAATCTTTGTCCTTGTCTTTGAGCTTCACAAGCAACACTTTCATTGTCATGGTCTTCTACTGATCTTCATTCAAGGAGTCCAAGATTTTCTTTTTGAACTTTCTGAAGTCAATCTGGTTCAGATTTACTGTGTTCAAGAACCAATTGGCTCTGAGATCAATATTCAGCAACGTGAGATGTATCTCATGTGTAGTCTTTGATAGCCCTTCATCATCTTCTGCAAGAACCTTCTCAATTTCATCACATAAACGATCATTACAATCACAAGATTCCATACCTTTACTGGAGTCATATTCTTGCTTGTCTTCTTCTCGATTGATCTCTTCTATGGGCTTGTCTTATGATTCCTAATCTGTCTTTTTGGGTTCTGGTCTTGCCTTCTGATACTCGCTTTCCAACTTGAACCATAAGTCTTTTGCTAAAGTGTACTCCCCTACACTTTCTTTCACTAAACTGGGAAATCCATCCATGAGGAACTTCAAGGCTGTAGTATTGTCCTTCTTTGTTTCCTTATGTGTAGCTAATTTTCCCTTCTTGTTTGATGGAGCAGGTGGATTGATCACAATCTCCCAAATGCCAAAAAATTTCAGATATTCCTTCGTCTCGCTCCTCCAACTGAAATAATTTGTCATATCAAGTATAGGCACGTCATTGCTTGATGAAACTTCCTTTTCCTTCATTGTGTCTAAGGATCTCCTTCAAGCATGCTAGGCTTCTGATGAAGGTCGGCTCTGATACCAATTGTTAGACACACCAGGCACACAGAGAGGGGGGGTGAATCTATGTGTGCAGTCTTTATTACTTTTTCAATTTAACAATCAACAACTAATTCATCAATGCATTATTCTACCATTTGCATAATCATTTCATAATAATCTATCACTTCATCAATTATAGATCATAAGCATCTAAATCATGAATTCATAACAAGAACCATAGCACAAGAGAACACAACACCATACGATTTTGTAATCTTTTTGTATTTGTTTTTGGAACGGCTACAACAGTGAGGTAAAATAAGCACCTACTGATACAAAGAGCACCTACTCTTCATCCAGGACCTTGCCTGGTTTTCTTAGACCCTGCTAAGAAGGGTTTGAGGTATCCTAACCTCAAAAGCAAGACAAACTTGATTTTACAATTATAGCTCATTGTCTCAACATACTCATCACACACACGTATCATTGTCAAGTGCGCTCACTGCCACATCATCTGCTCATCAATGCTATTCATCATCAACCAATAAAATCTGCTCATCACTACTGCTGGTCATAGGTCTGCTCATCCTCTTCTCTGCCCATCCTCTTCTCTGCTCATCATTCTTCACTGTTGCAATACTGATCATCAAAGCATCATCATCATCATAGAACATTAAGGTTCCAAGATTACCATTCTTGTCTACCTTGTCATTGGTCATGTCTTGGCTCATCATACAGTTCATCATAGTCAGTCATAAAAGGTCAATATATTTTATCACTGTTCATGTGCATCATCATGATGTTCATCTGTTCACTGCTACTCATCATAAGCATCTTGTTCATCTTGTTCATCTACTCATCATCACTACTGCTGGCCATTCTATGCTTGTCAAGCTCTACTGCTCATCCTCTTCACTGCTCATCAATCTTCACTGCTGCAACTCTGCATGATCTACTTATCAATCATCAAGGTCTGATCATTATCAAGGTCTTCATGGCTATAGGTGTAAGTGTAACATTATGTTGTTCAAAGTTCTGCAATACAATTTGGCATATCTTGTCTAATTTGTCACTGTTCATGACTTGGCTGAGTAACATTATCTTCATAATATCATACAATTCATCATAGTCAGTCACTTCATCATTTTACTTTATAGGCAATGCATCAGTGACAGTTCATATTGCATTCTTCAATACTATATATCACTTTTAGGTCTTGTCAATGTGTGTACATCATCATCATCAATGTGTGCATCAAAAATTTTATAAGCCACCATCAAAGTGTGGGAATGCCTCACGTCATCACTTGTATGTACATGTCAACTTTGTATGTGTTTTAGGACAGACTACACCCATCATCTTATCAAAGCAAAATCACTGATCATCATGGCTTATATCATCTTATTACTGCATAATTCACTATGTATTGTAAAGATGCCACTACATATCATTGAACATGTAACTCTAATACTTCTTCAAAACATTTCGTCAAACATCTTACTGTATTAGCTTTCAAGGTATACACAATTTTAGGGCATACATACCTTCATTCATCTATGCACTGGAACTAGGGCATCATCTTCACATCATTCTTTGCATATCATTGTATCGTATATGCATAACTTATTCATCCATACTGTATATCACTCTATTATGATTTTAACAATACATGTTTGTATTGGAGTTAGGGCATCATATTATGGAGCAGCATTCATCGTGTTATGTATGTATCGTCACTACTTTGGAGTGCTAATGGATATGCATTAGGTGTGTACTTGTTATCATACCTTTATGTGTTTGTAGAATACATTTTGGAAGGATGTGGTCTGCTACCCTAGGCCTGAATTTAATGTTGTCATAGAATTGTTAATGCCCAACCATCCAAAGATGTGAGTACACAGTTGACCATAAAATTTACATATGTTGCTGCAAAAGTGTGCTCCAATTCAGTCACTAAAACTTGGGTATAGACTGTTGTTCTTCCATCAAATTTTTGCCTTAGTTGACCACAGAAATCTTCATCTTTTACTTGGACTATTTAACTGCTGCAAACTTTGGTTTAAAGACTGTGGACAAGCCTCCAAAACAGTCAAAGGATTTGGGGCTGAGTATATGCTGAAATTTCAGACTGAAAAAAAATGGGTGTCTCCTCCTACTGCTACCACCTCAGGCTACAAATTCAGGTCTGCTGATGTAACCCTTTTGTCTACAATTTCGGGTCTACAAAAATTACAGACACTACTCCTTTGCTCCCTCAATCCAGCCTCATTCAAACAAAAAAATCACAGAACTAAAATAATCCACGAAATTGTTGTATATTTGATTGATTCTTCATTGGTATTTATACTAGTTTTTCCACCATAAATTATGGAGCCGACCTTCAAAAATCTTAATTTTTTTTAAATTTGAATTTGAAATTTAATTTTTATTTAACTTTTGTAGGCTAGCCAACTTGTTCTATTTTATTTTTATTAATTGCTATATTTATTTGCACATCTTCTGGATGTGACTTGTTTGGAAATGAGGAGAATGACCATAGCATGGGTCATTGACCTTCTTACCTCTTCAACGTTGA
The DNA here is from genome assembly GCA_001517045.1 of Pseudotsuga menziesii. Classification (NCBI taxonomy): domain Eukaryota; kingdom Viridiplantae; phylum Streptophyta; class Pinopsida; order Pinales; family Pinaceae; genus Pseudotsuga; species Pseudotsuga menziesii. The sequence goes on from LPNX010568113.1 coordinate 62,941, forward strand.
CTACTTTCTTGTCATGTAAGTATTGTTTCAAGTGCATGAAAGTTCCTAGTTCAGTATTTACATTCATTATGGGGTTATCTTCATGCACATGTGGGCTTCTTCATGGTACAAGGTTTGTGTCCAACATATGTGTGGGATCAAGAGTCAAGACCCAAACCTTCATCACAAGGGTGTCTCAAACTCCCTTACCAACCATCAAGGGTTTCATCATCAAGACCAAGAGTGTAACAAGCCACAAGGGCTTCATTAGGGATCCCACCATCAAGGTGCCATGTCGCCATCCATAATCAACCAAGTGTGGCAAACTAAAGAGTCCAAGTGTCATCACATGTGTGTGGGTGCCTTCATCATGCCATCATGCAAGAAATGTACTTCATGACCTTTGCAATGGCATCAAGGTCTTCATTAGGGGTTCCATGGCATGTCAGAGACCATCTAGGGCTTCTCCTGTGGGGCCACTGCAATTCAATGTTGGCATCAATGATAATTTCATCAATAATCTCCCCCTTTGTCATTGATGACAACAACTCATGCTCCCCCTGTGAGCATGCTCCTATTTTGTCTTTATCTCTCCCCCTTTGGCATCAATGGAAAAAGGTGTCCAAATACCTGTGTCTGAAATCTCTGATCACTGCTTACTGCTCCCCCTGTCAATATGCACGATCCTAGGACCTGTCTGTATACCTGGAGTAACCATCCTTTCTTTGTTGAGTTCATCCTCTATCCTTATGAACTCAAGGTGTTCTAAGGTATTTGAGAGACCTTACACTTGGCTTTCCATATGGCAGCCATCCTCCCTGCTCTGATCAACTTCTCCTATCTACAACTGCTCGGTCTTCTTCATCCATACTTGCTTTTTTGAATCTATCCTTTTAGCATTTGTTCCTTCATCTGTGCTCGCTTTCCTTGATGGGTTGTATAGGAAGTTTATCAAGGGTTGTTTCTGTGTACTCCAACAATATTGAGCTTTGTGCCCAAGGTCACTGCAACTATAACATCTCATCGTACGACAATATGCAGCAATGTGACCAACATGGTTTCGTGTCCAACGTCTGACTGAGCTGCTGGAACTTCAAACCTTTCTTTGATCAAATTCATTTCTCCATGCTTGAGAGTGTCCCTAACTATAGGCATTTGATTTCTAATCTTCAAATATTCTTCCTGATGTATATGAAGGACTCCTTCCTAGTTGACTTCTTTGACTTGCACATTCTTGGGATTTGTGGCCAAACCCACTGCAGGTGTAGCATCTCAATGTGTGACATATGGCAGCAGCATGTCCGACTTGATTACATGTCCAACATTTAATTGAGCCATTGCGGCTTCCAGCCCTTCTTCTTCCATTGAATCTACAATCCATAGCCTTATGACCAAAGTTAGAACAAAAATAACAATAACCATTGAATCCACTTTCATACCTGGGATTTTGGTTCCATCTTGGAGCTGTTTCTTTTCTGAACTTTCCTTGAGGAATAGATCTCGCTCCTTGATGCATTCTTGAACTACCAAGGTCTTTGTTGTCATGTGTAGGTGCATGGGGAGCAACTTTGGATGTTGATGGACCTGCTTCTGGAGTCTTTAGAGACCAAGTGTCATCTTCATATTTTCTTTGTTCTTCTTGTAACCAAGACTAGTTTTGTCAAGTGGAGATATTTGGAAATATAAGATCTTATCTAGGAAAATTGAAATTTCTTGGAACTTGACCAAGGCTTCATTCTTCTTACCTTTCTTCCTGAGACCAAATACCCCCATTTCCAACTTCTGGACTGTCTCCTTTTCTTCCAGCTTACTCTTCAGGATTTCTTCTATCCTCTGGGCTTCCTCCAACTGAGTTGTCAGATCATGATTGACCTCTCTAATTTCTTCAAGCTCTTGAGCAAGCTTTTCTGGTTCTTCCTTTTGACTGATCAATTCAGTCTTTAATTGTTCAACTTCATCATCCTTGTCTTTCATTCGATCTCGCAACTCTTTGTCCTTGTCTTTGAGCTTCACAAGAAACACTTTCATTGTCATGGTCTTCTGCTAATATTCATTCAAGGAGTCCAAGATTTTCTTTTTGAACTTTGTGAAGTCACTTTGGTTCATATTTACTGTGTTCAAGAACCAAGTGGCTCTGAGATCAATATTCAGCAACGTGAGATGTATCTCATGTGTATTATTTGATAGCCCTTCATCATCTTCTGCAAGAACCTTCTCAATTTCATCACATAAATTATCATTACAATCACAAGAGTCCATACCTTTACTGGAGTCATCTTCTTGCTTGTATTCTTCTTGATTGATCTCTTCTATGGGCTTGTCTTCTGATTCCTAATCTGTCTTTTTGGGTTCTGGTCTTGCCTTCTGATACTCACTTTCCAACTTGAACCATAAGTCTTTTGCTAAACTGTACTCCCCTACACTTTCTTTCACTGAAATGGGAAGTCCATCCATGAGGAACTTCAAGGCTGTAGTATTGTCCTTCTTTGTTTCCTTCTGTGCAGCTGATTTTCCATTCTTGTTTGATGGAGTAGGTGGATTGATCACAATCTCCCAAATGCCAAAAATTTTCAGATATGCCTTCATATTGCTCTTCCAACTGAAAGTAATCTGTCATATCAAGTATAGGCACGTCATTGCTTGATGACACTTTCTTTTCCTTCATTGTGTCTAAGGATCTCCTTCAAGCTTGCTAGGCCTCTGACGAAGTTCGGCTCTGATACCAATTGTTAGACACACCAAGCACACAGAGAGGGGGGGTGAATCTGTGTGTGCAGTCTTTATTACTTTTTCAATTTAACAATCAACAACTAATTCATCAATGCATTATTCTACCATTTTCATAATCATTTCATAATAATCTATTACTTCATCATTTATAGATCATAAGCATCTGAATCATGAAGTCATAACAAGAACGATAGCACAAGAGAGCACAACGCCATATGATTTTGTAATCTTTTTGTATTTGTTTTTGGAACGGCTACAACCGTGAGGTAAAATCAGCACCTACTGATACAAAGAGCACCTACTCTTCATACAGGACCTTGCTTGGTTTTCTTAGACCTTGCTAAGAAGGGTTTGAGGTATCCTAACCTCAAAAGCAAGAAAAACTTGCTTTTACAATTATAGCTCACTGTCTCAACATACTCATCACACACACATATCACTATCAAGTGCGCTCACTGCCACATCATCTACTCATCAACGCTATTCATCATCAGCCAATCAACTCTGCTCATCACTACTGCTGGTCATAGGTCTGCTCATCCTCTTCTCTACTCATCATTCTTCACTGCTGCAATACTGATCATCAAAGCATCATCATAATCATAGAACATCAAGGTTCCAAGATTACCATTCTTGTCTACCTTGTCACTGGTCATGTCTTGGCTCATCATACAGTTCATCATAGTCATTCATAAAAGGTCAATATATTTTATCACTGTTCATGTGCATCATCATGATGTTCGTCTGTTCACTGCTGCTCATCATAAGCATCTTGTTCATCTTGTTCATCTACTCATCATCACTACTACTAGCCATTCTATGCTTGTCAAGCTATGCTGCTCTTCCTCTTCACTGCTCATCAATATTCACTGCTGCAACTCTGCATGGTCTGCTTATTAATCATCAAGGTCTGATCATTATCAAAGTATTCATAGTTGTAGGTGTAAGTGTAACATTCTGTTGTTCAAGGTTCTACAATACAACTTGTCATATCTTGTCTACATTGTCATTGATCATGACTTGGCTGAGTAACATTATCTTCATAATATCATACAATTCATCATAGTCAGTCACTTCATCATTTTACTGTATAGGAAATACATCAGTGACAGTTCTTATTGCATTCTTCAATACTGTATATCACTTTTAGGTCTTGTCAATGTGTGTACATCATCATCATCAATGTGTGCATCAACAATTTTATAAGCCACCATCAAAGTGTGGGAATGATTCACATCATCACTTTTTTGTGCATGTCAACTTCGTATGTGTTTTAGGACAGACTACACCCATCATCTTATCAAAGCGAAATCAGCGATCATCATGGCTTATATCATCTTATTACTGCATAATTCACTATGTATTGTAAATATGCCACTATATATCATTGAACATGTAACTCTAATACTTCTTTAAAACAGTTCGTCAAACATCTTACTATATTATCTTTCTGGGTATACACAATTTTAGAGCATACATACCTTCATTCGTCTATGCACTGGAACTAGGGCATCATCTTCACATCATTCTTTGCATATCACTGTATCGTATATGCATAACTTACTCATCCATACTGTATATCACTCTATTATGCTTTTAACAATACATGTTTGTATTGGAGTTAGGGCATCATATTATGGAGCAGCATTCATCGTGTTATGTATGTATCGTCACTACTTTGGAGTGCTAATGGATATGCATTAGGTGTGTACTTGTTATCATACCTTTATGTGTTTGTAGAATACATTTTGGAAGGATGTGGTCTGCTACCCTAGGCCTGAATTTAATGTTGTCATAGAATTGTTAATGCCCAACCATCCAAAGATGTGAGTACACAGTTGACCATAAAATTTACATATGTTGCTGCAAAAGTGTGCTCCAATTCAGTCACTAAAACTTGGGTATAGACTGTTGTTCTTCCATCAAATTTTTGCCTTAGTTGACCACAGAAATCTTCATCTTTTACTTGGACTATTTAACTGCTGCAAACTTTGGTTTAAAGACTGTGGACAAGCCTCCAAAACAGTCAAAGGATTTGGGGCTGAGTATATGCTGAAATTTCAGACTGAAAAAAAAACGGGTGTCTCCTCCTACTGTTGCCACCTCAGGCTGCAAATTTGAGTCTGTTGTTGTAACCCTTTCGCTTGCAATTTCGGGTCTGCAAAAATTGCAGACACTGCTCCTTCGCTACCTCAGTCCAGCCTCAGTCAAACAAAAGAATCATAGAGCTAAAATAATCCACAAAATTGTTGTATATTTGATTGATTCTTCATTGGTATTTATACTAGTTTTTCCACCATAAATTCTGGAGCCGACCTTCCAAAAAATTAATTTTTTTTTTAAATTTGAATTTGAAATTTAATTTTTATTTAAGTTTTGTAGGCTGGCCGACTTGTTGTATTTTATTTTTATTCATTGCTATATTTATTTTCACATCTTTTGGATGTGAGTAGTTTGCAAATGAGGAGAATGACCATAGCATGGGTCATTTACCTTCTTACCTCTTCAACGTTGACTACTTTATTGTCATGTAAGTATTGTTTCAAGTGCAGGAAAGTTCCTAGTTCAGTATTTAAGATCATGTTTGGTGTTAATAAACAGTGTCACATGTAAATTGTTGATGGAAAGAACCGAGTTGTTGCAATAGACCAACACAATATTGTTTTAGCTTTGATGGAATTAATTTATTTGTTATCTAAATGCATGATGATGTTTAGCTTCTAAAACACATGGGAATGCACATGTATGATTTTCTATCTCCTTGTCGGGCATATTTTCAAGTGAATTACTGTATGGGGTGATATATATATGTGTTTGTGTTGGGGGGAAGGGGCAGGGGTCATCCATAACAGTCTTGTTTCTATTTTTGTATTTTTTCAAGGGCCTCACCAATATAGTTTAGGGACATTGGAAGAGAGAATATAGTTTAGGGACAAAGGCCTCACCAATAACTCAATTGTGTGGCTGTTAATAAGCAGGAAATTTGGATATTGAATTACTTTGAGAAGCTAAGTTCCAAGAGTGAACAACTGATAATGGGCGTTGCAGCATTGATTTCACTTCTTGTACCAACATTTTAATTGTATGATTATTAATAAGTAGGTTTGGGTATTAAATCACTGTAAGCAAATCAGCCTAGAGTGAATTTCATTTCCTAGCCAAGTTGTTGTTGTCAACATTGCAAAATTTTATTTCCTATTTGATCGAATAATTAAATTTTAAAGTCTTGTAGCCGAAAATTGTTTGCTTAAATATATTACCTTTTCTTTTACAAACCATGTTCAAGAAATTAGTCTGTATTCAACGGATAATTGTAAAGAAATAATTTTGAATATGTTACATCATGGTTACTTTAATGATAATTGAAAATAAACAATTCAATTAGAGAATATATAGTGCATCTTATATTTTATAAAACAATCCATGAAGTTTTATTAATGCCTCCAAATGAATTGTTCAGACTGAAACAACAAACCCAAGCATTGATTCCATTGGAGGAATTGCAGCACGCAGATAAATACTTTGACAAAAGTCCTACTCATTCATATCTCAGTTATGATCCAAATCTGCTACTTCTATAATCTTTAGATAATTTGATAAGTGGTATAATTTCTCTCAAGTCAATCGCTTTAATGTATAGACCACTTTTATGGAATGCTGAAATTTTACATGACTTATGGCATTGTATAGATCAGTGGATTTTGCTGTGTGTTTGTAGAGTGTTAATTGAGAACCATAATTTGAATAATTTGGAAACCAAACGGTCTGTCCAGTCAAATCAATTTTTCCTCTCGTCTCTTGCAATGTATCCATATATAATATCATCTGAGCGATTGACAAAGCACCAAGGTTAGAAGAATTTATCATATTTATGATATAATTTTATGACTTATCATATCCATTTATGTCTTATCAACGTTATTATTGTAACATACCCAAAGCTAGAAAATAAATATTTATTATTTATTCAGAAAAACATTATGTTAAATTTTATTGTAAGATTTATGACCAAGTGGGTCAAGATGACTATAATTGAAGAATTATTTATTTTATTAATTAATAAGAGGAGACACCTATTCAGGGGAGACTGTTAAATGATTGTTCACTGCGACTAGGAGGAAGGAGAAGTTGTAAAAGGCTGATTGACAAGTGGCAGCACCAGCATTCACTTTCTAGCTGTTGCAAGAGCATAATCCATAAACAAGTGGTCATGTTCCTTGTGTTGATGTATTTGTAACTTTGGAATGTATTCATCTATGTATATTATGTATTGTAACCCGATGTTTATTCTAGGATGTATCTATAATGTAATTGAGTCATGTTGTCATGCCCCGATGTTCCGATCGGGAGGATCAATAATGTAAACAAGTCATGTCAAGTCATTGTGAGTAACCCTCTGATTGTCTAAGGGTTAAAGTCCCCGCAATTTCGGGGCACTAGGGTTATTAGACTCTCCTAGTAGAGGTCGACCCTGGTAGGGTTTTAGTCATGTCGGGATTAGTATAAATAGAGAACTGGAGTCTCTATTTATCACACAACTCATCCACACTCAAGTGTAGCACATAGTTGAGGAAGGAGAAGACACTGGGGCTAGATAAGGTTGCTGCTGTCGGGAGATCACTTACTGTTTTGGGCTTTTACTGTTTTGGTGTTGATTATATCTCTGAGGAAGTTGTGAGGTTTTCTCCATTGATGGTTTCCCCGAGGAAAAACACTATGTTCATTGTCTCTTGTGTTTGATTGTTGTACTTGTTATTCTCTCAGTTAAAGATCCTAATAATGCTAGCTTAATGTTGAAAAACTAGCATGGTATCAGAGCTAACCTGAGAAGAAGACACTATGCAGCTACGGGAACTGGGGCTTCCTAGTTTGTGGATCTTCCTCCACATATTTTCAGCAAAAGTAAGGTGGAATAACTCTCCTCCTTAGGGTGCATCTTTCTGTCGAAGCAGAATCCAATTCTGAGGTTTTTCAGTTTTGGACCTGACACTACTGCCGAAAATTAGGGATTTTCATAGAAGAGGAATTTTTTAGTGAGCCCAGGCATGGATTGATCTCCTCCCCAAAATCGAATTTAGGGACAAATTTCAAGGCATTTGGGTGGACAGATCTCCAAAAAATAAAAACCCTAATTTGCTCCTGTTCCAATACTTCAGGATTTCAGCTCCAAATCCGAATCTGATCTTGACCTGGTAAGATCTAAATCTTCTGTATTTCCATTTGAGGTTCCCATTTTAAGATGTCTCATCATACCAATCTTGATGAAAATATTGAGGGAGCTGATAACTTCCAAGCCTGGAAGTATAGGATCTCCCTGGTCCTGGAAGAAAATGAGTTAGACTCCTACATCCATGAGGAGGTTCCAGTTCCAGAGGGAGATGAGGAAAAGGCCTTACATAAGAAGAAGATGGTTATGGCAAAGAGGATCATTGCTGATTCTATCAAGGATCACCTTATACCCGGAGGTGTCCTCTCTCAAGACACCTAAAGCTATGTTTGATGCCCTAACCAAATTGTTTGAAGGGAAGAACATAAACCGGAAGATGACTCTGAGGAATCAACTGAAGAATGTGAAGATTCGGAATGCAGAGACCATCCAATCTTACTTCACAAGGGTTTCTCAGATCAAGGAACAATTAGAAGCTGTAGATGAAGAAGTGGAGAGTGTAGAGATTGTGATGACAACACTGAATGGCCTTCCTAGGTCATGGGATTCTTTCATCCAAGGAATCTGTGCCAGAAAGAACTTAGTCAAATTCAGGAGACTATGGGAAGAATGTTCTCAAGAAGAAGCACGGATAGCAACTCGAGAAGAGAAGATGGGAAGTGAATACCAAGCTCTCACAGTTCACTCCAAGAAAGGTACAAGAAGATCTCTCCAAAGGTAAGGATCCTCATCATAGAGATAACATTAGAAGGGACCTATCAAAATTGAGATGTTATACATGTGATGAAAGAGGACACTTTGCAAAAGACTATCCTAAGAACAAGGGTCACTCTCATAAGAAGAAGGGAAACAAAAGAAGACATCATGCTCATGCTGCAGAGGATGATGAACCCTCCAAGAAATGAACCAGATATGAAAGGGAAGATTCTTCAAGCGAGGATGAATATGTTCTGATCTCCGCTCTCACAGGTAACATTACTCATGGAAGTGATGATTGGCTTATAGACAGTGGGGCTTCCAAACATATGAATAGATTCAAGGAATCCTTTGTGAGACTATTAGAACATGAATCACCTCACAATATGAAGATAGGAGATGACTACCAATATCCAATAAAAGGTAGTGGGGAATCTTCATATAAACTAGACTCTGGTAAGTCTCTAACAATGAAAGAAGTATTATTTGTGCTAAGACCCAAGAAGAACCTTCTCTCCATATCAACATTGGATGCAAAAGGAATGAGGGTTGCATTCATAGATGGTCAAGTCATCATGTGACCTAAAGAAAAGATTATCGATGATGCGGTGGTGATTGGAGAACAAGAAGGAGGTTTGTACAAATTGAAGGGCCATCCAGAACAAGCCTTGATCCATGACATAGTAGAGCCAAGTGAACTTTGGCATAGAAGGTTGCACATGTGAATTACAGAGCACTACCTATTGCAAGCAAAGCTGTTGAAGGTCTTCCAAAATTCCAAGCAAAACATGATGGGGTCTGCAAAGGATGTGTGAAAGGAAAGAATACAAAGAAGAAATTTCCCAGCAGTGAAAGTAAAGCCAAAGACATACTAGAAATCATCCACTCCGATGTATGCGGTCTGATGTCATCAAACTCACTAAGCGGGTATGCATACTATGTTTATTTTATTGATGATTTTTCTAGGAAGACATGGGTTTACTTCATGAAGAACAAAGACGAAGTATTCAGCAAATTTAAGGAATTCAAAGCCTTGATCGAGAACCACATTGAAAAGAATATCAAGACTTTTTGATCAGATAATGGCGGAGAATTCACTTCGAATGAATTCAAAGAGCTATGCAAAGAATCAGGGATTAAGAGGGAGTTGTCCACTCCTTATAATCCACAACAGAATGGGATTGCGAAATAAAAGAACAGAACCATCATGAAAGCTGCAAGAACCATGCTTCATGATCAAGATCTTCCTATGCATCTTTGGGCTGAAGCTGCCAGAACAACAGTGTATGTACAGAACCGTACTCAACATAGAGTACTCGAGAACAAGACTCCTTAAGAAGTCCTCTTCGGTAATAAACCAGAAGTCAGCCATCTCAGTATATTTGGCTGTCCTGTGTACATACACATTCCAAAAGAGAAGAGAACAAAGTTAGATCCTTCAAGAAAGAAGGGTATATTTGTGGGATACTCTGAAAGCTTGAAGGCTTACAGAATCTATTTCCCAGGATACAAGAATATTGACATCAGCGGGGATGTGACATTTGATGAAGACACAGCTTACAACAAATCCAAAAAGATACTTGCTAAAGAACCTGAAGAAGCAGAAGCACCCAAAATTCACGATACAACTATGAACGAAGAAATTCAAGAAGAAGATTGAGAATTTGAAGAACCACTAAGACCTGTAGATCCACCTCTAGAGAAGAATCCTCATAAGAGGAAACCTTCTTGGGTACAAGAACTTAGCCAAGGTGCAGAAAGATATGGGGCTCCAGAAGAGAATCATAGAGAAAGAAAGAGGACTAGATCCTGCTCCGGGTATGTAGCTTTACTATGTGATTTCATTGATAAAGAACCTTCCAGTTATGAAGAAGCGGCAAAACGGAAAGAATGGAAGGATTCTATGATCGAAGAATATCAATCGATCATGAAGAATGATGTTTGGAATGTTGTCCCAAGACCAAAAGGGAAGTCAGTTGTAACTTCCAAATGGATCTACAAGATCAAGCATGCTGCAGACGGTAGCATTGAAAAGTATAAGGAAAGATTTGTGGCTCGGGGTTTCTCTCAGAAAGAAGGAATAGACTATGAAGAAACCTTTGCACCTATAGCCAAATACACTTCCATCAGATTAGTACTTGCTCTGGCTACAGTGATGAAATGGAAGATACACCAGATGGATTTCAAGACTGCTTTCTTGAATGGTGTAGTGGAAGAGGAAGTGTATGTAGAACAGCCACTCGGTTTTGAGACACATGACAGAGAGTCTCATGTATGCATATTGAAGAAAGCCTTGTACGGTTTGAAACAGGAAACCAGGACCTGGTACGGTAGAATTGACAGCTTTCTATCTAGTTTAGGCTTTACCAAGAGTAAAGTAGATTCCAACCTTTACTACAAGGTTGAGGATGGAAACCTAGTGATGTTTCTACTGTATGTAGATGATCTATTTGTGACAGGTATGGATGGGTTGATTGCTGATACGAAGAGAAATCTTGCTGCTGAGTTCTAAATGAAGGACTTGGGGATGATGCATTACTTTCTAGGTATGGAGGTGTGGCAGAGTACAGATGGAATCTTCCTTGGACAAGGGAAGTATGCATTAGAGATCCTGAAGAGGTTTGGGATGATGGACTGCAAGGCTATGGCCACACCTATGGCCTCGAACCTGAAGCTATTGAGTGATGCTTCATCAGAGTTGGTTGATGCTACGATGTATCGTCAGATGATTGGGTCATTGATGTACCTGACGAACATAAGACCAGACATTTGCTTTGCTGTGAACACCTTGAGCCAGTTCCTGACAGATCCAAGACATGTTCACTTGATTGCTGCAAAGAATATTTTGAGGTACCTAAAGGGTACAGTTGATTATGGGCTCAAGTACGATGTGAATCAAAAGATTAACCTGGAGGGTTATATTGATTCAGATTGGGCAGGCAGTGCCATCGATAGGAAGAGCACTTCAGGGTGTTGCTTCAGTATGGGACCAGGTGTGATCTCTTATTTTGGCACGAAGCAATCCTGCATGGCACTGAGTACAACTGAAATAGAGTATGTCGCAGCTTGTTCAACTAGTTGTGAGGCAGTATGGCTGCGGAAGCTACTGTCTAATATATTTGATCTCTAGTTGGATGCTACTTGCATACATTGTGACAACCAGAGTTGTGTGAAGTTGTCAGAGAATCCAGTGTTCCATGACAAGTCAAAGCATATCGAGATCAAGTATCACTACAACAGGGATATGGTGCATAGGGGAGCAGTGAAGCTCTAGTATGTTGTGATGGAGGAACATATAGCTGATGTATTGATGAATCCATTGGCTAGGCTAAAGTTCAAGTACTTCAGGGAGAAGCTTGTTGTTCTCCAGATCGAGGTTTCCTCCAAGATAAAATGATGAGACCCATAGCCATTCTGACATGGTGAGAGGATTGGTTCCTTCCATGGTCAAATGTAAGGGCTGAGCCATTCTATCATGGTGAGAGGATTGGTTCCTTCCATGGTCAAATGTAAGGGCTGAGCCATTCTATCATGGTGAGAGGATTGGTTCCTTCCATGTTAGATATGAGTGCTAGCCATTCTGTTCAGTAGGACAAATGTAAGGGCAATTTCCATTCTAGGAATGGAGGCACCTGATCAGTTACCAGGAAAACTCAGTCTAGGACTGAGAAGCCATTCTGATGTGACAGAGGGATGTGTTCCCACTTGATCAGATGTAAGGGCTGAACCATTCTATCATGGCTAAAGGATTAAGTTCCTTCCATGTCATATGTGAGTGTTGGCCTTCCGACGAGTAGGTCGGATGTAAGGGCAACTACCATTCTCTAGGAGAATGGAGGCACCTGTTCAATTACCAGGTAGCTCAGTCGAGGAGGACCAGGGGCCATTCTAATATGACTATAGGATTGGTTCCTACAAGATCAGATATGAGTGCAAGCCCTTCCATCATTGTGAGCAGGATGTGTTCCCTCCTGGGTGGATGTAAGTGCAGAGCCCTTTCATCATTGTGGTAGGATGTGTTCCAACCTGGATGAATGTAAGTGCATAGCCTTTCTTTGATCATGTGTTGATCAGATATAAGTGCTGAGCCTTTCTTCAATCATGTGTTGGTCAGATATAAGTGTTGTGCCTTTCTTCGATCATGTGTTGATCAGATGTAAGTGCAGTGCCTTTCTTCGATCATGTGTTGATCATATGTAAGTGCAGTATCTATCTTCGATCATGTGTTGATCAGATAGAAATGTTGGGCCTTTCTTCAATCATGTGTTGATCATATGTAAGTGTTGGGATTTTCTGATATGATTATAGGATTGGTTCCTACATGATTAGATGTGAGTGTTGGGTGTGCCTTTCTGACAAGTAGGTCAGATGTAAGTGTTGGGTGTGCCTTTCTTCGATCATGTGTTGATCAGATGTAAGTGCAGTATCTATCTTCGATCATGTGTTGATCAGATAGAAATGATGAGCCCTTCTTCGATCATGTGTTGATCAGATATAAGTGCTGAATAAGACCTACATGGAGGCTAGGCCTACAACCAGCATGAAAAAGGGTTGGCTCTGTAGAAATTCCTATGATGAGAAGAATCATGAGATAGCATCAGTGATGATCTATATTGAGTGATGATCGAGATCCAGTGATGATAGCCAGTGATGATCCAGATCCAGTGATGATCAAGATCCAGTGATGATGATCCAGTAGTGATGATCCAGATCTAGTGATGATCCAAATCCAGTGATGATGCCCAGTGATGATCCAGATCCAGTGATTATGTCCCATGATGATCCAGATCCGAAGATGAAGATGACTTGAAGACGAAGATGAATTAAAGACTCAGAAGACTTGAGATGCAAATGATGAGAAGATCCAGCTGATACAGAGAAGAAGACCAGTACTGAAAATTGTGTCAAAAGAATAACTTTCTAGTTAAGTGGGAGTGTTGATGTATTTGTAACTTTGGAATGTATTCATCTATGTATCTTATGTATTGTAACGCGATGTTTATTCCGAGATGTATATATAATGTAATTGAGTCATGTTGTCATGCCCCGATGTTCCAATCGGGAGGATCAATAATGTAAACAAGTCATGTCAAGTCATTGTGGGTAACCCTCCGATTGTCTAAGGCTTAAAGTCCCGACAGTTTCGGGGCACTAGGGTTATTAGACTCTCCTAGTAGAGGTCATCCCTGGTAGGGTTTTAGTCATGTCGGGATTAGTATAAATAGAGAACTGGAGTCTCTATTTATCACACAACTCATCCACACTCAAGTGTAGCGCATAGTTGAGGAAGGAGAAGACACTGGGCTAGATAAGAAGAAGGTTACTATTGTCGGGAGATCACTTACTATTTTGTTCTTTTACTATTTTGGTGTTGATTCTATCTCTGAGGAAGTTGTGGGGTTTTCTCCATTTATGGTTTCCCCAAGGAAAAACACTGTGTTCATTGTCTCTTGTGTTTGATTGTTGTACTTGTTATTCTCTCAGTTAAATATCCTAATAATGCTAGCTTAATGTTGAAAAATTAACACCCTAAGAGGGGGGGACAAAGTTGGGTGGCTCATTAATTCCAAACCAATCCTAAGACCTAGGAAATATTATATAAACCATCAAATTGAGTAGGATTCTCACCACTTATTATGATTTCTAAGAGAATGACTTTGTGATTGCTACAAACTGAAAAGTCAAGCACACAAAGAATTTGATGAGGGGATAGCTAAAGTGAATTTCTAAGTCAAGTTTGTTGTTGAGCTGAGTTGCAGAAGTTTGTTGTGAAGCAGAGATCTTTGTTCTGGGGGTGCATTGAGAAAGCTCGAGGGTCCTAAGAAAGTGATTTGGCTGCTTCAGGAAAGGTTGGGTGGAACAGTCTCCCTTGGGTATTGGTCCCATTTCTCTGTAAGACTTCCAGGTTTCAACTCTAATTCGTTATGTCATTATTTATTTATGTTTAGATGAATTGCAAACTGTTTAGAAATTAGATGGAAATATTTCTGATATATGTTTGGAATTAAAGATATGTATCCCTTGTATTTTTCCCCTCACCGAGCAATGGTGACGTACTCTAGTACATGTGGACATAGAATTATGTCGATTAAGTAGAAGCAAACTGAATGAATAAATGTATAATATTCTGATTTTAGAGTATGGGTGCAATGTTTAGTTGTAAATAGTTCTCTCTCTAATATAGAAAATTTTGTGTTTAATCTAAGCATAAAATACCATTCTAAATCCAAAATTTAACCTTCTACTGTTTGTAAAACAAAATAAAAGAAATTTCAGGGTGTGTGGAAATTACAAAAAATGAATAAACATCAATACAAGATCCTACGAGATTTGTCCGTTTAGATCTTAAAACTGTCCTAGTAATGTCAAGTCGAGATGATCGACGAACCTTAGCACTTTTTAAAGGCTTCTAGTTTGTTTCGATAGTGTTTCTAAATAGATCTCCTATTTAATAAGTTACATTTTAGGGTTTATTTTCCTTTTCCTTTTCAATCAATATAATGGACAAGATTCATATACAGTTCTAAATCTTAAAGAGGTTATTATTTTACGAACTATTTAAAAGAAAATATATTGAATTCAGAACTTTGTAGTTTAAGTAAGTAATTAAAAGCTTCAACAATAGTTAGGAAACAAACCTAAGTAATTTATCTAGTAACAAGTGCATAGGATTGAACCCTTAAACACCAAATCTTTAAAACCTTTATTAAAGAACATAGATCAAAAAAAACTATATTATCTTTAAAATTAAAACAACTATTGCAAAGACTGGTATTAATATTGAATCCAAATTACTACTAGATTTACTTTTTAACATAGTTTTATTTATATCCTTTTCTAAGGTGGTTTTCTCAGCCCAAATAAAGAAGTTTCGGTTTAAAACTCTCGCAATCTTCACTGAAGCCATCAGAGGAAATCTTTATCCTTCAAGTTTCAATTTAAACGAACTAGACCACTCTGTTTTAACGATGATCACTTATCAGTTTAATGAATGCGCATTAATTACAAAGGAGTAAAATGAACAAAGTATTAACATCTAAAATCCATGCAAGAAATTTTTAAACAATTATAGAATCAATGTTAGATGCAAAAATACATAGTCACCTATAGGTGATGCCACATTTTTATTCTTAGCATTATAGAGGCTCTCCAAAACCCTTAATATAATTGCTAGGGTAAAAGCTCCTGGTCTTAAAAACTTTTAAACACAACCTTATTTTATTTTCTTCAAATCTCACTACGATTATCTCAGGATTTTCGTACAACAGAGTGTTTTAGAAAAATGCTTTTTACTAAACAAATACATAGGTTGCGTATGTAACCCAACACTGCAGGTTAACATTTTTCTACATTTATTTATCTAACAGTGTTTTAGAAATTCATTCCAAGCTCAACAAGTAAGACTCATAATTTTATTTGTAAGCCAATCGTCTAAACGGTTAAACCCTCTCGGGTCAACTGTAAGCAAAAACAAATACATACAACCTTGTCCCAAGCATAAATCTCCCATTCTAGTAATTCAAAGTAAAACTAGAATAACATAACAAACAAGTTTTTAAACTTCGTAGGGTTTCGTTATACATATAACTACTTTAAACAAAAAAATACATAGAGTATCCATAGTTTTACAGATTGGCTTAAGATCTCTCTATTACTTTATAAAAAAAACAATCTTCTTAACCAGTAAAACCCTTCTTCTCTTTAACAACCCCAGTTTGTGAAGGATTCATCGCATGAGAGTAAACTTTTAGAACCGGTTCCTCCATAAGAGTCCCAAGGGAGTGACAGAGGCCTTACACATGAAATACAAGAAAGGAGTCTTAGCATTTGTCTTCGGCCTCCACTTCGTCCAACTTATAAACCCGCAATGAGTTCTTTAACCTAGAAATGTTTAGAAGATATTTTAGAATACAAAGTAAAAGATTGGAATCCTAATAATTTAAAATAAATAAAAAACTTACAGTCACCTTGTCGAATCTTTCTTGCACGTCGAATAACCATCTAGACACAGGTGTAAACAACTATGTTAATAACTGGATCAAGTCATGAGTTTTGGTTCAGTCGAGTAAGTTCCTCTGAATGAGAAAACAAAACCTAGAAGCCAAGGATCTTCAAATTTCTGGCAGCAAAAACCCTCCCAAAGACATAAGAAAATGACTGTCAAAACACTCCATAAACCAGCAATAACTTCCTAGGGTTTCGCAATGTGTCAAGATCCGCCAGCTGGGGTGTAGTACGAATCTCTTGGGGTTTGAAGGGTCAAGACTTATGACTCGTACAACATATTTTGCTTCATTTTTAAGTCAACCAGGCTGCCAAAACAAAGTATGTTGAACCTATTAATATTTCCATACCTTTGTCTGTACATTATTTATTTTGCAAAGTTAATATCGCTAAGCCTTGTCTCTATTGATAATTTAGGCTTATGTATACTTATATGTTCATGTATACCTCCAAGGATAAAATATCAATAACATTAGGTTTGTAAAATAGCTAATGTTAATCAATTAATATAAAGATTCAAGACCTTGGTATAAAAAAATTTGTAGAGTTACCTCTCATCTTAGGACCTTCTGGCTTCTTTAGTGGATTCTTTTAGAAACAAGAATTTTATCCTACCTGTACATAATGGTAACTCATTCCTTAGTCATAGTGACTGAGTAAGGCCATAATTCCTCCTTGACGCATCTATGGTTACAAACCATTTTAACTGTTTTACAAAATCAATTTATTTTATGACGAAAAGCATTCTTTTAAACAAACTACTAGCAACTTGGTTACATGACGACAGTATTCATAACTTAAATAAAACTGAGTAATCCCTACCTTGAATATCATGGAATAGTAAGTCCAAATATTCATATTGTAAGTAAATAAATAAAAATTTAATTACAATTTTAAGGGTTGAACTACGAGTGGTATCAGAGCTAGATTTCAACACTAGGCCTGGCAGGCTCACTCGCTTATAAGGAAGATCGTATACTAATTTTATTTTTGTATTTATTTCTGTAAAACTTCCAGAAATATAAAAACATGTTTTGTAGAAAATGGAGAATGTTGAAGCCCCTACTGATAATGGTCCTCAACATGATAACCCTGACAAGTTTTATGTGGATCTGAATAATCCAGAAGTAATACAAACAAATAGCAAACTGAAGGATGAACTTCAAATTTTGAAACAAGATAATCAAATAATTTTAGAACTGAATGAATATCTTTTGGGAAAAATTAATAAACAGGAAAAAGATAAACGAAGTTTTAATGAAATTGATCCCGAAAACACTTCTTCTAAACATAAGGGGAAGATATCAAAGTATCTTGATAGTGAATCATCCTCGGAGATTAAACCAAGGTCATGTAGGGAGAAAACAGAGATACATAAGTGACAGCAGTGACAGTGACCGAAAACCTAGGAAAAAGAAATATAAACCCTACGAGGGTATTTCTGGAGAATTCAAGAAAATAAAACCTCCCATGTTCAATGGCAAAGCAGAGAAAGGAGAGGAAGCAAAATCCTAGTTGTCGGGTATGAAGAAATACTTCCAAATCTACAATTACTCTGACAGATTAAAGACCAGAATGGCTAGTTACAACTTGACTAAGAAAACTGACATATGGTGGAAAGATATTAAGAGGGTCAAGAATCTAAAGGAGAAGTACTTGACTTGGAGAGTTTTTAAGAAGTAATTCAAGAGAAAGTTTCTTCCCGAACAATATTATGAGGACAAAGCCAAGGAATTTTATGACTTAAAACTTGCTTTCATGTCTATGAAGGAACTCAACAGCAAGTTCTTAAGTCTATTGAGGTACGTACCATACATAATATATGAAAAGCCAAAAATTCAATGGTTTTTGAGCTGTTTACTTGCTAGTTTCAAGGATAGGATTGATTTTGACAATCCAAAAACCTTGGAGGAAGCTATGAGGAAGGAAGAATTCTATTATGAACAAGGAAAGAAAAGAGAAATTCTACCAAGTTGGAAGACTAAAAAGACTAGTCAATTTGATTAAAGGAGAAGAGGATTCAAATCAAACAAGATTTTTGGAAGTAAGACCTAGAACTTATCCAAAAACAACTACCAGAAAACTGGTTTTAAGAACAAGGTACCTCATAATACTACATCATCAAAAGGCAGGGATTTATCTAACAATTTTGTTAGAAAAACCGAACAACAAGAACCTGTCAAATGCTGGGAATGTCAATGACCACACTACGCCAAGTATTGTCCAAACCGGAAGGGAAATACCAGCAACATACACACTATATAGGAAGGACAAACAGTTGGGGATGTGTCCAACGAGATGCACAGGATCTTTGCAGCACTGGAAAACCGACCACAGATCACCAAACTTCTATGGTGGAAGTGCAAGGTATGATCCCAAAAAAAAAATCCATCTTAATTGATACAGGAGCTATCATTTGCTATATATATCCTAGCATGTGTGGAAAAGTGTAAATTACCTTTAAATAAATTTGATAAATCATGGCTAGTCCATCTAGCCACGAGAACTAAACGAAAGGTAGTAAACTATGTTTAAAGTTGTGGTTTGATGATGGATCAATTTGAAACTCAGGTAAAATTAAATGTATTACCTCTAGGATCTTACAATATTCTCATATGAATGGATTGGATTGAGAAACACCAAGTAATTTTAAATTGCTTTCACAAGACTTTTACTTGTTTAAATAAGGAAGGAGAAAGAACTATTGTTGTAGGAATTCCCACAAAAGTATTTGTTAGACAAATTTCAACCTTACAAATGAAAAAGTCTGTAAGGAAAGGCTGTAATTTTTTTGTTTTGCATGTTATAAATAATGAACAAGTTAATAATGAAAATAAACCAGGATTTGAGGATATCCCGATTTGCCAGTATTTTTTGGATGTATTCCAGGAACAAATTATAGGATTGCCTCCTAAACGAGATCTAGACTTTACAATTGAACTAGTACCCGAAGTGGTACCTAATTTGAAGGCTCCCTATCGAATGAACATCTTGGACTTGAATGAACTTAAATTACAATTGCAAGAGTTAATAGAAAAACATTACATAAGACCAAGTGTATCCCCCTGGGGAGCACTGGTATTTTTTGTTAAAAAGAAGTACGGTAGTCTACGTGTATGCACAGACTATCGTCAACTTAATAAAATGACAATTAAGAACATATATCATTTTCCTTCAATTTACGATATATTTGATCCGATATGCAGAGAGACGATTTATCTAAACTCGACTTAAGGTCTAGTTATCACCAAGTTAGAATTAAGGATGAAGACATCTTTAAAACTGCTTTCTAGACAAGGTACGGGAATTATGAGTTCGTGGTTATTCCCTTCGAGCTAACCAATGCACCAGAAACCTTTATGTGCTTAATGAATAGTATTTTAAGTAAGTATTTAAACAAAATTCGTAGTCGTCTTTACAGACGACATATTAATTTATTCTAAAACAAAAGAAGAGCATGACGAACAGCTAAACATTATTTTGCAAGTGTTAAGAGAACATCAGTTCTATGCTAATTTTAGTGAATGTGATTTTTATAAAGATAAAATACAATATTTGGGACACCTAATATCCAAAGAGGGGATAACAGTGGACCCGGATAAAATAAAAGCTATTATTGATTGGCCTGTTCGTAAGGAGGTAACTTATGTATGATCCTTCATGGGAATAATAGGGTACTATAGAAAATTTATTGAAGGGTTTTCAAGAATTGCTAACCCTGTGACTTCATTACAGAAGAAGGGTAAGAGATTTATTTGGGATCAAAAGTGCGAAGATGGTTTTAATAAACTAAAAACATTATTAACTACTACACCCATCTTGAAAATAGAAGACCCAAACAAACACTTTGTCGTATGCACTGATGCATGCAATGAAGGCTTGGACGGAATGCTGACCTAGGAAGGTCATGCAATTGCACATGAATCAAGAAAATTAAAAATTCATGAAAAGAACTATGCAACTTATTATTTAGAGTTGGCTGCAATATTTCACGCTTTAAAAATGTGGCATCATCACTTAATAGGAAAAATATTTCTGCTGATGTCTGATAATATAAGTTTAAAATATTTGTTTGATCAACAAAATCTAAATGCAAGGCAAGCTAGATGTTAGCTTTCGTTAATGAATATGATTTTGAGATCAAGCATATTAAAGGGAAAGAAAACAAAGTGGCTAATGCCTTGAGCAGAAATGTTGTAACAAGTTTTGTGGCTGCCATTAGTAGTTATAAAACTGATTTGGAAGATAAAATGAAAAAAGGAATAAGGTGGGATCCAGGATATTAGAATTTAAAAGAAAAAATAATTTAGAATACATCTGAAAATGTAACTACAGATTTTAGTTTTAATGAAAAAGGCTTAATATTGTTTAAAAATGGACTGTATGTACCAAATATATCTAAAGTTAAGCTGTTGATTTTAAATGAAATTCATAAAAGTCCTTATTCTGAACATCCGGGGTATCAGAAAATGTTAACTATGCTAAGAAAAGAATACTTTTGGCCTAACATGAAAAATGAGGTTGCTGAATTTTTAGCTAGGTGTATTGAATGTCAGCAAGTTAAGGCTGAACATCAACACCCATCAAGCCTGTTACAACCATTACCAATACCAAATTTGAAGTGGGAAGTCATAAGCCTTGACTTTATAACTGGGATACCTAAAAACCAGAAACAAAATGATTCTATAATGGTGGTTGTAGATAAGTTAAGTAAAGCATCACACTTTATTCTTGTTAAAACAACTCATTCAGCTGCAAATATTGTTGATATTTTTTTATGAAAGAAATTTTTCGTCTGCATGGAATTCCAAAGGAAATTATTTATGATTGAGATCCTAAATTTACTAAAAAAATTTGGAAAACTTTATTTAAAGGATTAGACACTAAATTAAATTTTAGTACTTCTTACCATCTGCAAACAAATGGGAAGACAGAAAGAGTTAATCAGGTACTAGAAGATATGTTGCGAATGTATGTTAGTGATTGTCCCAAGAAGTGGGAAGACTATTTGCATCTAGTTGAATTTTCTTACAACAACCATTATCAGGTCTCAACAAAGCTTAGTCTTTTTGAGATATTATATGGTATAAAGTGTAACACTCCTATTACATGGATTAATCTAGTAGATCGTTTGATGTTAGGACCTAACATGTTAAAATCATTGGAACTAACAGTGAAAAAGGTACAAGGCAACTTGAACTTCTCAAGATAGGAAAAGGAGTCATGTCGATCTTAAGAGAACACCGAAAGAGTTGCAAGTCGATGAGCATGTGTTTGTTAAGGTTAAACCAAGAAAAAACTCTTTTCAATTAGGGAGTTGTGCTAAATTAGCACCTAGGTATTGCGGACCATTCGAGATATTGCCAAGAGTGGGTCCAGTAGCTTATCAATTAGTGTTATTGCCTAATCCTAAAATACATAATGTTTTTCACATATCTATTTTTAAAAAGTATATACATGATGTTACTCATGTGATTGGCTAGAATTTGATTCAGGTAGAACCAGAAGGAGATTTACCGATGGAACTGGATTGTATTCTCGACAGGAGGGGAATTTTTCTTCGAAATTGCACCATTGGACAAGTAAAGGTGCAGTGGAAACACCTCAGTCTAGATGAAGCAACTTAGGAACTGGAGACCGATATTTAGGTGGAATATCCAGCTCTGTTTATATAAGACACAGAATAACTTAAGCAACATCGCTGATGATGTTGAGCTTAAGGGGGGGTGTTTGTAACATACCCAAAACTGGAAAATAAGTATTTATTATTTATTCAGCAAAACATTACGTTAAATTGTATCGTAAGATTTATGACCAAGTGGGTCAAAATGACTGTAATTGAAAAATTATTTATTTAATTAATTAATATGAGGAGACACCTATTCAGGGGAGACTGTTAAATGAGTGTTCACTTCCACTAGGAGGAAGGAGCACCTATAAAAGGTTGATTGACAAGTGGTAGCACCAACATTCACTTTCTAGCTGTTGCAGAAGCATAATCCATAAAAAGGTGGTCATGTTCCCTACGAGGGGGGACTGAGATGGGTGGCTCATTAATTCCAAATTGACCCTAAGACTTAGGCAATCTTATATAAACCATCAAATTAAGTAGGAGGCTCATCACTCATTCTGATTTCTGAGAGAATGATATTGTGATTGCTGCAAAATGAAAAGTCGGGCACACAAAGAATTTGATCAGGGGATAGCTAAATTGAATTGCTAAGTTAAGTATGTTGTTGAGCTGAGTTACAGAAGTCTGTTGTGAAGTAGAGATCTATGTTCTAGGGGTGTAGTGACCAAGCTTAGGGGTCCTAAGCAAGTGATTTAGTTGCTTCAGGAAATTTTGGGTGGAACAATCTCCCTTGGGTATTGCTCCCATTTCTCTGTAATCCTTTCAAGTTCCAACTCTAATCCATTATGCCGTCATTTATTTCTGTTTAGATGAATTACAAACTGCTTAGAAATTAGTAATGGAAAGATTTCAGATATTTGTTTGGAATTAAAAAGAATATTTATCCCCTGTATTTTTCCCCTCACCAAGTAATGGTGACGTACTCTAGTACAAGTGGACATAGAATTATGTTGATTAAGTAGAAGCAGATTGAATGAATAAATGTGTAATATTCTTATTTTACAGTATGGGTGCAATGTTTAGTTGTAAATAGTTCTCTCTCTAATATACAAACATTTGTGTTTAATCTAAGCCTAAAATACCATTCTAAATCCAAAAATTAACCTTCTATTGTTTGTAAAACAAAATAGAAATTTCATGGTGTGTGGAAATTACAAAAAATGGATAAACATCAATACAAGATCCTATGAGATTTATAAGTTTAGATCTTAAAAGTGTCCTAGTAATATCAAGTCGAGATGATTGACGAACCTTAGCACTTATTAAAGGCTTCCAGTTTGTTTCAATATTGTTTCTAAATAGATATCCTATTTAATAAGTTACAGTTTAGGTTTATTTTTCTTTTTCTTTTCAATCAGTATAATGGACAAGAGTAATATACAATTCTGAATATTAAAGAGGTTATTATTTTACAAACTATTTAAAAGAATATATATCAAATTCAGAACTCTGTAGTTTAAGTAAGTAGCTAAAACCTTCAACAATCGTTAGCAAACAAACCTAAGTAATTTATCTAGTAACAAGTGCACAGGATTGAACCCTTAAACACCAAATCTTTAAATCCTTTATTAAAGAACAAAGATCGAAAAAACTATGTTCTCTTTAAAATTAAAACAACTATTGCAATGCCTGGTATTAATATCGAATCTAGATTACTGCTAGATTCAGTTTTTAATATCGTTTTATTTATATCCTTTTCTAAGGTGGTTTTCTCGACCCAAACATAGAAATTTCAGTTTAAAACTCTCGCAACCTTCACTGAAGCCATCAGAGGAAATCTTTAACTTTCAAGTTTCAAGTTAAACGAACTAGACCACTATGTTCCAACAATAATCACTTATTAGTTTAATGAATGCATAGTAATTACAAAGGATTCAAACAAACAATGTATTAACATCGAAAATCCTTGCAGGAAATTTTTAAAAAATTATAGAATCAACATTAGATGCAGAAAGGCATACTCACCTACAGGTGATGCCATGTTTCTATTCTTAGCATTATAGAGGCTCTCGAGAACCCTTAATATAATGGCTAGGGTAAAAGCTCTTGGTCTTAAAAACTTTTAAACGCAACCTTATTTTCTTTTATTCAAAGCTCACTATGATTATCTTAGGATTTTTGTACAAGAGAGTGTTTTAGAAAAATGTTTTTTACGAAAGAAATGCAGAGGTTGCGTATCCAACCCAACACTATTGGTTAACGTTTTTTTGCATTTATTTCTCTAACATTGTTTTAGAAATTCATTCCAAGCTCAATGAGTAAGATTCATAATTTTATTTGTAATCCAGTCGTCTAAACGGTTAAACCCTCTCGGGTCGATTGTAAACAAAAAAAAATACATACAACCTTGTCCCAAGCATAAATCTCCCATTATAGCAATTCAAAGTAAAACTAGAAAATTGTAACAAACAAGTTTTTAAACTTTGTAGGGTTCTGTTATACATATAAATACTTTAAACAAAAAAATACATAGAGTAGACATAGTTTTACAGATTGGCTTAAGATCTCTCTATTACTTTAAAAAAAAAATAGTATTCTTAACCAGTAAAACCCTTCTTCCCTTAAACAACCGTAGTTGTGAAGTATTCACCGCATAAGAGTAAACTTTTAGAACCGATTTCCTCCATAAGAGTCCCAAGGGAGTGACAGAGGCCTTACACATGAAATACAAGAAAGGAGTCTTAGCATTTGTCTCCGGCCTCCACTTCGTCCAACTTCTAAACCTGTGAGGATTTCTTTAACCTAGAAATTTTTAGAAGAATTGTTATAATACAAAGTAAAGGATTGGAATCCTAATGATTTAAAAGAAATCAAAACCTTACAGTCACCTTGTCGAATCTTCCTGGCATGCTAATAACCATCTAGACGCAGGTGTAAACAACTCTGTTAATAACTAGATAAATTCGTGAGTTTTTGTTGAGCTGAGTAAGTTCCTCTGAAGGATAAAAAAAACCAATAAGTCGAGGATCTTCGAAGTTTTGGCAGCAAAAAACCTCCTAGAGACATAAGGAAATGACTGTCGAAATACTCCATAAACCAACAATAACTTCCTAGGGTTTCACAACGTATAAAAATTCGATAGTTGGGGTTTAGTATGAGTCTCTTGGGATTTGAAGGGTCAAGACTTAATGACTCGTACAACATCTTTTCCTTCACTTTTAAGTCAACCATACTTCCAAAACAAAGTACGTTGAACCTATTAATATTTCCATACCTTTGTTTGTACATTATTTATTTTGTAGGGTTAATATCGCTAAGCCTTGTTTCTATCGAGACTTTAGGCTTAAATGTATACTTAGATGTTCATTTATAACTACAAGGATAATATATCAATAACATTAGGTTTGTAAAATATCTAATGTTAATCAATTAATATAAAGATTCAAGACCTTGGTATAAAAAAAAATTGTAGAGTTACCTCTCGTCTTAGGACCTTCTCGCTTCTTTAGTGTATTCTTTTAGAAACAAGAATTTTTGCCTACCTGTACATAATGGTAACGCATGCCTTATTCATAGTGACTAATTATCACCATAATTCCTCCCTCAAGCAGCTATGGTTACAAACCATTTTGATTGTTTTACAAAATCAATTTATTTTATGACGACAAGCATTCTTTTAAACAAACTACTAGCAACTTGGTTACATGACGACAGTATTCATAACTTAAAGAAAACCGAGTAATCCCATCCCTTGATTATCATGGAATAGTAATTCCAAATATTCATATTGTAAGTAAATAAAATAAAAATTTAATTACGAGTTTTGGGTTTGTTACAATTAACATTGCAGCATAATTGGAAGTTTGGTGAAATTATAATTTTAAATAGACAAACAACTTGGTAAAGATTTTAATCCTACATAAACAATCTACATTGTTTAGGATTGATTTGCACACCAAACCCTATGATCCGTTGGACCTCAACTTATGTGCATTAAAAAGTTTAATGAATGTGTTTAATCAGTTTGCTTAATCCATGAAGCGGCATTAACAACGATTAAATGCTTGGAACAGAAATGAACAGCAAACTAAGACATAAATGGGAAAACCACAATGAGACAACAAAACTGGTAAACAGATATAAAAAGAAACACAGAATCAGACAGTCACAAACAGAAGTTGATAACGGAGTTCACCCCCTCCACTGGGCTACGTCTCCGGGTCCCTCTCCAATGGGTACCGATCCAATTAATCTCTTTAATATGGTACAAAAATGGTTCTGGAATCAACTTCAGCAAGTGTAAATAGAATGCTGTACAAAGTCTTTAAGACCTCTCTTCTGAAAATTACAATTAGCCTTCGAAAGACAAAGAAAGCTAAATTATAACAGAGAATGTTGACTACAAAAAGAAACAGCATCTACGCACGTCACAACAACTCCCAAAGCTTCTCATAGCAGAAAAGTGAAGCTCTGTGCTCTAAAATACTCTAAGTCCCCTGTCTGTCCCTTCCACTCTGTCTGCCCCCCCTAAACGGTGGCCAGCCTCCTCTATTTAAGAGTTCCCAGGAAGGATAAGTAACGGATCTTCTTTATTGTCGTTACAACCATACTCTAAACTGAGTCATGCCATCCCGCCAAGTCACGGCCCAAGCGTTATGTTACCATGACGTTCCAGATCCCCGAAACGTTGCAACCAACTCCACGCACATGTGTCGATTCACAACACGTTGCAATGGCTGCCATGCATAGGTATTTGCAACAGGGCTATGCCACCTGTAGCGTAACCGTTTGATGTCATCATCAACTCCGCAGCATAAAATGTCACGGTATATAAGGACTTCGCCATATACTCGATCCATTGTCGCAGCCTATAAATGTCGCGGTATATAAGGACTTCGCCATATATCCGATCCGCTGTCGCAACCTATAAATGTCGCAGTATATAAGGACTTTGCCATATACCCGATCCGCTGTCGCAGCCTATAAAGGTCGCAGCATGTGAGTAACCTCCACGAGCCATTCGATGTTCAACTGGACGGCTCGTGAGCTGCGCGGCCCATACATAACTACACGCCCATGCGATAAGCTGCGCACCATGCGATAACTGCGCGGCTCATACGATAACTGCGCGGCTGTGCCACAAATTTAGCATATGAGTTAAACCCATATATTAATAAACTTTGTACCATATTGGATTAGTGTAATTTTTTAAGATGAGTAATCCACCGGATCATTCCTCCCCATTAGAGAACTTTTGGACCACCAAAATCCTGAATTACTCGGCAAGTAAGTGAGGGTACATCTCCCTCACTTTTCCAATCTCCATCCATCTTACTTTGCAAGGATGCATGCCTTTAAGCCCCACTCGAAGGTACTCAACATTCCCCCTTCGTGAAGTCCTTATATTTCTGCCAAGAATAACATCATCCTGCAACCCATTCATATATTCAGGTGCCATATCATCAACTGAAGGAATCTGTATGTTAGTTTCCTCATCCATGATCATAGGAGGCTCATACAATTTAAGATTCTCAACATTGACAACTGAATAGATTTGCATGTGTGGAGGTAAATTCAAGTGAAAAGCATTTGTACCAATCTTTTCCAAGATCTCAAAAGGACCATACCTGATAGGCTTAAGCTTTTTACCTTCACCCTTCATCCTTTCTTTGGTGATATGTAACCAAACTCTGTCACCTACCTGAAATTGATGATCAACACAATGATTGTCATGCCTGGCTTTGTACTTTGCCTGGCTCTTCTCCAACTGTTCCTGAACTGCCTGTTGCACCGCTTGGATTCTTTGGATGAATCTTAGATCTCTATCTGCATCATGATGTCCATCCACTGCATCTTTGCCAAAAGAGAAGTCCATCGGTGTTTTTGGTAGATAACCAAAACAAGTTTCAAAAGGAGATCTTTTCGTGGAAGAATGAACTGCATGATTGTAAGCATGATGTATATACTGCAACTACTCATCCCAAAGTTTAGGATGTTTACTACAATATCCCCTGAGCAGCTGAATCACTGTTCTGTTTACTACCTATGTTTTCCCATCGGTCTGTGGATGAAAAGTTGTACTTTTCTTAAGTTTGGTATCCATAAGCTCCCATAAAGTTGACCATAATTTTCCCAAGAACCGGGAATCTCGATCAGATACAATAGACATGGGTAGCCCAAAATGTACCCAAACATTATGAAAGAATAGATGAGTTGTTTGTTCAGCAGTGATCTGTTTGTTACATGGCATTAAGATACACATTTTGTTGAATCTTTCAACAACAACATATAGGTAATCATGTCCTTTTCTAGACAAAGGTAGTCCTCCTACAAAGTCCATAGAAATACTTTCCCAAGGACGAGAAGAAACTGGAAGAGGTGTGTACAAACCCAATTTCCTATTGCTAGGCTTACTTGTTGCACACATAACACAACCTCTTATGTATTTAGCTACAGTTTCTTGCATTTGAGGCCAATAACAATGATTCTGCAATAATGACAATGTTTTACTTACACCAAAATGTCCTGCAATCAATGAACTATGTTCTTCTCGAATCACATGCATTATTTCTTTCTCTGGAAAACAGAGCTTACCAAGATGATACAAGAGTTGATTATGCACATAATAGTTCTCTTCCTGTTTACCATGTATTAGTGATGCATATAATTTCTTAAAATCTTTATCTTCTGCATACTGTTCAAAATAAATTTCATGTGTTAATGAACTGTTTTGAAGAATGATTGAAGCATTTGTAGGTGGCCTCGATAACATGTCTGCTACCTTATTATGAATTCCCTTTTTTTACTTAATTACAAGATGAAACTGTTGTAAGAATCCCATCCATCTTAAATGCCTACTTTGTTGTATTTTAGTTTGATATTGTAAATATTGAAGTGGCTGATGATCAATATGTATGATTGTTTCTTTTCCCATGATATAGTGTTTCCACTTCTTCACACTCATTACTAAAGCATACAATTCTTTGTCATAAGTCGGATAGTTACTTACCATAGTAGAGAACGTTTTTGAATGGTAACAGACTGGCTTCCTCCCTTGCATCAAAACGGCTCCCATGGCAAACCCGCTGGCATCGGTTTCGATCTCAAATGGCTGCTGCAAATCTGGCAACATCAGAACTGGTGCGGTGCTAATCATTTCCTTCAAAGTCTCGAAGGTTCTCTGATGCTTGCCTCCCCACTGGAAAATCTCTTTGATGCTTGTCAATGCATGCAATGGAGCAGCAATTGAAGAAAACCCAAAAATGAATTTCCTCCAATACTGAACCACACCCAAAAAACTTCTGATTTCAGTAACAGTGTTAGGTCGTGGCCAGTTTACAAAAACAACAACCTTGGTTGGGTCCACTCGCAGGTGGCCTCCGCCAATAATATGGCCCAGATATACTAAAGAAGTTTTAGCAAATTCACATTTGGACATCTTTACATAAAGCTTCTCCTTCCTCAGTACATCTAAAACTTTTTTCACATGTACTACATGCTCTTCCCAGGTTTTGCTAAACACAAGGATATCATCCAGATATACAATTACAAAATCATCAATAAATGAACGAAAGACATCATTCATGACCCGCATAAAAGTAGCAGGTGCATTACAGAGCCCGAAAGGCATCACGAGCCATTCATACAACCCCTATTTTGTTTTAAATGTTGTTTTCCAAGCATCATTTTCAGCAACACGAATTTGATGATACCCACTACGCGGATCCAATTTTGTAAAGTAAGTTGCATGTTTCAACTGATCAATCAAATCATCAATACGAGGAAGAGGATACCTATTTTTAATGGTGATTTTGTTTAGGGCCCTATAGTCGATGCACATCCTCCAAGACCCATCCTTCTTCGGAACCTGTTGAGGCCTTGACATTCTTAGGCGACAACAGTAAGGGATTCTCCCCAATCAACGTTCCCAACTAGCCCGTTGACTATTTGGAATAGGGAATCCATCCGATTTACGGTCCGGCTACCGTAGGTCAAGTACAAAACAAAGTTTTCACCGGTTACGGCCCGGTCCACCGAGTTTTTTGTATTTTTGACTTAGTTATGATATGCAAGTGCCTAATTAATCATGCAGGGTGATAAGATGCAAGGAGCAATCACAATGTGATGCGCAGGTTCTTACCTCTCGTCTTAGACTCACTAGAATCTAAATCACAAACAACAAGAAAGTAAACTAACTACCTAAACTATCCCTAGGGAGCAAAGTTATCATTCATTGGTGAGTAATATATTTTGTACCTACATAATGAAGGGTTACAGATAGCTGATACTTCTTTCAATACACATGGACAATTACAACTCTTTAAACAGCCAGATAGCCAATTGTTTTTATAAACAACATTTATTACTCACAGTGGAGAGCATCACAAAATATACTGAAAAAACATTCAACAAGAACATAGGTTCAGGAAGTTAAACACTCTCACGGTTGATGAAACACAGCTGAAAACAAAATAGTTCCCCTTCAACATGGTTCATTAAATCACATTGATACATTCCACATTTCGCTTTCTCCAGCAGGCAAAAAGTTGCAGTTTCTGATTGTAAAACGAAATAGTTCCTCTTACAAGCAAAATGGTTTACAAATTTTCGAGGGAAAAAGTCTTTGTAACTTCTAACTTTTCAGTATTTAAACAAACAGTAAATCGTTTGGGTTCCCCCCCCCCCAACGCATGACCTTTCGGTCTCTCGAGCGTTTCGTATCCTTTTGTCTTTTCGGCGCATGCCCATGATTGGCTACGTAACTGCCAGACCTTTCTGAGCCGCCCCTTTATCACCATTCATTTTGTCTTCTCTTTGATTTGTCCATCTTACACTCCTGCTGGTTTCGGCTCTACTTTCACCAAACGATCCGCCTTCGTTGACCAACTTCCGGAAACTACCTACAATCAAACGTCGAGCATCATTTGTTGGAAACGCATTTAAGCCACATCAGCAAATTAAACTGACTGAACGGCTAATCCAACGGAAATGATCAAGTGCACCACCATCATTCTACAAGTGCCAACCACTACCTTGTCCTCCTACAGGCTTGCGATAGCGATCCCTATGGCGGAAAGCGGGAGGAAAACAACATCGGAAGCCGAAAGGTTTTCCCGGTCGTAACGACGGAAAAGTAAAGGCTCCAAGCCTGCGATGGGAGGGCGGGAAACTTTAAAATCGAAAGTCGAATGGCTTTCCCTTTCGGAAGCTCAATGGCTTTGAGAGCCGCAACGGCGGAAGGGAAAAGGCTAAAGACATGCGACACGGGTGGGAAAACTTTGGTCAGAAGTTGGAAGGCTTTGACATCGAACGAGAAATGGCTTTCTCAGCCGCAACGGCGGAAGAGAAAAAGATTCATGTGCGCGACTGAAAGGCAAACGCTCATCGGCAATCGGAACGATTTGAACTTCGGGTGCTAAATTGCTTTAGGTTCCGCAACGGCAGGAATAAAAAGGTTCTGACTTCCGATCAAACAGAAAAACTCCCGATCAAAAAGAAAATTACTAAGTGTTCAGACAGCTTTAAACTCAGTAATGGACAGCGACCTGTCATACCTCCGCAACGGCAACCCACAGAAAAGAACAATTTGTTCGATCAACAAGCGAAGACAAACTTAGAATCTGCAACTCACCATAAATTCCAACGCAATCAAAATCCGAACCTTGGTCAAGAGTTAATCTTTTGTAATCATTTAAAATTAAAACACAAACCAACAACTCAAAAGATCCAACGATCAAAGCAAAATCATGAGAAGAGGCCCAAAATTTAAGAAATTTGGGGAAAAAACAGTTGCAGCTGCAACAATTGGCGATTACCTGGTGAACTTAGATCTCTGGGCGATTTATCTTTGAGTGATAGACTGTTTGACAACAAATGCATCCTATTGAATTCTTCCAGCTATCTGTATTTCTCGAATACCGGAAGTGTGTTCCTTCAATCATTGAAAATAGTCCAATTTGGGAGAGTGGAAACCAAGATTTTCCAGTCCGGATAACTCTGTTGAGGCCAGAAGATGAGTTTCATTATTACCTTTGTCTTCAGGTATCTGATAGCTTGGACACCACAGGATTGTAGCACATGGTAAATAGAAATATTCGTTTGTTCCTCATTTCCATGCCATTTTAGCACCTTTTGTGCTTTTGGACTTTTGTCATTTTTCATATGAGTTCTCCTGCAGGCCTTTCTTACTGAATTTTAATTCAGGATCCTCTATCCCATAGTGTCCTTTTGTGTGAGAGATGTATTTCATTTTCAGCTCACGGACGGAGAGGATCTTTTGGCAATTTAGTACAGATGATTCAGCATCTTTTTTATGCATGATGCTTTTATAGGAGTTTTATTCTTATTTGCCTTTTGGCATTCGTTTCTTAGCATGGGATCATTTATATTTAATATACTGTTCACCTTGCTCCTTTCCATGGGTCCTCTACTGTCGCTCTTTAGAACATCTTAATTGTGACGTGGATGGAGCCTCAACATAGTATTCCAGACTCTTCGAATCCAGTTTATTTCACAGGGGTTAAGCAGGACTTCAATGCACACAGAGTTTATTCAAGAAAACTGCTAAACTAGAAGAAGTTCAGTTAGCAACACACAGTCTGGGACTCAAAAATGTTTATCATTCCCAAACATTTTGATGTTCTCCATGCAACCACGGGTTCATTCCCTTTATTGAAATCCGTAAAACTAAAAACAAACTGAAAAACATGACTCAAAAGACAGCTAAACAGCTTATTTATATACAAAACAGAAGAACTCAAAGAAACTCAAGAAAAATAAGGCTTGAGAACCAAACCATTCACTGGTAAGTTCTCTTCCCACCCCTGTAGATCCTGCAGCTTGTAAGTAGAAGGGCCAAGTTTTGCTGCAATCTGAAAAGGGCCTACCCACAACTGCTAAAATTTAGTGTGCTTTCCTTTCTCGTCATGGGGGTGATCCCATTTGAGGACTAAGTCTCCTACTTCAAAGTCTTTTGTTCCAACTTTATGTTTGTCAAACCATCTCTTAACTAGCTCTTGCTGTTGCTTGAAGCATTCTCGGGCTTTAGATCTAGCCTCTTCTGCTTTCAGAAGATTATATATTCTTATTTGCAAAACTTCATCATCCGACCCCCTAGACTCTTGAGCTAGTATGGAAGATGGTAGCATGATATTGGGAGGAAGGATGGCTTCTTTACCATAGACAAGGGTATATGGAAACACTCCAATCGCATACTTGGGGGTGACTCTATCGACCCAAAGAGCATTGGGTAATGCTGAGTGCCAACTCCTCTGGTTTTCTACTACAGTCTTCTTTAAAATTCTAATCATATTTTTGTTGGAGGATTCAGCTAGGCCATTTCCTTATGGATAGTAATTAGCAGAATAATGCAATTTTATTCCTTTATCATGAGCAAAAGCAGTCAATTTAATTGATGAAAAGTATTTAGCATTATCAAAGACTAACGAAACTGGAACTCCAAACCTGGTCATGATATGATCTTGCAGGAAGCTGATGACTTCGTCTTTGTTTATCTTGCGCAGTGGGATAGCTTCTACCCAGTGAGTGAAATAATCATAGCAGTCAGAATGTATTTGTGTTGCAAAGAGGAGTTTAGTTTTATTTCTCCAATAATGTCCAACCCCCATTGCTCAAATGGCCCAGTGATCATCACAGGCTTTAGAGGTGCTGCTGCTTTAGGCTGTCTCCCACTACACCTTTGGCAAATATCACACTTCCTGACATGTGCGTGTGCATCTCTAAAGAGCGTAGGCCAGTAGTAACCTGCCCTGAGGATTTTGTGGGCTGTGGTATCCCCTGAATAATGTCTTCCAGCAGGACCATCATGCAATTCTGCCATCACTTTCTTCACATCTTCCTTTTCTAAGCATCTGAGAAGAACCCCGTCGTAATTCTTTCTGAATAATACCCCTTCCACAATTTGATAAGATGCTGATTTAAGACGTAGTGCTCTTCTTTGCTTGGAATTCCAATGTTCAGGTAACAGCCCTGCCTGCAGGTAATGTACAAGGTCTCTATACCAAGACTCGGGAGCTGTAAACAAAGCACATACATCCATTACATGTAATTCGGCCTCATCCCCCCAGGCTTGTTATTCACTGTTCCCACTTTGAGTCATCAATTTGCACAACCCCTGACCTTTAACTATAGATGCTGGCTTGAATTCAAGGTCATACTCTTGAAGAGCTGTTACCCAGTTGCCTCTTCTTTCTCCTAACTCCTTCTGTATAAGAAGAGATCTTACGGCTGGGTAGGGAACTATTACCTTGGTTCGATTCTTTAATATATAAGGCCTGAATTGCTTTACTGCTTTGAATACTGCGTAAGCTTGTTTATCAACAGCTGGGTAGTTCAATTCAGCCCCTTGTAGACCAGTACTCATAAAGGAAATTGGGAATTCATCCCCCCCTTCTTCTTTTTGGGTGAGCACGGCTGCCAGTGAATCATCAGATGCAAATGTATACATAATAAAGTCTTTATCCAATTCTGGGCTTTTCAAGGAGGGTGCATGTGCAACAACAGTTTTAATTTTGCTGAATGCGTTCTTCTCGATTTCAGTCCACTTGAATTGTGCATTCTTCTTGACCATCTGCTGCAGTGGCTTAACAGTCTGAGCGAAATCAGGCACAAACCTTCATATGAAACTTATGGTTCCCATGAATGATTGCATCCCCTTTTTATTGTGGGGCAAGGGGATTTGTTCAATAGCCTTAATTCTTTCTGGATCAATGGAGATCCCTTGCTTTGACACTATGTGACCCAGCAACTTGCCGTCTGTGACAGCGAACACACATTTCTTAGGATTGAGAGAGATGCCATACTTCCGACAGCATTCAAAAATCTGCCTTAAGTGAAATGCGTGCTCTCCTCTTTTTTTCGAGAATATCGTAATATCGTCAAGGTACACTACAACGCTGCGGCCGATCAATCCACGGAAATCTATGTCCATAGCTCTCTGAAATGTTTCTCCCACATTTATAAGCCCAAAGGGCATCCTTCTGTAGGCAAAGGTTCCCCATTTGGTCCTGAACGTTGTCCTCAACCTGTCTTCCTTGGCTACTAATACTTGATTGTAGCCAGAGAAACCGTCCAATAACGAAAAAAGTTCAGAACCTGAGACCATTTGGAGCAATTGCTCCATGGGTGGCACCGGGTAATTATCTTTATAAGAAGCTCAGTTCAGATTTCTAAAATCAACGCATAATCTGATCTCTCCAGATTTTTTTCTAACTGGTACCAGATTTGATACCCACTCAGAGTGTCTGACTTTAAAAATGATTCTAGCGTCCAATAGTTTCTTCACTTCACTCTGAATCAGTGGTTCCAATTTTGGATGCATTTTTCTTAATGGTTGCTGATAGGGCTTGACGCCGACTTTAATGGGGACGACATGCTTGATGATGTTGGTGTCGTATGTTTTCAAATCTTCGTACGTCCATGCGAAAACATCTTTATATTGTTTAAATAGGCTGATGAATTTGTCTCTTTCTGCTGGTGAACAACACTTGCCGAGATTCACAAATTTGGGATTCGTCTTAGTCCCTGAATTTATTAGCTCGAACTGTAGAGATGAGCTGTGGGTCTTCACGTTGGCTGGTCTTCTGAACTTTTCATTTAAATCGAACATTTTTTCTAACGTTCTAACACCTTTAGGAATGAAATTGTCATATTTCATCTCGGCCTGATGCTTTTCATCGTCTATGATCGCTCCTTTAAACACCTCGTCATTTGTTAAACATTCTATGATTTGCTGATCATCGTCGAACACTCGCAAGTTGGTGATCATATCCGGTACTAAAGGCCTGAAAAGCAATTCAACAGAGCATCGATTATTAGTGGGTACCAACCTAGCGGCTGAGGTGGCCAACAAGTCAGCTGCTGCGTTTTTAAGCCTTGGAATTGAAATAATATTGAATGCATTAAAACTTTTCAGTAAATCCCATACCTCATTCTGGTAAGCCTTTAAGTGAGGAGAAACACAATGTATCTGATTCCGGATTTGTTTCACAATAATTTCATAATCCCCAAAAACTTTTAGATTACTTACCTTTAATTCAATTGCCTTCTTTAGTCCCTGCACCAGTGCTTCGTACTCAGCTGTATTATTAGTACACTCAAACTCTAATCTACATGAAAGGAAATGTTTATTCTTTTGTGGGTCGATCAGGACACAGCCAGCCCCTGACCCTTCTAATGTCTTAGAGCCATCAAAAAACAAAATCCAAAAATCACTAACTACTGAAGGTGAATCTATTCCTACTGCTAAGCTTACTATATTACAGTCAATCTCATCAGCCTGTAAGAATCGAAGGAGATCAGGCTGGGTGTCTGATGTGTTGCTGGCTTCTTCCTCTTGATAATTCCCTGGTTCCAACTCAATAAAATATTTTCCCAGTACAGAATCCACTGGTACATTCTTCTCCTCTAGCTGAGTAACATTGTACTTCATGTGAGGCTCTCTTAGAATCTTAATCTGGTTTGGACTCCCTTTGTATGGCAACCAAAGATGGGACCAATCTGAGGCGAAATATCCATTTAATTTGGCCGACCAATATCTGCTCAGGACAAGACCGTAAGCGTCTGGTATATCAGCCACCACGATGTTAATGACTTGGAAAACTTTGTCATTAGATGCCAAACGGACTAGGACATCTTCCAGCTCACCAATTACCTTTACATCCGTTCTATCCAATTGAACCACCCTCCACATGGATGGCTTAGGCTGCCCATTGATCTTTTTACAGACTGATATGGGCATAACATTTATCGACGCCCCTAAGTCGACCAAGAAATTATGTACATTATGATTGAAAATTTCAAACGTGAGGAGGAAAGGTGGATGTTTGCTTTTAGACTTACCTCCAAC